>JAKSZT010054205.1:807441-864051 GCA_026826555.1 Tolypeutes matacus
TCCAGGGGCTCCTATTTGGAATTTTCTTTCTTATCTACACATTCATCATGATAGGAATGGTCTTACCAGAATAATTACAGGGGGAGAGTCTCCTCTTCAGACTACTATGTACTTTTTCCTGGCAAATTTTGCCTCATTGGAAATCTGTTATGTGTCAGTCACTGTTCCCAGGATCCTGGTGAATCTTTGGACTCAGGACAGAAGCATTTCTTTGCTGGGCTGTGCCACACATGTGTGCTTCTTCCTCATTCTGGGGGCCACTGAATGTTTCCTCCTGGCTCTGATGACCATGACCGCTACGTGGCCATCTGTAACCCTCTGCACTATTCTCTAGTCATGAACCAAGAGACGTGTATCCAGCTGGCAGTTGGCTCCTGAATCAGTGGAATTCCAGTTCAGATAGGGCAAACATATCCAGTCTTCTCACTGCCTTTTAGTGGTTCTAACCAAATGAGTCATTTCTTCTGTGACATCCCCTCATTGATTAAGTTGGCTTGTGGTGACAATTCACTTAATGAGATATGTGTCTACGTAGTTGACATATTATTTGCCATGATTCCTTGCCTACTGATACTTTACTCTTATATCAAAACCTTCTTCACTATCTTAAAGTTGCCATCAGCCACAAGTCAGTTCAAAGCTTTCTCTACCTGTTCTTCCCACCTCATAGTTGTGGTTGTATTCTTTGGTCTTGGTACTATCACATATTTGAGGCCAAAATCAAATCACTCTTCAGGAACTGACAAAATGTTCTCTTTTCTACATCTTTGTGACTGCACTGTTTAATCCCATCATATACAGCCTTAGGAACAAGTATGTGATTGAAGCACTGAAAAAATTAATACACAAGAAAATTAAGAAGAGGTGATCTTAATCATCAATTTTTAATAATTTTCCTTCATAGTTATCAGAGAAATACATTTCCATTTTCTGATAATATACTAATTCAAAATTACCATATATTTTATATTCCTCATCTGAAGAAATTGTGACTGCATTTTTAACAAGGAAATAAATTGGTTTTCAAAAGTTATTCCATAGCATAATTCATTATTTTCACTTTAAATTCTAATTTATCCATTTTTCAAAACTTTTCATTCTTAGAATTTTAATTAACAATTTGTTAATGAAATAGTGCTTATTTTTATATTGGCCAAATATTTACAATAGTTTGCTTGTTTCCACATTTTTATCTAAAAAAACTGTATTTTTTTTCATGATATACACTAATTTGTTTGAGGAAAAGAACAAAGGCCTAAATTATAAATTGTAATTTATATTATAAAATATAATGATAAAACAGAATAAAGGGTTTTAATTAATTGTTCTTTCTTCAGTATGAGTTAATATAATATCTTCATGTTATTCCATAAGAAGTTGAAAATCTTGTTTTCTTTCTCACATCATTCCTGAATGTATGGCAATTGAATATCAAATATCTGAGCTGACTCCATCATCTTGCCTTAAATATATGTCATTATTCTCTTTCACATAAATCTCAGTGATGCATTTCCAATTAAGAATTCTCAATTGATTAAATTTTCAGTGCACTTTATGGCTTTTCTACAACTAATTTAAGAGCAAATTTGATGCTTAGAGGGGTAAATGAAAAGTTAAATCAGAGATTAACACTAAATTAACTAATATCACAAGTAAAAATCTAAAAATTTGAAGAAGCCTTATGCCACCTACTTACAAATTAGATTTAAATTGCTATAACTGAATCTAATTTTACCCCTCTTATTTTGCTCATTTTTTTGAAATTTACTAGAGAGTAGAGATAAAATCAGGAAGCAGTTAATCATACACATCTTAACATGAAAAAAGAAAGAAAAAAGACTGTAAGAAATTATCAGTATTGCACTTAACCAATTTTCTGGTTTGAATATGCAAGTTGGGAAATTCAAAGCCTGTATTTGAAGGACTTTTGTTAATATTTACATAATGTATAATTTATATAACAATTATGCCACCTTAAATGTTTGGTTATCCTTTATATATTTGTTCCTTTAGTTTCTCTATATAAGACAATATAATCAATTTTATCCATAACATTTGGTTTATAAGTTTGATTTTTCATTTACAAGGCTTACCTTTTAAGCACACATCTGATAATATGATATCTTATGACATCTTTGTTTTGCATGCATATATGAATGTAAATATCTTAAACTACCTCATGTATTTTGTTGCTTGTATCAATAATTAAATGTGTTCCATGGTGATCATAATGGTGATATCGAAGAATATTGCAGTAATGTGGGAGTGTAATTCCTTTATCTAAATCTTAGGCATGCAGGTGGTACGGTGTAATCAAGACAGCCCAGAAATCCAGAGAATCAATTTTTTAGTTTCAATTTACTTTAAACTGTGCATTCTTGAGTCACTCAACTAACTGTTGGTAGTTGAGTGTTGTTTTATACACAATTTCACAGTGTATAAAATGATAATAATGTCTAATACACTGACAAACTCATAGCAATATTATGAATATACAATGACGATCATGTATCAAAGAAGTCTTAATAAATTCAGGAACATTGAGGAAGGAGGTATTTGACAAACTCTGGTTTCCCAGAGAATTAAGGTTATCCATTAAAACTTGAAATTATATTAAGTTACACAATATTAGTGCCGATTTTTCTATAATGCCTTCCAAATATCCCTGCATTCTTGAACTTATGTGCAGAGGACATGCTGTTTTGGCTTCTCAAGATAGTCATGAATAAATATTGCTACTGTCTGGGCTCCCAGGGCCCATTGCTATGTGCATACACAGGGTGCAGTTTACCTTTTCCTAATTCTCCATTGACTACTTCCCTTTCTTCTAATCTCAATTCTCATTACTTCCCATCAATACATTTTCATAGGATTTTGATATTTTCCAGACATTTATTTTTTAAAATATGTTTCTCATATTTGCTTATTGTCATATCTTATTACAACAGAGAAAATTAAAAAATTTATCATCAATTCTAATTGTGACGCTATTGCTTTTATAAGAGAAAATGGCAAACATTTCCTCACATCTCTTTTCCTTTTATTTGCTATAGGATATAAAACAGTTTTCTGAAGTTTACATGTACTTCTAATATGGAAGCTCAATATATGGGCAGCCTATAGATTAATGAATAGATTCACTGCTCGCTAAATAGTTTCGCTGTCACAGAATTCTGACTCTCAAAGGTGCACCATACATGTGTATGACAGCTTTAATCAACATAAATATAATTAATTATTTGAATGAAACCAATTAGAAATGAAGTCCACCAATATATTGGCCACACACACATTATTTATCTTCATTATCATCACCATCTAGCTATCTAGCTATCATCTGCTTGCATACAAAAAGTTAACATATATAAAAATATGTATGCATTCTGTATGTGGTGCTTATTATGCCAGAGTTCAACAATCCTCCCCGTTTGAGCTTTTGTATGTGCTCTGTACTAAATAATGAACTACATGAAAAGTAAGCTTTACTTTCAGTGATATGTGATGGAGAAAGTAACATTTTATCAACATAAGAGGCCATATAGTACATTACTATCCCAAGTTAAAATATCTATACATTTGATATAGATGATATAGTAATAGATATCTACATTTACAAAAGGTAGGAATAGAGAAGATCATCTATTGGTATACTTTACATATTCTTTTCAAAAAAGAACACATAGGTACAAATCCAGATTCAAACTTAAGATACTTGCAGTAATTTCTTTCCCCAAATCAAATTTATAATCTTGTAAAACTGCACACAGACTCTTGAACTTTCCCTAAGCCCCTTATCAATTGACTTCAGCCCAGAAAGGCAAATAAATATCTGTGTTTGTGTTTCTGAAGAAGTCAGTTTCTTAGCACTGTAGGTGAATTGGTCTGTGAATATTTCATTCAAAATAACTAGGAACCAAAGATTATCTTGATAGTAAAGATATTTATAATTTCCAAAGTCCTTATATAATCTGAATACATTCATCATATTTTACAAGTTGTGTTGAAAATGAAGTTTTTGTTACATTTTCCTCATTGAAAGTGATGATTGTTTTAGATTTTTTGCTTATGTCACCTAATTTAGTGATTAAATAGTTTTCAATATCTGGCCATTGATTTTTTGGAAGGGTGGGGGACTGACTCTATTATCTATCCAAAAAATCATAGTGTTTAAAGAACACAGCTCTCATTTGCCATTCTCTGAAAAAAAAAAAAAAAAGAAAGCTAAATCAGTTCACATCAGTTAGTGAGATTAATTTTTTTAAATGTTATTTTTCCTTTTGTTTATTATCACTTTCCTAACAACTTTTCTCGATATGCGACAGTTGGAATGTTAAGAATGATAGGATTTCTCAGTTTCTCTCTCACACCAATTGAATATTAGCTTCTACAGTGACCCAATTCCTGACTGCAAATTTATTATGCTTGTAATAAAAAAAAAATCCCTCACTCCAACCATTTCCATTATCTCCTTATAGTTTTGTCTGGGTGTGTTGTTTGAGATTCTTAATGATTTATTCCTTGTTTGCTTTTAAGATGGGCAGGGTAGATAATTACTTCTTGAGTTGGCCATCAGGATGGTTAATACATATTCTGGATGCATTGTAGAAAGCACTAATATACTTCCCTATGCACTTGGATCTAAATACATTCTTGTAATATCAACAGCAAAAACTGAAGACAGAAGGAAGGGAAGGATAAAGGACACCTATCTTATATCAATAAGCTAATTGGAAACCAAGCTCTATAAATGTGTTGTTTCTGGCAATGTAGTTGAGACTTAACTATTTAACATATCTGATGGTAAGTAGTGTGCCTGTGTTAGTTTTAGGTTTGATTTTGCAAAGAAAACCCTTTAGATGATATTACTATACTACATCTGCTTTGTTTTTATGTTTCCTAATAGCAGCAACCTGCACAGGACCACCTTTGGCTTTGCTGGCAACTGATTAGGTTTTTCCCTTGTGTGGAAGCCTCAATACACAAAATACATGCTAAGCTCCTTTGAATGCCTTAACTCAAAATCCTTGCCTTGCTGGTATTGCCAATCCTTTGCTTTGAAGGAATCACCTTTAACCAAACTTTCCATCCTTAATAAATTCCGACCTTGCCATCCCTGCTCTGAGGTACTGCCAAGGCTTTGTGAGGAAATGTTCTCTGTAAGTTAAGAAGTAAAATTAGCTTTTTAAAAATAAACTAGGGAGACAGGAGAATGCACTGTTAAAAATATAGTAAGGAAAGAGAAGAATGGAATCCTGGAGAAATAAACTGCCCTTTCATTCTCAAACATCGAATTCAAAGGGAAAAAATCCTCTCCCCAAATCAGGAGTATGTGGGCAAAATTAAACCACAAGAGACTCTGAAACAGACACACCCCATACACCCAAATTTACAGACATATTGAAGGCGGGGATTGGAACATAATTTTGAACCTAAGGTAGGGTATGTGTCTGGGGGAAATAAAGTCATAATATTTTATCATGTTGTACGAAATATTCCACCATGGTGCTCTGTGAGCCTGGAGGAAACAGTTTTGAGTATGCAGATGGAGTGCATAAATGTGTTTTCTTTCTTCAGAGTCTGTTAAATAAATATGTATTTAGAGAAGAAAGAACGTGGCAGTTTGGAGGTGAAAACTTTATAACTCACATTAGGATGATACACCCTCCTATGCAAATTGGGTACATTTAAACAATAGAAAAAATTAAAGTCCTTGGTAAAAAAAAAAAAAAAAAAATTACAGAATGGTTAAATATCAAATATTCTCTACTAAGAAATCTCAACTAAGAGAGAAAGAATTTTTCCACATGCCTTTTCATTGCTATTGGAAATAAAAGCTTTGAGCCCTTTAAATACTAAGGGCTTTAAAATTAAGAGGCTTCTTGGAGATGAGTTTGTGTGCAATGCCTGGTTCCTATACATTTTTGAAGGTTATTTTTTCCTAATACTTCACGTAATAATATTAAACAAGGCTTATGAGGAGAAAAATAATCAGAGGAAATGAAATGCTTTTCAGTGATTCCTCCCATTTTAATAATCAAAATTTTAAAATGATAATTCAGAGGAAATCATTTTACATGACTTCCTGATTGTATACTGAATGGTTAGGAGGCTGCAGGCTTTTTTTGAGAAAAACCATAGCTGATTTTCTGGATATCTTTGTGTCAGTCCCCAGTGCAGTTAGATTTTGAAGCAGGCATCCGTACATATATATATAAAAGTGTTTATATGCCATATTGTAATTTTCAGGAGAATTGGAAATATAATCAAAGCCATTGTTACAAAGAAAGCAGTACCCACAGATATACAAAGAAAACACTGGAACTCAGAATAAACAGTTCCCAAACTCAAAATTTCTCCTATGGGTTTGGAAAGTCTCTTGTCACACAGGAGAGTAAAGGCTCTGGTAGGGTCCATTAATTGACAATGAGGAAGTCAACTATAAACAGCCTTTCAGGGAAGCAGCTGTGGCTCAATCAGTGGGGCTCCCTTTTACCATATGGGGGGCCCCGGATTCGGTTCCCGGGGCCTCCTGGTGGGGGCAGGCCCGCCCACACGGCGTGGTTGGCTGACCCACCGAGCACAACAGCAAGGGGGGGATAAATGAATAAATAAATAAAATCTTAAATAAATAAATAAATAAATAAACTAGGGAAAACAGATGTAACTCAAGCAATTGAGTCCCGCCCACTACACGGGAAATCCCTGGCTCAGTTCCCGGGGCCTCCTAAAGAAGACAGCAAGCTGGCATGACAGGCTGGCATGGTTGGCTGACACAACAAGAGACACAAGAAGGAAAACATAATGAGAGCACAACAAAGCAGGGAATGGAGATTCCTGGTGCCTTCTTAAGAAGAAAAGCAAGGCAGCAAGCTGACGCGATGGGCTGGCGGAATAAGCTGATGCAACAAGATGACACAAAAAAAGACACAAGAAAAAAAACACAATGAAAACCACAACAAAGCAGGGAATAGAGGTGGCTCAAGTGATTAGGCACCTCCCTCCCATATCAGAGGCTCCGGGTTTGGTTACCTTTGCCTCTTAAAGAAAAAAGGAAGAAGAAAAGATGTAGCAAGTGCAAACAATGAAGGAGTGGGGAGAAATAAATTAAAAAAAATAAATCTTTAAAAAACACTGGTTATATTTGTGATATCAGAGAATTCTGCTCTCACATCATATATGTAAAAAAATATGGACTAGACAGTATAATACAATAAAGAGTAAAACTATTTAGAGGTGAGCAGAAGAAATGAAGATGTCTCTAGAGGCACTGACCAATTGTGGGTGTGTGAAAGGCTGAGTGTATAGGCTTCTCCAAAGTTTTGTGAAGTCACTTAATGCTGGAATTCTAAAACGGGAGACATGATGAACCTCAAATGGCAGATTTCCTTCTCAAGATATTTTCTGAATTCCAAAGCTTCACATGCAATAATATAAAGGCACTAAAAAAGCTTCACATGCAATAATATAAAGGCACTAAAAAACCTGGAAGGGCAAAATAGAATTAACACAATTTCTGTGTGTTCAGGATAGAAAGATGTTATGGGTTTTGCTCTGAAAATGAAAGAGAAGAGCAGAAACCTCGGGAAGGCAAGGTGATTAGACACTGACAAACTATAACCACATTTCCTTGATAATACTTGCTTATCTAAGCACATGTTCAGGCTAAGAATAGAATATTGCTGCAGCTGTGGATGGAAAATTAGCCCAAGTTTTGTCAGCTGGAGACTTTGTGGGGCTTTAACCACACAGTGATGATCCCTTTTTTCAAAATATTTGCCAAATTCGAAAGCTGCTTGGGATTAAAAATCTGAGTCAAAAAGTTCTAAAACAAGGAGTAAAACGTCTTGCAATTTCTTCATGCTTCAGAGACTTAGAGAGTCCAAGACCCTGGATGGCCATGCTTTAGGACTAGAAGTGAACTGAAAGTGAACTGCATGTTTCCCAGACAGAAGGGAAAGCCAACCGATATCAGTTTCTGACTGAACTGAGTTTATCAGCCTCACACCATTAAAAGGAGGCTTGAACTCTCTTTGGTGGGAAAATCATCTAGAAACTATTTCTTTACAGTTAATATATGGCATATAATAAATAAAGTCCTAAATATGGGAGAAGGCAAGACGTTATGAGCAAAAACAACGGAAATAATGCTAGAAGCAAAAGCATGTTGGATACTAAAAATGAAGTTGACAAAAAATTGACTTTAAATTAATATAATATGTAGAAAAAATGATCAAAAACTAAGTTGGGCAATCATAAAAGGGGAAAATTTCACCAGGTTCTTGAAATCCATAAAGAATCAAATGGACATTATAGAATTGAAAACTAAAATATCTAGGTGAGTGACTTATTGAATGGATATAATAGCAGGTGGACTATCAGAAAGCAGGGGATATGGTGGAAAAGGAGGGTCAGAGGGTTTATATTAAGGATCTTTGGCTTAGAGCTTACAGCTAATGTGGTATATGATGTCATCAGATTAATGTATGCGGGTGTAACCCAAGTACTCAGAATGCCCATGTAGAAGAGGCCTTAAGAAATCAGACATTCCCTGAGCTTGCTTTGTCAAGTAGGTCTGCATGAGGATGAGTGCTCTAAATGCTTTCCTTTTGTCACAGGGTAGTGGCCTTACGTATTCTACACACTAGATGACAACCAGGGGAATTATCTAATCCCCAAGCAAGTCTCTAAATCCTGTATTCTCTAAACTTTAGTGTTCTTAAAGATAATTGGTGTTAACTGGGCTCTCTCATTAGGTTAGGTAATATTCTGTTTCCTTCTCTGTATATATGTTTTTAATATTTGCATATTATCTTTTAGGCCACTGCTCTGTTATTTTGGTAGAATGATAACACACTTCTCTTTGCACTTGATACCCAGGTCCAGGTAAATCATCTTCAAATAAAGAGGCCTGACTTTTGTACTTCACACCCACACAAGTTAATTGAATTCACTTTATGACTGACCAATGGAAACACAATGGAATAAAAATTGAGCTCATCTTTTAGACGAGTATCAAACTAGCAAAAGCTAAAGGTAATTTCCCTATAAATCAACCCAGGAGTTAAAACAAAAAAAGACAAACAAACAAACAAACAAACAAAAAAAAACAATAGATTCCAGGAAGTAGAAAAATAGCCTATAAGAGAAGAGACTTTTCTTTTGGGAATATGATAGGTTAAAATATTCAGACCAAGATTCCTAGGGGAAAAAAAAAAAAAGTTGAGTAAAGTTGTTTTAAATCAACTCAAAAAACGTAAAAGAAATTCAGTTATTGCTAAACCAATCACTTAAGAAGGAAATATCTTTATCATTTACTATGTGTAAAAATACATATATTTGGAACCAGTGGTAAAATGAATGTAAATAAAATTGCAACAAAGCCCAGACCATGATATTTATATTTCCTGACTTTATATCAGGAAAAATGTTATCTAAATGAGTCTATTTTGTTCTTCTACACAAATGCCCACCATAAATTTAAAAAAAAGAAAACAAGACAGGAACACATATAGGAGAAAAACATGATTCTTAATCAAGAGTACAGTCATTACAATTAAAACACAGATTACTCAGATATTATGATTATTAGACAAGGAACAAAAACAAGTCTAATAAATTGTTTTAAACACTAGGGAAAAGCTGGATAGCATCCATAAATAAATGGGAAATTTTAGCAGACAATTAGAAACCACAAGGGAGAACTAAATGGAAATTCTAGAACTGAAAACTCTGATACCCAAAATGAAAAGTTTATTGAATAATCTTAATATCCTGGGAGATACAGATGAAAAAAAATCAGTAAACTTGTACACTAGTATTCAATTTATCCAATTTGTAGCAAAGGAAAAATAATGATGATAATAACAATAACAAAAAAGTATAAATATATTTCATATTAAATTCTTTGAGTATTTTATGGCACAATGTTAAATTGCATAATACATGCATAATTTCAACCCTAAAGGAGAGCAAAATGAGGTAGAAGAATTATTAGAAGAGATAATTTTGAAACTGTTTTTGTCTATCTAGAAAAAATATGCTATAAAAACTTTCTTATAAACATCACCAGTTCCAAAGAACTTCACTAGTGAATTCTAAATAATTTACCAATAAATAATTTCAAAATTTTTAAAGAATAGAAAAATATAGTTTCCTTTCCCATGTATTGTATGACCAAAATAAGCCTAAAACCAAATCCAGAAGGACCTTACAAAAAAAATAACATTACCAACTAATATCCTTTATAGGCATACATACAAAAATTCTTAAAGTATTAAAAAATATAACTCAGTACTATATATAAAAAAAGATAATATGAGCAAGAAAGATATTTCCCAGAAATTAAATGTTGATTAAAATTTGAAATGTAATCAATTACTTAACCATATTAAGATTAAAGGAGAAAAGCCACATGATCATCTCAAAAGCTGTGTAAAAGGACTTGAGTAATTTAAAATACATTCAGAAACAGAATGCGTTATGTAATTACAAAAAGAAGAAACTTTCACAGGCTAATAAAGGGTACTGCATTTGTTATCTAATATTGCATAACAAATTAACAAAAATTTTAGCAGATTAGGACAACATCTAAGAGCAGGTGTAGCTCAGTGGTTGAGAGGGTGGTTCACATGTACAATGCCCCAGGTTCAATCCCTGGCACCTCCTAAAAAAAGAAAAAAAAAATTAGGAAAGATCCAAGATGGAAGAGTAGGAAAAGGCAAGCTGCTCTCGCCCTCTGGAAATTGTGGGAAGGCAGGCAGGCTTGCGAGTCATGGAGTTAGCCATGTTGCTATGTGGTCTATTAGAGAAGGTGACCAGAGAAGGGGAACCCAGCTGGGTGCTTGGGGGAGTGTTGGGCAACAGGACAATAAGGCAAAGGGAAGCTGTGGGGTGAGGTGGCTTACGATGATGTCACCAGCTGGAAACCGGGCAAGTGGAGGGTGGTGGGGTACTCAGGGCAGTGTAGAGCTGCCCAGAGAGTCACCAGAACAGCATTGAGAAATAGGACAATTGCGCCAGTGAGAGGGGACTTAGCAAGTCACCAGTGGATTGAGAGGGAGGCCTGTTTATGTTTTTTTTTCCTCTCTCTCTCTCTTTTCTATCACTTTCCTCACCTGGGTAACTATGGTGAGGTGGGCAGTGGGGTGATTGATTGACAGACACAGTCAACTGATAAGGAAGGTACTAGTCAGTTGCAGATGGCCTAAGAAAGAGACCCAGTTGGGTTTTTTCCTTTATTTGTTTTCTCCTCCCTTCCTTCTGTCCTCTTTCCCTCCCTCCCTTCCTCCCTCCCTCCCTTCCTCCCTCCCTCCCTCCCTCCCTACATCCCTCCCTCCCTCACTCTTCCTCATCTGGCCACACTCAGAAGGCAGGCCACAGGGCATTGATTGGCAGGCTAGGACAACAACAGGAGAAAGCTACTTCAAAGCCAGTGAACTGGGAAGGATGCCAACCTTTTTTTTTGTTGTTGTTCTTTTTATTTCTTTTATCTTCCCTTTTTTCCTTTTACTCTTTTTTTTATTCATTTCTTTTTCATTGTCTTTTCTTTTTTGCTTTTTCAAATTTTATTTTTATATTTTATTAGTTTATATATATATATATTTTGTTCCTTTTATTTTTTTATAAATACATATAAAATTTTCTTTCTTTTTTTCTCTTTTTTTTTTTCTTTTATTTTTTTCAGTTAAACACAGACAATACTAAAGATTTAAAATAAGAAGAACCAGGTGTTAAAGAAGACCCTTAGTCCAAAGCCAAACAAAAATAAAACCCTAGGCAAGAGAGAAAAGCCCATCAAGATAAACAAACACTTAAACATCAACAAAAAATTACATTCCATACTAAAAAACAGGCAGATATGGCCTAGTCAAGGCACCAGACTAAAATGTAGGAGAATCACAGAATGTGTAACAATTAATCACAGATGTCCAAATAAATATCCTAAATGAATTCAATGAGATGAGAGAAGAGATAAAGGATATGAAGCAGACACTGAGGGAGGGGGGTAACAGAAGTAGCTCAGTGGTTTGAGCACTTGCTTCCTATGTACAGGGTCTCAGGCTCAATCCCTGGCACATCCTAAAAATAATAATAATAAAAATAAAAAGACACTGGATAAACACACAGAAGAAATTGTAAACATACATAAAAACACAGATCTTATGGTAATGAAAGGCACAATGGAAGAAATTAAAAATACACTAGAATAACAAAACAGCAGATTTGAACAGGGTGAGGAATAAATTATCAAAGTGGAGGATAAGACATCTGAAAATACACAGATAGTAGAACAGAGAGACAAAAAATGGGGAAAAATCAGCAGGGAATCAGGGAATTGAATGACAACATGAAACATAGAAACATACACATCGTGGGTGTCCCAGAGGCAGAAGAGAAGGGTAAAAGGGCAGAGGGGATGTTTGTGGAAGTAATGGTTGGAAGATTTCCAACTTTTATGTGAGACATGTCAAGGAAGTGCAGCATATTCTAAACAGAATAATTCCTAGCACACCTACTCCAAGACACAAAATCAGATTGTCAAATGCCAAAGATAAAGAAAGAATTCAGAAAGCAGCAAAAGAAAATAGATTCATCACATATAACGGTTGCTTATTAAGATTAAGTGCTTATTTCTCATCTGAAACCATGGGGGTGAGAAGGCAGTGATATGACATAGTTAAGGTGCTGAAAGAAAAGAAAAGACTGCTCTTCAAAAATGAGGGAAAGTTCAAAATATACACAGATAAACAAAAATTGAAAGAATTTGTCAGTTTCAGGAAATACTGAAGGGGGTTCTAGATGAAAGGAAAAGACAGGAGAGAAAAGATTGAAAGAGAATATAGAAAAGAAGACTACAAGCAAGGGTATCTAAAAGGTAAAGAGAGAAATAAAATTAAATATGACATATATAAATCTAAAGAAAAAAATGGCTGAAGTAAGTACTGCCTTTATAGTAATATTGAATGTTAATGGATTAAAATCCCCAATTAGAACACAGACTGACAGAATGGATTAAAAAAATATGACACAACTATATGCTATCTATAGGATACTCACCTTAGACACAAGGACACAAATAGGTTGCAAGTAAAAGTTTGGAAAATGATTTTCCATGCAAACAGTAACCATAAAAGAACGGGGGTCACTATACTAATATCAGATAAAATAGACATTAAGCACAAAACTGTTGCATGAAACAAAAAAAAGGACATTATATTAATAAAAGAGGCAATCTACCTATAAGAAAGAACAATCATAAATATTTATACACCTAATCAGGATGCACCAAAATACATGAGACAAATACTGGCAAAACTAAAGGGAGAAATAGAAGTCTCTATAGTCATAATGGGGGACTTCAATATACCACTCTCAGCAATAGATAGTACATCTTGAGAGAGGATCAATAAAGAAAAAGAAATTTTAGAGAAACTAGACCTAATGGACATATAAAGAACACTATACACACCCAAACAGCAGAATATATATTCTTCTCAAGCACTCATGGATTATTCTCCAGGATAGACCATTTGTTAAGTCATAGACAAAGGTTCAACAAATTTGGAAAGATTGAAATTATACAAAGCACTATCTCTAACACCAACAGAATGAAGCTGGAAGTAAAAAATGGCCAAAAAATCAGGAAAATTCACAAATATATGGAAGTTAACACAATCTTAAACAATCAGTGGGTCAAGCAGGAAATTGGAAAAGAATCAGTATAAATATACTGAAGTGAATAAGAAAGGGAACACAACATATCAAAACTTATGAGATGCAACTAAATCAGTGCTGAGAAGAAAATTTATAGCTATAAATCCCTACATTTAAAAATAAGAAAGAGCTAAATTAAATTATGTAACTGCACAACTGGAGGAACTAGGAAAAGGACAACAAACTAATCCCAAAGCAAACAGAAGGAAAGAAATAACAAAGATTAGAACAGAATTAAATGAAATTGAAAATTTTAAAAAAACAAAACAGAATTAACAGAACCTAAAGCTGTTTTTTTTTCTTTGAAAAGATTAAGATATCAATTCTACCCTGAACAATTTACAGATTCAATGCAATCCCAGTCAAAATTCCAACAGCAAAGCCCATAACCAGATGGTTTCAAAGGTGAATTCTATCATCATTTCAAAAATAATTAACACCAATCATGCTCAAACCCCTCCAAAAAATTTAAGAGAAGGGAATATTACCTAATATATTCTATGATGCCAACATCAAACTAATACCAAAGCCATATAAAGAGACTACAGTGAAAGAATCTTTCTAATGAACCCATATTTCTAATGAACTTAGATGTAAAAATCCTCATCAAAATACTTGGAAATAGAATCCAAAAAACATCAAATGAATTATATACCATGAGTAAGAGGGTTTTATCTCAAGTATGCAAGGATGGATCAACATAAGAAACCCAATAAATGTAATACACCACATTAACAGATAGAAAAAGAAAACTTACACGATCATATCTATTGATGCAGAAAAGACATTCAACAAAATTCAGCATCCTTTCTAGTTAAAAACAAAGATAGGAATAGAAGGAAACTTCCTCAACATGATAATAGGCATATAAGAACAAACCCCAGCTAACATCATATTTAATGGTGAAAAGCTAAATGCTTTCACTCTAATATCTGGAACAAGAAAATGATGTCCACTGTCACCACTATTTTTCAACATTGTGTTAGAAGTTCTTGCTAGAGCACTTAGATAAGATAAATAAATAAAAGAATCCAAACTGGAAAGGAAGAAGTAAAATTTTCACTATTTGCAGATAACATAATGCTAGATATAGAAAGTCCTGAAAAATCTACAACAATGCTACTAGGCCTGTTAAACAAGTTCAGTATAGAAGCAGGATATAAGATCAACAAGCAAAAATAAATAATGTTTCTCTAAACTAATAATGAGTCATTTGAGGAGGAAATTATTAAAAGAATTCCATTCATATGAAGCCCATGAAAAGATGCTCAACATCACTAGCTGTCAGGGAAATGTAAATCAATGTAAATCAAAACTATAATGAGATATCAATTTCAAACCTACTAGACTTGCTGCTATTAAAAAACAGAAAACTACAAGTGTTGAAGAGGATGTGGAGAAATAGGAACACTCATTCACTGCTGGTGGATAAACACAATGGTGCAGCCACTGTGGAGGACAGTTTGGCAGTTCCTCAGGAAGCTAAGTATAGAATTGCCATATGGTCCAGCAATCCCACTACTCAGAATATACCCAGAAGGATTGACAGCAGGGATACTAACATATATGTACATCAATGTTAATAGCAGCATTATTCAAAATTGCTAAAAGATGGAAGCAACATATGTGTCCATTAATAGATGAATGGATTAACAAAATGTGATATATCCATCTGATGGAATATACTCAGCTGTAAGTAATAATGTAATATTGTATACTATCCAACTACATGGATGAACCTTGAGGACATTATGTTGAGTGAAATATGCCAGACACTAAAGGACAGATTTTGCATGATCCACTGATATAAGCTAAGGATAGTTAGCAGACTCATGGAAGTAGTGTTTGGAAGATAGGTTACCAGGATATAGAAGTGGAGTAAAGATAGGTAAACTGATATTTAATCTGTGAAGAATTTAAAATTAGGTTGGTTGTAATGGTTTGGAAATGGCCAGAAGTGATGGTAACACAGCAATATGAGAATAATTAACAATGCTGAAGTGCGAATGTGAATGTGGTTGAAAGAGGAAGTTTGGACCATCCATGATGCTAGAAAGAAAGCTACAGGATAAAACAGGGGACTGTATAACACAGTGAACTCTGGAGTGGCCGAAGATTGTGGTTAAGAATACAATATAAGAATGTTCTTTTAGGATTTATAACAAAGGTATGTTACTAGTACAGGGTGTTGATAGTGGTATGCTATATGGGAGAAAATACACCTAAAGCATACTTGCATGGGATACGAATGTGTGTGTGTTTTCATAGGTGTGTTTTCTCAGTAGATAGAGGGTCACACAGAAGAAAACAAAATATTAGACTTCCCTGCTGTGGAAGTTCTGCTACTTTCCCAAATAAAATCATGAAAATTTCTGGAGTATATGGGCCATGGATAAGAAGAGGAAACAAAGCAATATGTTAACTCCTTTATCTTAATTCTTGTGCTTATGAAAAACTTATTCCTGTAAAAATGAAACAGCTGAATTATAGTTGATGCCTAATGGTTACTGCCTTGAAAACCTCAAATATGGCCTCTCTCTAAGCCAAACTCAGCAGGTGAACTTACTGCTTTCCCCCCAATGTGGGACATGATTCCTGAGCATTACCTTCCCGAGAATGACCCTCCTGAGAAGGATCCTCCCTGAAACTGAGGGTTTATTGCCAAGTGATGACAAGTGATGCATTTATAAAGGGACCTTGAACAAAAGGAATAAACAGTAAATTTAAAAAAGAATTTTTATGGCAAAGAAATTCCAAAGCTTGTCAGGAGGTCATTCCGAAGGTTTCATTCATGCAGGTCTCAGGCAGATTTCATTTAATGGCCACAGTAAACAAACCCTCAAATAAAAATGATCCCAAGGGCTCTAGAGACATCAGGACACCATAGGCAAGACACACAGCCTCATGAAATCAACACCCCCTTGCCAGGCCCTTTTAGGGAATGTATAATCTATGTCTTCATTGTAACAGAGTTATACTTATTTATAATTCCCCAACTCATGATTTTTCTACTCCTTTTAGTTGAACCTGTAATTCTCAATAAACCCATTAAATATATATCTCAGAGGCTTAAGTCTTTGGATTGTTCATTTGCTGGTTGAGCCCTAAATCCTAGCAGAATTGTACCCAACATCTACTCTCTAGTTCTTCAGGCTCACCCTGGACAACTGACAAAATTACGATGATGGTCACATCCCATCCCAAAAAGCAAGGAGTACCTATAACTGCAAGCAAAACAATTCATTCCATCTATCCCATAATATCTAAGTCCTTTCTCAGTCTGAAGCAGTCAAAGCAGACATCATCCCAAATCCCTCAATATTTGGGATGGAATGAACAAACATAAGAGAGAGTGCAACCATGCATCAATGTAGAATTATTGTTATTGTAGTTATTATCTGATGTTAACAGAAAAACTTGTAACATTGCTATAAACATAGTAGTTGCCAAGGATTCACAAGGGAAGGGGAGGAAAGAATAAGTGGAACACAGGGCATTTTTAGGACAGAAAAATTGTTCTGTATGATACCATAATGACAGATACATGACATTACACATTTGACAAAGCTGAAAAAAATGTACAGCACAAACAGTAAACCATAGTATAAACAATAGATGGTTACTAGTAATGTTTCAATATTGGTTCATCAATTGTAATAAATGTACCACACTAATCTAAGATGTTAATAATAAGGGAAAATGTGTGTGTGTGTGTGGGGGGGAGTTAATGGGAATTTCTTACATTTTTTGGTGTAATTTTTCTGTAAATATAAAATTTCTCTAAAAAAGGAAAAAAAACAGTATCTATTTGTCACTTGTGGAACAGTACTCTTAGCAGAGCTTTAGTTGGGTCTCTACAATTTTGCAATCAAAGTATCAGCTGTATTCATTTGGCTCATAAAATGAATATGTGACTGGAAAAATAGTTAAAGGATGAGCACCACTTCTTTCTTGCAGGATATTGGCTGGACTCTATCCCTAGTTCTTTAAGGCTTCCCTTGGTTCATTGTCACATTGGCCTCCAATGTTTTATTCTTCATCAAAATTAGCAAGAAATAGAGAGTCTCCTACCAATGTAAGTTAAGATGGGATGTATAAAGGAGTCACTGGTCCACAGCAATTTTGAAATCTTAAGGAGGAAATTCCCAGTTTCAGGCCTGGGAATACTTTTCCATGACACTAAGCATTACTGTCTGGGCTCTTGGTCCTACTGTACTTAGAATCATCCTTCTTGATGGGGACACTCTGAAGAAATGGATAGACCTCATACTATTCAAATTTTGTTCAGATGTTGAGACAGATGATGCCATGCACAGACCAAGGAGATATGAGAAGATTTATAACCTACATAACGAGGCTTTCTGAGGATAGTGGTGTGGCTCCAAAGCAGAACCAAAAATGTCTTGAGATTACAGAGAATAGATTGTATGAATTTTTGAAAAGTGGTTAGGTGATGCAACTAGGGTGAGGCTTTCCATGTGCATTAGATTTCTATTTTCACTGTAAGAAATTATCACAACTTGGTGGCTTAAAATGATATGCATTTTATTCATTTCTGTACATACTCAAGGAGAGGGAATTGCAGAAGGATGTAAGTATGGGGATGCAAGTATGATGGAACCACTCTAGAGACTCTGCCAGATTTTCTGTGAAAATCCTACAACTTAATACCATATGTAATGGCAAAATATTGAGGTTTTTACTCAAGACCTGAAAAATGCAAGGATATCCACTCTTACTAATAATTTTCAAATATTGTAATAGAGGACCTAGTAATTGCAGTTTGGCAAGCAAAAGAAATAGATGCATACATATTGGAAAGGAAAAAGTAAAAGATAACACTATTAAAATATGAACAGATTATCTCCATATAAAATCTCAAGTATGCTAAAGATTACAGTTTAGAACTAATAAGTGAATTTAGCAAGGTCATAGTACACATAGTGAATATGCAAAACTAAATTTTAGTGCCATACACTAGCAACAGATAATTACATAATAAAATTTAAGAAACATTTTTATTAAAATTAATTTGATCACATGAAATGCATAGAAACCAATCTACCCAAAGATGTGCAAACCCTCTTCATTGAAAATGACAAAACTTTGTGATTAAAATAATAACTGAATGAATAGAGATAAATACAAGTCCATGGAATGGAATCATCAATATTGTTAAGAAGTAAATTTCCCCAAATTTTAAAAACCTAAATAAGGGAAACAATATTGAAAAACAAAGAAGAATATCATAGGACTTACACCACCTTACTTCAATATTTACACATGATCTTAGCCAAAACAACAGGATGTGATTACTTCAATATTTATATACAGTACTCAAGAGATTGTAATGCTTCTAAAGGAATACAAATAGATCAATATAGCAGATTAAACTTCAAGATGGACCTAATTTTTTAGGTTAAATTTATTCTCCACCAGCTCGCCAAAGAAATGTAGCAGGAAAATATTCATTATCAACAAACTGTGTTAGAACAACTATATAGTAATGGTGGGGGGACAGATTAACATCTCTATCTTGACCATAAGACCATAAACAAAATATAATTTTAGAATATGAATCTCTTCTAACACCTGTTGTGTAAAGGTGATCTGACTTTCCATGAAAAAATATCAAACAAACAAACAAAGAAAAGAAAAAAGGAAATACTGATTTGCATCATTTTTTAATTTCTATATTGTAAATATCCTCACCATGGAAAATCTGAAGCTACCAACATGATGTCTCTGAGTGCAGAGTTGGGTAAATATGCACACTCAATTGGCTCTCAAGAACCACTGTAAGTCAGCTCAAACACATTGTAATGTAAACCTAAACATAATACTATAAACTCCTAGAATATAACATAGGAGAAATTGGGGTAAATTGAAATTTTCTCAAGATGTCTCTAAAAGTAGTTAACATAATAGAAAAATAATACAGTGAACTTTATGAAAATCAAAAACTCTTTCTAGCAAAATTCACCATTAAGGTTAAATAAAGGCATCACTTAGATTGCAAGAAAATAGTTACAATTTATACCTGTCAAAGGACTTATATTGAGAATAGACAAAAAATTCCTACACTCAATTATTCACAAAAAGGAAAAAAAATAGTCAACAAGCTTGAGCAGACAACACAGAAGAAGATGTGAATGATTATGATTCCCATAAAAAGCTGCTCAAAATTATTAGTTGTGAGGGGCATGCAAATTACAATCAGAATGGGAGATGACTTCATGCCTGCTGTATAAAATAAAACTGAAAAATATTCTGATACCACCAAGATTTAGAAAGTATATGTAGTAACTAGATACCTTATATTTCTGGTGGGAATATAAAATGGTTCAACTACTTTGGAATCTATGTGTACTTTATTAAGTTATTGATACGCTTGCTCTTAATTGTGGAATTCTGATTGTACCTACTCAGAATTTTATGAGGAGGAAATGCCCCCAAATCTTGTACAATGAAACCTAACATTGACCATCTTAGATTCTAAAAATAAAGAATATGAAGAAAAGAAAGTTTTCAAGGAAAATGAGCCACAGGAAAAAATCTTGGTCCATCCACTGGTTTCAATTAAAAGTGAGTTTCTATTAATTATTTCAGGTTTACAGTCAAATGATGCAAAAACATTTAGAAACTAACAGTGCTGAGATAAGTACCAGTAGAGAAGTTCAAAATTTATTTGTTTAATGTCTTTTGTTAACGTGCACTATGGTCAATGTTATTCTACTCAAATTTTCATCATTTAAAAAAAATTCATATTTATTTCATATTTTTTATTTCTTTTTCATACAGTATGTTTCATACAGTAAATTACATATATAACCTGCAGATAGCCCATGACCAAATACTTAATCCTATTTATAAAATGAGGTACAGTAAACACCCCATAAAAGAAAAAGAAAAAATTCAGACTTCTCTGGTACAAAGAGAGGGTCAAAAATTTTACATGGATTTTCCAGATCACTTGAGTGTTGTACCCCAAACCCATAATGTGGATGGAATTGCTGTATTTGCTCATGAGGCAAGACTGTGTTTTTGGTTTACTGTGACCACATAGTAGATATAGTAGTATGGAATAAATTTTCTATAGAAGCAAGAATGTTCCAAAAATTGAGAGGGAGAAGAAGGGCCAGGTGACACAATCTAGCAACATTTCTCTAACTCAGCAAAATGGAGATACCATAGTTATCCTCCATTTTAATGCTATTCTTCTAAGACAAACTATTTTCCCTGGTAAATCCATCTTTCTTTCAACATTATTTGGAAGCAGTGTAGTTTTGTCTTCCAGAAAGTTCTGAAATGGGATAAAAATGCATTGAATTATTTCCAAGGTGACACTAGACCTAAAGTTGAAAATATATTTTCTTTTCTATTTCTTAACCTAGATTATGCCAAAGCATATTTTAAATATTATTTATTAGAGAATCTGCAATGAAAGTAAATACTTCAAAAATATCAAATCTAAACAACACAAATTTATCTATATTTGAATTGAATTATCTTCCTCTCAAATTCATAAAGAAGCATGAGAGTCCAAATATTAAAATTTCTTGCATTTTAAAAATATTAGAATTTAAATCAAATTAATTAAAAATACCATAAAATAATTCACACTCTGCTGAGGAAAACTGGCAAAAGAATCATCTACTTCTGTCTCTAAAATGATATAATTATTTGGCTTACCTCCTAGGTGTGTATATGAGAATGTGAGAATCAGGCCCAAAGATGTGTAGCAAAGGTTATGATAGATGAACTATGATATAAATTACTTCCCAGTTCCAGGCTAAACTCTGGGAGGAGAATGCATGAGTTAGCATGAAAGTCTTTGAATATTAAACTGACTTTGAAACTCCACTCAAGAAGCAATGCAGATTTGTGGTCTTTTATAATTTTGTCAGTTACCTGCTATTTTTTTTTAAATAAACATTTTCCACAGAATTTTAACAGTACTTAGTGTCTCAGAAATTAATACTAAGAATGCATATGATACCATCCAATAACTTGATATCTTAGACATTAGATATGTCTAGATAATGTCAACATAATGTCTTATAACAGTATAATGTTAACAATATTCAAGGAAGTGAAAAATGAATGGATGACAACACTAAGAATACCCAGTTATTTAAGTTATCAGATAAGGACTTTATAAAGTTATTATAACATTTCTTATAATGTAAAAGAAAAATCATAAAAATAAATATAAAAAAGCTAAAGCTTAAAAGTAGAAATAATGAAAAAAATTAAAATTTTAGAACACAAAAACAAATATTTGTTATCAAATATTCAAGAATAGTCCCAAGAGAATATTGATGACAGTGGAAAGGATCAGTGAACTTTAATGTAAATTATTAAAAACTGGCAAATTTGATGAACAAAAAGAAAAATAATTAAAAAAAATAGAACCTCAGAGCTGTGTGGGACAATATTAAGAGATCTGGCATACATGTCATTAGTCTCAAAAGCACAAGAGAAAGATATTGGTATAGATACAAAAAATATTTGAAGAAATAATGGCAGAAAACATTGCAACTTTGTGAAAGTTATGAATTATCAAATACAATAAGCTCATTAAACTCAAGAAAATTAAAAATAAGAATGCCAAGTGTTTTTGTAACATAGGTCTTCAACACCAAAGAGAAATTTTAAAAAATACTTGAATGTAGCAAAAGAAAATGCCACATTAGATTAGGTAGAGGGGAAATAATATTCATATGACTGTAGATAAAGAAGATATGAAGCAGTACCTTGTGGGGGATGCTATGGATGCCAAATTCAATTACCACAGAAAATACCTCAGAGGACATTTTTGGATTTAGACAAACTCTAAGACTCTGGGCCATTAGACCTTATCTAAAAGATATGCTAAGGAAGTTCTTCAGACTCAGGTAAAAGAGATGAGACATAAACTTGGAACTTCAGAAATGAAGGAAGAGCAACAGAAATGAAAGAAATTGGCAAATACGTTAGACTAATTTTCTCCTCTTAACTTCTGTAAAGTATGTATGACTTGTGAAAGCAAAAATTATAACATGGTATGGTGGGCTTTTCAATATATGGTAGAAGTAACACAAATGACAAATATAACAAAGTGGAGAGGGCAACATGTTCTATATGGAGTCTACATTTTATTTGAAGTGATAAATTATTGACTCTAAGTAGAAGGTAAAATATTAGATATGTGCATTTTAATCACTAAACAACCACTAACAAGTTAATACAAAGAGAATTAGCTGAATACATAATACGTCAATCAAAATGGAAAACTGAGAGTGCTCAAGTAATCCAAGGAGACAAGAATGAGGGAGTTCAGGAACAAAGTCACAAGGAAAAACAAAACAATAATATACTATTGGCCGAAATCCATCCATTTCAATAATTACCTTAAAAGCTATAGATCCAAATATACCAATTAAAATAGTGAGTTTAAAATACAACAAGATGAGAGACTCAAATATAAAATATTTACAGTAAACTAACATTAAATAAAATGATACATAAGGTTAAAATAATTAGATGGAAAAATATATACCATGTAAACACATCAGAAAAAGTAAACTTCAGAACAAGAAAAATAAACAGAAATAAAGAAAGACATAACATAATGATGAAAGGGTCAATTCATAAAGAAGACATAGGAATCATAAATGTACATGCACTAATCTATAGAGCTATAAAATACAAAAGGCAAAACCTGATATTAACAGAAAGGAGAAATAGACAAATCCAAAATTATATGTGGATATTTTCACCCTCTCCTTTCAGTAACTGAAAGAACAAGATAGACATTGGTAAGGATTCAGAAGAAGTCAACAACACCTACAATCTTACTGATCTAACTGAAGTTATGCCAATCCTATTCAAAGAAACACATTCCACACCCTTTCTCAGCAACTGATAAAAGTAGTAGATAGAAAATCTTCAAGGATGTAGAGTACTGAATGACACAATAAACTGACAAGATCTAAAATGTCATAATAGACTTCACACACAACAACATATTAGACTTTTTTTTTGCCATGCACTGCAATAACATTCAAGATAAACCAGTTTCTGGGACGTTAAACAAACGTGAACACATTAATACCAAGTGCCAACTGGCAACACAACTGGAAAAAGACCTTGAATAAAAGGGGGAAAAGGTAAAGACAAATGAGTTCAAGTGGCTAAGAGACTTCAAAGAGATTCAGGAGGTCATCCCAGAGGTAACTCTTATGCACACCTCAGTAGGAGCTCATAGAATATCTAAGTGCCTATCACTCCACACAGCGGGGCTCCTGAGAGCTCTGGAGACACCCAGGTCCTATATAAGGGGGGATAACCCCAGAGTCTGACACCTTATCAGTGGGCTCTATTTTGGAATCTGTGCTCCTGAGAGTGACAGAATTGTACTCAAATAAGTCCTCCCTGTACATGGTTCATCAGTCCCTTCTATTCAAGCCTATATGTGATGCTGGAGATTTTAGGTATACTTTCAGAGACTGGAGCCTCTGGCCTACCTATGTGTCAGGTGTGCGTCGAATATTGGTGGTGCTGCAACTCCTACCCTACAGCTCAATGGATTCATCCAAGTCACCTGGCGAGGAGACAACGATGGGCAACGGCCATCCCAGGGAATGATGAGGGCCTGCATCTGCAGGCAGGATCATCCCACCCACCATACCCATGGGATATAAGCCCTCTCTCACTTGGAGTTGGAGTGGACATCACCATCCCAGTCCCCTCAGGATTGGGGGAAGAACTATGGACTAGAGTGGACTTGATGGTATTCTGTTGTTCACATATGGTGATTCTAGCAATGGAAGAAATTATAACAATGAGGTGGAGCCAGTGGCCACTTGACACTTTTGGGGTAGGGAGGGGACGAGCAGTTGAAATACAGGGGCTTCTTTGGGATTTGGAGGTTGTCCTGAGTACCGCTGTGGCAACGGATGTAGGCCATTTTAAATCAGCACACACCGCTCAGAACTGTGTGGGAGAGAGTGTGGTCTATGATGTGAACTGTTGTCTATGGTTGGTGGCAAGGCCCCAGGATGTGTAAGTCCATTGAGGGTGGTGGGCCACACTTGTGGGAGATGTTTGTGTGGGATATGGTGGGAGATGTAGGAGGTGGGCAAAATGGGAATCCCAGTGGGTTCCATGTAATATTTTAGGTAATCTAAGCACCTCTTAAAATATATTTATATATATATATATATAAATAAATAATATTTTTGTAAGCAAATGCACATATATGCATATATATTTATATATCATTTTACAAATATTGGTATGTATTGTGAAACTTGATTTTTACCCACAATAAAAAATAAATAAATAAATAAATAAATAAAAAAGTATTGTAATCATACAAAGTGTGTTCTCTCACAGTGGAATGAAAATAGAAATAAATAAGAGAGATGAGGAAAATCTCTAATAATTTGGAAATAAACAGTACACTTCTACGTAATCAGTGGGACAAGGAGGAAGAGGTCAAGGAAATTTAAAAATTACACAGAACTTAAAGAAAAGTAAACTACATATTAAAGGTTATGATGCAGCTTACACATGGGTGAGAGGGAACTGTATAGCATTAAATGTTTACATTAGAAACATGGACAGTCTCAACTCATTAGACTAAGTTTTTCTCCTAAGAAATTAGAAAAAGTTCAACTCAAAGCAAACAGAAGCAAAGAAATAATAAAACAACGCAGAAATTAATGTAATTAAATACAGGAAATCATTAGAGAATAATCAGTGGCACAGAAACTCATCACGAGTAGATGTGCTTTTATTTAGGTCTTTTGCCCATTTTAAGTTAATTTTTGTTCATGATGTTAAGTAGGCAACCATCTTCATTCTTTTTTCTATATGGATATCCAGTTTCCACAGCAACATTTGGTGAAGAGATGATTTGTTCATTATTCAGAGGAATTATCTCCCTTATCAAAAATCAATTGGCCTTAGATGTTAAAGTTTTTTTTCTGAGCTTTCAACTGGATTCCATTGGTCCATATGTCATCCTAGTGTGATGATATGCTGTTTTAATTCTTGTAGCTTTGTTATAATTTTTAAAAATCAGAAAGTGTGAGTTTCCCAACTTCATTCTTCTA
Source organism: Tolypeutes matacus (assembly GCA_026826555.1). Classification (NCBI taxonomy): domain Eukaryota; kingdom Metazoa; phylum Chordata; class Mammalia; order Cingulata; family Chlamyphoridae; genus Tolypeutes; species Tolypeutes matacus. The sequence continues at coordinate 833,256 of JAKSZT010054205.1, forward strand.
TTTGAAATGATTTTAGTTATTCAGGACCTTTTTATCTGCTTTTTCTGCATAAGAAAATACCGTGCAATTAGCAGACTTAAACAATGGGAATTTATTAGTGCACAAAGAGAAAGTACAAATCAAGGTGTTATCAAAGCATTGCTTTCTTCTTGAAGACATTCATTCTAGTTGCTGACTGATGGTGATCCATGGTCTTTGGCTCCTCTGTCCCATGGCCATATCCCTGGCAGCTTCTTCTGGTCTTTCCATTATCTTCTGAGTGCCACTGAATTTCAGCTTCTTGGTTCTCATTGCTTTCTCTCTGTTTGTTTGAATTTTATACCACACATAAAGGACTACAGGGACAGGATTAAAACCCATCATGATTGAATTGGGTCACACTTTCACTGAAGTAACCTCATCAAAAGGTCCTACTTACAACAGTTTCACACTTACAGGAATGGGTTAATTTTAAAAATATGTTATTTAGGGGAACCATCAGCTGCAAACCACCACAGGGCCATTATGCTTCCCTATAAATTTGATGATTGGCTTTTTCATTTCTGCAAAGAAGAATGTTGGGATTTCGATTGAGATTGCATTCAATCTGCAAATCACTTTGTGTAGAACAGAAATCTTAACAATATTTAATCTTGTAATACATGAACATAAAATGTCCTTCCATTTATTTAGGTCTTCTTTGATTTCCTTTATTAATGTGTTTTGATTTCCATTTGTAATCATTTAAAACCTTGGTTAAATTTGTCTTAGATATTTAATTTTTTCATTGTTTTTGTAAATGTAATTTTTGTCTTCAATTCTTCTTCAGATTGTTCATTAGTAGTGTATGGAAACAGTACTGATTTTTGCATGTTGATATAGTCCATGAGATTACTGAATTTGTTTATTAAATCTAGTAGCTTTTTTGTGAATGTTTCAGGATATTCAATATATAGGATTAGTCATATGCAAATAGGTATGGTTTACTTCTTCCTTTCCAATGTGAATATCATTTATTTCCTTTCCTTTCCTAATTGCTCTGGCTAGATCATGTAGTACACTGTGAATAATATTGGTCTCAGTGGCCATCCTTTTCTTGCTCCTGATATTGAGGGAAAATTTTAGACTTTCACAACTGAGCATGATGCTTGCTGTGAATTTTCATATATGCCCTTTATCATGTTGATGAAGTTTCCTTCTATTAGTAATTTTATAGGGTTTTTATAAGAAACTATGTTGGATTTTGTCAAATGTCTTTTCTGCATCATTTGAGGTTATCATATATTTCTTTTCCTTCATTCTATTCATATGTTCAGTTACATTCATTGATTTTCTTATGTTGAAACGCCTTGCATACTTGGGCTAAATCCCACTAGATCATGGTGTACAGTTATTTAATATAGTGCTGCATTCAGTTTGCTAGTATTTTTTGAGGGTATTTACATCTATATTCATAAAGGATATAAGTGTATAATTTTATTTTCTTTTGGTATCTTTATTTGTCTTTGGTATTATGACAATATTGGCCTCACACAGGGAATTAGGGACTTTTCCTTCCTCTTAAAGGTTTTGGAGAGTTTGAGAAGAATTGAGGTTAATTCTTGGAATGTTTGATAAAACTGACCAGTAAAGCCATCTGGTACTGGACTTTTCTTTCTAGGCAGGTTTTTATTAATGATGCAATCTCTTTATTTACTATTAGTGTATTCTGATCATTTATTTCTTCTTGAATTAGTGTAGGCAGATTTTGTGTTTCTAGGAATTTTTCCATTTCTTATAGGTTATCCAATTTGTTAGTATACAGTTGTTCATAGTATCCTATTTGTGATAAGTACATGTATAAATTTGGCTGGATTATGGTGCCCAATTGCTTGGTCAATCAAACACTGGCCTGATTATTACTGCAAGGTATCTGTGGATTTAAATCAGTCAATTGACTGCATCTATGTCTGCTTGAATCTACAATCAAAAAAGGAGATAGCCGTCAACAATGAAAGAAGTCTCATCTAATAAATTGAAGGCCTTAAACTGAGACCTAATGATTTCAGCAGTCCGAAAGATTAGATTGGGCCTACCAGGATAATTCAGGGTAAACTCTTCATCTCAAATTTCATTACCAAAGTCACATCTGCAAAGTCCCTTTTGCTATGTTATTTTAATATATTCACAGGTTCCAGGAATTAGAACATGTCCATCTCTAAGAAGCCAATTTCTCCTTTATCACAATCTCTCAATGAAATAAGGGTGACTCTTCAGTTCATTGTATCTCTATAAACTAAATATAGCTCACTCATGTCTCTTATAGCACTACGTTACATAGTAAAGCTAAATAAGTCACTCAGGACTCATATGCTACTTTGTTCTTATTAGTTGATAAATTTTATGTTACCAGGACAGGAGTACATGAAATAGATTATTTCTGACTACATCAAGCACTCAAGACATTCAATCTTGTCCAGTTTGACTGCACATTTAACTCCTCACTTTGCATCCTGGTGAAACATCTACCTGTTCCTCTTTACTCCTTACTACAACATCTTCCAAAGCTTTTTGTATACTAAGACATTTTATCATCTTCCTGTCTAACTCTGACCAAATTTCTACTTGGCAAACTGATAAAGAATGTGAGGATTGCAACACATGAGACAAAGTGACTTAGTTGGTAAATTTCCTTCTGTCAATAAAGAAAAGTCCGTTTGAACTGCAAACTTTGGAGGGTGAGCTGTTTCTAGACAGCCTGGTGATTACTGATTGCCACAGATTTCTCTTATCAGGTATTACATGACACTTGTTCCTTGAAATTGTGCAGAAAAAAATTTATATTCACAGCTGAGAATTTTGCCTTTAAATATGAAATTCTTTTTGACTAAATTTATTTGCAAAGTGATTATTTTTTATGTTTTTACTATGTTTCATCCTGACTCTTAGTAGTATGATTGTGTATTCATTGAACATTATTGGAGACAGATTGTACCAAAGCCAAAAACAGAAGACAAAGGTAAAATGCATGGATGATCTACAAAATTATATCAACTGTTGTTAGACAGGTTTTGGTTAGGAGGGGGACTGGCATAGACGAATAATTCATTCATAGTATTTGCATTTCAGGTAGGAAAAAATTATAAGATTTCCTACACTGGGTTTTTACCATGTACATGTGAATTTAAAGAAGTTCACTTTCTCTTGTCTAATCCCAATATTCCCTAGTGACATGAATATATACCCAGGATAGGCATATGAATAGAAGATACAACAAACCTGCAGTGAAGCATCATTAAATGGACCACACTAATCTTACTGAATACGAATCAGCAAAGCATTTATGATATCCAAACCACACTTACAAACACACAATTTCTTTACACTAGCAAAAGACCAATCCAAAGTGAACAGGAAATTAGTTTCAAGTGGACTAGTTTTTAACTGGTTGTGGAGTGTTTCCTGCAGCCAAATGCAAATACCCCATAATGTCAAGTAAGCACTTTATTATATATAATTATCTGTATTATATATATATATGTATATATATAACATACTATGCTACATATTATGTAATATATAATAATATACTTGCTATATAACATATAATATGTAAAATATTACATACTATAGCACTGTCTTGTATATACACACATATGTATTTTTTCTTATAACAAGTGAGAATTTATGAAATTGTCATCAGAAATAAAAAAACTCCTATTAAATTAGTTGGTATCATCTGATGACTTGGAAATAACAAACTCAATGTGCTAGAAAAATTTACAAAAATATACTTATGATCAGAAAACCTCTACACTGGTGTAATAAAAAGAAATCTCATTTTGGGGGGAAATTTTTTTCTATAGTTCATTAATAGTACTACAAAATGTGTACATTTGTGAAGACACTACTTTTCAGAATTTAAAAGCTTTTTCCCCAAAAGAAAATTCTTAACATTTCTAAAATTTCACAAACCTAAAGATTTATATGTACCTTTCAAAATTATTATATATGCATACACACATGGAAAACAATTTTTTTAGACAGTACAAAATACCAAAATTCATACATACTTTGAAGCAACAGCTTTATACCAATTACCACTGCAAAGAAGATTGACCCTTTATTACACACTGGCCAGATAGCAAGAAAAACATGGGCTTATAGGGCGAAGTGCTATTTGTACACCTCTCAAACTATAATTAAGCAATACATGAATAAATACATGCATACAGGCATACATACATACATACATAGTGTCTTTCTGTCTTCAACCAAGTTTGGGCTAGAAAAATAATATGGAAAGGAATGTAGCCATTTTCCCAATCTTGTTTTGCTTATGAGATTCAATCTACAAAATTATTAGGAAGTATTAAAAAATATATTAAATCTGAATCTCCCCCATTTTGCTAAATAGGTGTAATTGTTTCACAAAAATCTATCAGTGCTGTCATAGATAAGAAAGAAAATTTTCATTACATACTCAGTTTTGATCTTTCTGTCTTTCATAAAATTTTTGGAATAGTAGTAAAGAAATGAAGTAGTTCTGATCCAAATAAACTTCTATATTGATAAAATTATTAATGGGATTTTTACTAATCATTTGGAAATAAAATATATTGAGTCCAAAACATAATTGCCAATCATGTCATGTGAATCTTTTATGAGTTTACTCCAATGGCAGGAAAAAATGGTACCAGAGATTTTGGAGTTTGGAAAGAAATGTGAGCAGATTTACCATAACTTTAATTTTCATTACAAACATTAATTATATCCTAGGAGGACATTGGTATCTTGAGTGAGCAGATCAACATGCAGAGGGTTTGGGGGGATTACAGTTCAAAGGAAACAGGCCACATACCATTCTGCAGCCTCAAGCCATTATGCTGAAATCCTTTATATCCTCTAAGGCCACATTTTATTTCATTGTCATCCAATTGTTTGGTGAAATGAGGCTTTGAAATACCCAATTACTACTACTATCTTATGAATAATTATTTTTAGTTTTCAAATATATTTTCTTTAGAGAGGCTTTATGACAAATGTTATTGTTAAGAAGATAATATTTAAAAGGCCCTTTAAAAGGGAAGTGAAGAGGCAAAATTTCATATTCAGAAGTGCCCATCCAAAATGGATTGAGGCTATATTTGTTTGGAGTATAGTCATGAAAGAGACAAAATATCTAAAGCAGATAACTTCAGGGCCATAATTGCTGAGAATAACATGGAAATAAGTACAAAATAAACTGGCTGGGACTGGTGAGAATTTTCTGTCATATCATCTGCTCAGGCCAAAACTTACAAGTAAGAGAGCTAAATCCATATATGCTTTCCTTTTAAGAATATGATTTGAGTAATTTTACATGGGGTAATAATATGTTAAAATATCTTCAGGTTTTGGTAAGAGTTTGAAGTAAGGCTTTAGTAGTATTCATTTAAATATTGAACAATTTAATCATTTGCTCAACAAATATTTATCTACTGACCAGTTTCAGTGTTGTAGAAACAAAGAAGAATGATAGTAAATAGTAAATTTAAAGCAATTATTTTGCTTTAAATAATAGTAAATTTAAGCAATTATTTTGGCAAATAATCTTGTATAATTTCTAGTATATTTAAGCCAAACTTCTTAGAAACTTGACTTGTATTCATAACTTTTAAAGGGAAAATATGATGTCCATTATTATTTTATTTATGAGACAAAATTATTCTTAACACATGGCATTTTGAAGGTAGATAAATGTGCCTAGTATATAGCAAACACAGTGCATTTCAAGCTAACTCTTTAAAGTACATCCTCAGACAGAAGTGATTACTTGTCAAAGGGGTAATATAGAAATTTAAAATGTTTCTTTGAAAATTGTGTGACCATCAGTTATATCAATAACAATTAAGCTCATTATGCTATTTCTTAAGTAATAATTTTCTTAGTGCTGTTATAACATCCTTGTTCCTCAGGCTGTATATCATGGGATTAAACATTGGAGTCACAATGGTGTAGAAAAGAGAAAGCATTTTGTCAGTTCCTGCAGAATGATTGGATTTGGGGCTTAAATAGGTGATGGTAGCAGATCCAAAGAATAAAACAACGACCAGCAGGTGGGAAGAACATGTGGAGAAGGCTTTGGCCCATCCCTGGGCTGATGGCAACCTCAGAATGGTAGAAATGATTTTGCTGTAGGAGACAAGTATCAACATAAAAGGGACTGCAACAAACAAAGTAACTACTAAATAGACAGATAACTCATGGACTGCTGTGTCCCCACAGGCCAGCTTGAGAAGGGGAGGGATGTCACAGAAGAAGTGGTTAATTTGGTTAGAACCACAGAAATGCAGAGAGAAAATCTGACACGTTTGCCCTATCTGGACTGGGATTCCACTGATCCAGGAACCAATTGCAAGCTGAATACACATCTTTTGGTTCATGACTAGAGGATAGTGTAGTGGGTTACAGATGGCCACGTAGCCGTCATAGGCCATCACAGCCAGGAGGAAACATTCAGTGGTCCCCAGCATAAGGAGGAAGCACATTTGGGTGGCACACTTCAACATAGAAATGCTTCTCTCTTGAGTCCAAAGATTCGCCAGGATTCTGGGGAGAGTGACAGACACATAACAGATTTCCAATGAGGAAAAATTTGCCAGGAAAAAATACATGGGTTTCTGTAGTGCAGAGTCAAGCCTGGTTATTACGATTATGAGACTATTTCCAATTAAAATAATCATATAAATTATAATGAACACTCCAAAAAGAAACCCTTGCAGATTTGGAAGGTCAGAAAATCCCAGGATTACAAATTGCATCACTGTGGAAACATTGCCTTCTGCTGTTTTCTCTTCATGTTTCATCTGTAGGAATGATTTAATCAGAAATAAAACTTACTATACTTTCCTTGGCTTTTGTTTTCTCCTGTATAATCTTAGTACTGTATACTCACCAATTTTACCAACTCCATCTATGAAAAAATGTTATACCTACCAGTGTCTTTACATGTCCATAAGAAAAATGTACCTTCAAAAAATTTTAGTGTTATATTTTCTTTTTGCAGGTGATGATATATGTGATTTTAAATTTTGCTATCTATTTGAATAATTGAAATCCCAAAATCTGAATTTATGTTCAATTGTAATAACCATTCCATTCTTTCAACTGGCCATGCTTCTCTCCTCTTACTTGTTTTAATCTATTATCAATTAAAATTAATTTCATTGTGAAAGTAAATAGTTTGTAAGCCATTAAAAATAGTTTTGCAAATGAAGCATTCAAATATATTTAATTAAATTATGATGGCTTTCTTGTAGTACCTCCAAAGTCTTTAAGATTGTGCATATCTAGCTTCTTTTAGTGTAAAAAATAATGATGAGCTGAACACCAAATAATATGGATGCCATTTAATCTTTTAAACTGTGCTTGCATTTGAATGGATGGTATGTGAAGTCAAAAGTCATATGTTTTTATCTAGATTTTGTAGTGGGAGGAAAAGGAACTCTAAAATGGTCTTCCCATCCAAGAAAGCTCAAGAGGTCAGTTAAGGTCACTTGGCATCTAGCTCAAGCAAGCAATTTTAATCAGAACTTGCAAATCTTTATGCTGAATTACAAAATTTTACAGAAAGTACAAAAACTACAACTTATATATGGAGCTGGTTTCACTGAGTTCTCGAAACTTTTAGAACATACTATTTATACAACTCAGAAATAAAATCACTAGTAATTAAGCTAAGTGTTGACACCTCTATTCTTTCACATACTTCATGTTTACTTTTCTGGTTACCTCAATGAAATAATGATTTTCTCTGACTCAGGGATTGTGTTATCAGCTACCGAATCTATCATGGCAATGTATATATGCTTGTTTTCAAAGAAAGTTTATAAAATCAAATTGAGGGCAGGAAATAAAAATCAGAAATTGACAAATGCAATGAGAAGGCTTTCTTTTTTTTAAAATCAAGAAGAATTCTTTAATGACAAAAATGAAAGCAGGTCAATATTCCCTAATATTTTCAGATTTTTTTTATCATGGGACTTAAATCTTATACAAGGACTTATCAATAATATATACTCCCAATTCAATAATGCACAGCAGTATCATGTTCGTTATTTAGGTACAATTTGATTTTAATGAGATAGATTCCCCAGATTTAATACATGTAAAACACTTAAATCTATGGTTAACACACAATAAATGTTAGCACTTATGATGATGATAATAGTAATAATCTTTGATATATTCGTCCATTGTATTACAAAGTACTTTGCATTTGGTTTACATTTGATCTTATAATCATGAAAGTCACAAAATTAAAAAGGCTACATGAAACAATCTTTGAAATTTTTTAAAAATCAAGAATTTATCTTTTCATTTTCTGGAATTGAATATTCTTTGCCAATGCTTAAAAAGAAGAAATATATGCAAAAATAAATTTGGTATTAGGCAGAAATCATTCAGACTTACCTGTTTGCTTCAAAGGAAATTTTGTGCTTACCTTTGTTGATTGAGATAAAAAGCAGGGATAAAATTAGAAGAAAGTGGTTTTTGTTTCAGTGTTAGATAATTTCCTTATTGAAACAGGTGTTATCATCTAAAATATACTCTCTTGTAAGAACATATAGTGCTCTTTAAGCAAGAAATATTCTCTGCCCTGGGGATCAGCACATTTCCCATGTTAATCTCTAAATGAACTAAAACCATTCTTCCTGCCACTCAACTTCGGAACAAACAAAAGCATATCTGACCATACTATTCCTTATGTATTTCTCAGTCTTTCTATAACTCTTGTTCCTAACTTCAGATGTGTTTCATTTGACTCTTGGCATTAGAGATTCAGTCACATATTGAATAATATATTTATGATATATTGTACCATATTTACCTTCTAAGGTCTGGTAAAATTAGAGCTATGCTTTAGCAGAGATTTTTAGTAGAAGATTTAAAAGCCATGTGTTCAAATCCTTACCTTTTAGTATATGGCCAGTTGAATTTCTTTGGTCAAATATTTGTAAAAATAAAGAATTGATGGCATTTCGATTGCAGATAATCCTAATTTTAAAAGACAATAAGAAAGGAAATATGCCCATTTAAAGCCTTAAGGATATATTTGTCTATTTTGAGAGAGGTGGGCTCACAAAACCTTTTAGTCAATTAAAGATAAACAATTAATTTAGATTTAAATAAGTGTATTAAATTGATCAACTAGTGAAATCAACATATTCTAATATTTTATCTGCAAATTTAAAATTTGTGATTATTGAGAACATCAGGAATTTATAAATACATAAGATTTAAACTAAGCTGTTCTATAAAAGATGCAAAAGTAAACTCCCTTAGTAGATGTTTCTATGCCATGAAAAATTCAGTAGAAAAAGTCTAAAGTTGTTGGAACAGTGATGTGGTACTCAACATGAATATTTCACCTTTACATCAAAATTGAACAGATGTGCCTTATTACTTCCCAGACAACAGAAATCGTGTAAGGAAAGGCGGGGAGGGATAGATGAAGAGAAGCACTCATTTATCCCTTTTGAGTTGTACAAATTGGAACCAGCATTCAGATCTTCCAATCATGCACCATCATCAAAATTTAGTCAAAAAACCATACCAAGCTCTAAGAAAATGTAAACTCTAGCTGCACAGCCATATGACCAGCTAAGACTTTCCCTATCATTAAATAAGATAATAATGAATATTGGTGGAAACTAATGGTTTTCTAGCATTAGTGTCTTTCTGGTCATCTAACTATGCATTTGTACAATTCTTTCCCTGCATAGAACAGGCCTGAATGCTCAAAACCTAAAACTCTAAGTAGTTACTGCATCCACTTTGGAGTCAAATATTTATATCAGTCAGATTATTTGTTTCCTCTTATTCTAGAGACTATAAAACAATAGAATTATTTCCTTAACATGCTACTTCCATCATATTCATGGGAATGCAATTACAAACCACAATAGAGGAGAATATTTCAAGTTTATAGGAATTAGAAGTAAATTCCTCATATATAAAGATAAATGCATGGATAGATGGACAAATATGTTATAAACATTGATCTACACCATGATCATGCATTCAAAGCTATCACCAATCAGAGGTTCTATTAATATTCACCAATTATGATTTCTTTTATTTTATGGTTTTTAAAATTTTTACTCATGAAAGCACCAACTCATTTTGTTTTTAATATTCATTTTAATAATTGCAAATGATAGTGAGCATTTTATCATTTGTTGCAACCCAACTTTTGAAGGGCACGATTTGGTGAGGCCACGAGACCAAAGAACACATCAGGCAGAGATTTAGACATAAGCCTTATTGGGATTTCCAGACAGAAGAGACCTCGATGGCGGCCGATGGAAGTATAAATGAAGTTAGCACTCTGCAAGAGGACAGGAGAAAATAAGGGGTCACAGAACAAAGATATTCCATAGGGGTGATAACAAGGGCATTCCAAAGGGTATGAGAACAGAGCTCCTGCAAGGGTTCAGTGACTGGGCACATGGGGGTTGCTGATGGTATCTCAAGAATGAAGTTTTTACCACTCAGAGATTTGGTTTAAGACGTTCTTTCCCCTCCGGGGAGGGTTGGTAAGCTTTAACTTAGGCCTAGGTCATGCAAGCAGCTGGTGCTGAGGACTTGGTGGGACCTGGGCCCTAGGTCCCTGCAATCATGTGCCTTCTGTCCAACACTTTTAGTATTGATAGTTGGAAAATTTCGTATTAAGAATTTTCTCCACATAAGCAGTTATAAAATCTCTAATACCTCTTCCTAAAAGCCGCTCAACTATCTATGCGTTTATTTTCTCCCAATAGCTTGTTAATGTCTTGTACTTAAGACATTAACCAGATCTTCTCAGTTCCAGTTATAGGAAGAAGACAACATCTCATTGTAAAACCAGACCATTGGGCACCAGTGACACCCTGTGACTCAGAAAATCAGTGACTTTCTCCTTAAAGACTGAAGGCTGCATATGCCTGTGTGGTCAGCAGAAAAGGAAGCTATGGACACCCTGAACTTAGGAGATCTAACTCTGAGCTCAGACTGAGTAACCACTGAAACTGGGATAGCATGGATAAGACTGACAGCTTGAGGAAAAACAAAATTAAAGAGTGTATCCTGTTCTTCATTACAAGACCCTTGAAGAAATCCTGTCTTTGCTTATCTGGCATAACTATGCCATGTCCCTTCACATGTTTTTTCCTTTTTTTTTTTTCTTTCCCTGCATATAAAAACCCCAATCACATTCTCACAGAGAAATGGTTTGGGGAAGATTCCCCCAGTTCCTTGCTTGTGCATTTGCAATAAATCACTTTCTCACTGAGAGAAATGCTTCTTTATAGCGCCATATCCAGTGGGTCCTTTTACTGGAAAGAGCCATGCTTATGGTAGCAGTTGTCATTCAAGTATTTTGTCCATTTGTTAAATAGGTTGATTCTTGTCCTAGTGCTGAATTTTGGAAGTTTTTTATTTTTTTTTTACAATATTTTCTATATACATTTACTCTGTTGAATGTGTGATATCAAAATATTTCCCCCAGTCTGTATTTTTTATTTGTATTCCCTCAACAATATCTTTGTCAGAGCAAAATATTTTAATTTTACTAAACCCAATTTATCAATATTTTCTTTTGAAGATTGTGCTTTAGTAATATCTAAAAACTCATTGTTTAATCCCAGTTTACAAAGATTTCTCCTATGTTTTTTTCTAAGTGTATATAGTTTCACATTATATAGTTAGATCTATTATCCATTTTGAATTAATCTTTTTATAAAGCCTGAGTTTTAGGTTTAGGCTAAATTTTTCCACATGGTTGTTAATTGTTCAGTGCTATTTCTTAAAAATACAATCCTTTTTATTCTTAGTTTTCCTGGTTGCTATGACAAATGCCACACAAAGGATTGCCTTAAGTAATGGGAATTGGCTTGTTGTTTTGACGCTAGGAGAAGTCCAAAATCAAGGCATCAGCAAGGAAATGCTTTCTCAACAAGATCTGTAACGTTCTGTGTCTGGATGCTGGCAATCCTTGGGGTCTCTTGGTTGTATCTCTGTTTTACATCACTTGTACTTTTTCTTTTCTGGGTTGATTTGACTTCTGACCTCTGGTTCATCCTAGTTTTTTTCCTTATAAGGCCTGTAGTAGTAGGGAAAACTCATCCTGATTCAGGTGGCCACACATTAACTAAAAATAATATCTTCAAAAGGTACTAATTACAAATGGGTTCATCTACTGGAATAGGACTAAAATTAAAAGCTTGTCTTTTTTCTACAGTACATAATTAAACTTTACCACTATTTCTAAACTGAAAAGCATTTGCACATTTGTCAAAAATCAATTACCCAGACTTCTGGAATGGCTGGATCAGCAGTTCAGAAATGATAAAACTGGACAAAATTGCCAACTACAATGACAAAAAATCTTGAAATTGACCAAAATATTGTGAAATGTTTACTTATGAAAATAAAGTCAAGTTCAATAAGAATAGTGGTGATCAGTTGTATTTTAGCCTGAGTATTATCCCATCTGCTACTCAGCTCCACGGAGAAGACCTATCACAGTACAAACCATGAGGACTCCCATCTATCATATCTGTTGCAGGAAGACCACTTTATTTTTAGCAAAGCATGGCAAATTCCATGCCTAAGAACATTGTCATATATATTAAGAGTCTCAGTGGCAAATAATAAGGGAAGACTAATATTACAACTAGCTTAAAGTCCCTATGAGGTTTGGAAGAGACCAGATAGAAATTTAGTGGGCAGTTCTGGGGAATGAGAAAGTAAAATAGTGCATTGATAAGTTCCATCTCATCTCTAGTTTCTGAAGTGCTCTGTATATATTCAAGGGTGCATATATACCGAGGAGGTAAAAAGGAAAGAGCCAGTAAGTTACTTGACCATTGTTGAAGGTAACCTTGTTAATACAGAAAGCAAAATTCAGAAATGGGTACACTGAATGCCTTACTCAAGTCACATATAGATACTCTTCTATAAGAGTAGAAGTCTTACTGGCTTCAAGATGTTTAAACATATCCGGGCAATCAGTGGCTGATCAGTAAGTTATGCTGATCCAAGAGTAATCTTTAGTAAATAAGACTTTAGAACACAAAACAAAACAACTGGGCAGAGACATAAGTGGCTCTACACAATAAAGGAATTAGAACTAGTCTGTGCAAGTCACTAAACAAACATAGAAATAGCAACAACAAATAACTACAGAGGGAATTAAAATCCAGAGTTGCCACAATATATTATCTAAAATATCCATATCTAACCAAAAATTTTGGGAAATGCAACAACCCAAGAAAGTGAGACACATATACAGATAAATAACAAAAGCAACAAAACAAAACAAAGCCCTAACAAACTATGTCTGAGAGATGCCAGTTGTTGGACTTAGAAGATAAAGAATTCTTAACAGCCACTATTTAAATATTACCAAGAACTAAAGGAACTCTTGTTTAAAAAATTTTAAGAAAGAATGATTATAATGACTCATCAAATAGACAAGAAAAAATATATATGTGAAAATAATTTTAAAACAAGCAAGTGGAAATTCTAGATATAAAAGATAAAATAACAAATGAAAATTTCACTATAGGTGCTCAACAGCAGATTTGAGCAGGCATAAAAAAGAACAAGCAAGCTTGAAAATAAATCCATATAGATGATATGATCTTAAAATACACAGAAACCATAATTAAAAATAAAATTAAACAGTCTCAAAAACCAGTGGAATAATTTAAAGCTCACTAATATACATGTATTGAAAGTCTCAGAAAAAAGAAAGAGAAAGGAACATAAAATATATTTGAAGAAAAATAATCATCAAAAATGTCCCATATTTTATTTATAAAACAGGAAGATACACATACCAGGGGATTACATATAGACCCATCATGTTTAACTGTTGGTTTCCAAAGATAAATGCAAAAATATTCAAAGCAACAAGAAAAAATTGACTAACTTCTTGTTAGAAACAATGGAGGCCAGAACACAATAAGATCATATTTTCAAATTACTGAAAAAGGAAAAAAAAGTCTGTCAGAAGAGTTTTATATCCAAGAAAACTATCATTCAAAAAGGAAGGCAAAATAAAGATATATTAGGCCAACAATTATTGAGATTGTTTGTTGCTAGAAGCGCTGTATCAGAATTAATATTAGAGAAAACCCCTCAAGTTGAAAGGGAGTGATACCAGAAAATAACTCAAATTTACACAGAAACACTACAGCCCTGGTAAATGAAAGTACATAAGTAAGTATAAAATACAATTAAAATACATATTTTTTTTCACTTTTAAGGGATTTAAAGCCAAATGTTAAAAAAATATTTTAAAATAATAATTGAAATATCTATTTTTGTGCTCATGGTGACCAATCTTCCAGAAATAAAAGATAATTATGAAGGAATGGCATGGACAATTTTATAACAACTTATTAGCCAGCTTAGACAAAGAAACAATTTTCTATACATACTAAAATTACTCAAGGAGATGCATAAAGTTAAATATTTTTATAGGCCTTAACAAGTAAGGTAACTGAATTAGTAATTAAAATTATCCCCACATAAAAAAGATGCCAAAGTCTAGATAACTTCAATGGTGAATTCTACACAAACCTTTGAAAAGAAATAATAAAAATCCTCAAACTTTTCCCAAAAAAAATGGAGGACTGGTAAAAACATCACAAGTTATTCTATGAGAGCAGTGTTATTCTGAAACAAAATCTAGACAAGACATGACAAGAAGAGAAACAACAGTTCATTATTGCTGATGAATATAAACAAAAACTCAGTGAAAATACTGTGATCCAAACCCAACAAATATGAAAAGGATTTATGCACAATGGCTAATTGTACTTTATCCCAGTTCTACAAGGTTCATTTTACATATGCAAATGAATGTAATGACTATGTTTTTATTGATTCAAGGGGATTACCTATATTATTCTAGTTTTTCATATATTTGAAATTTTACACGATTTAAAAGGGAAAATGCCACACTTCTACTGCCCTTACAAATCAATTATTTAATTCTCTATTAGCCATTTTTGAGTCTTCATTTATAATTCACAATACTCTGATGTACTCATTTTGATATTTCCTTTGGTACGTTTTCAAAATTGCATAAATTCTACCAGTGTTGAAACATCTTTAATTTCTCTACATGGGTCCTTTATAAATAAGTAACAAGTTAGTCAGCTTTGAAATGTCAAGAGATTGCCTGTAACTCTTTTGAGTCTTTATGAAATTTGTCATCTATCATGGACTGACTCTGAAAATTCATAATCTAATGAAGACATTTTTAAAGCACTAGGGAATAACTAAGTAGTAAGACACAATTATTGCAGACAGCTAAAAAGAAAAGAACAAAAACACAAAAGATATCAAACACCTAAAAGATTGGTAGAGTAAGACACAATTAAAAAGGACAGTTATGGCCCATGATATTTTTGGTTGCTTTCCAAAATATTTCAAAGGCAAGTATAATGGGTTAGATGAATTAAAAAGTGACATGGGAGATAATAAATTCCCACAGAAAAGAATGAAATATTTTTCTACTTAAAGATCATTGTATGCTTTGAAAGAAAAATTGTTTTGGAAGGGCATTAGTCATTTTGCACCTCCTGAATTTCAAATGATTTAAAACTTAATTTCAATAGAACATCACTTAAAATTCTCTGTATCAAAGAATGAAATAATTTCATCCCTTTCCATAGAGGTGAGCACTATAATTTTCTAACTAAGATATTAATTACAGTTTACATGTGTTTTCTGTGTTTATTGTATCTTAGGTACTAAAAATCAGAAAACTCAAAATTTGCAGAATATTTAGAAAATACACTAATTAATTGATGTTTCAACTACATTTCAAGCAGCAATTCCTGTTCCTTGTTAGAAATTTAGTGAGATAAATAGCTTAATAATATTTTGAAATTTACTATTTTGAAGTGTATTATTAGTGATAATAAAATGATAAAAAATATTGGGACAGATTTGAAACTTTATTCTAAGATAAAAATTGCTGTAAAAGGCATTAGATGGGTGTTTTTCTTTACCCTATCATCAATCAAGGAAATCATTATTTTTAAAGGAACACATTTTCTGAAAAGTAACCTGAAACTCCTGGGAAATTTATTTTTTAAATATTTACTTTTTGACATTATACTGTATTGATTAAAAAGTAGAGTAAATTTACTAACCTAACTGACTAGCAATGTCTTCCATCAAGTGGATTTAGAACTATAAGTTCTTTAGCTAAAAAAATTTTTACTATATTCCTGAGGAAAATAAAAGTAATAAAGAGCTTCATTTAAAGGAACAAAAACATTAGGGCTTCATTCACCCTTCTCTCTGAAGGACTTCTGAGAAAGAGAACTGTGAGTAGTGTTCCTTTCAATATAGTGAAGCTACAATTATTTGCTCGCCTCTACGTATTAAGAAAGAGCAAATATATACAATCAAATTATATCAAGGATAAAAATCTCATTCCATGTTAGGTACAGGTTTAGTGGATTTAAAGCAATAGAA
Source organism: Tolypeutes matacus (assembly GCA_026826555.1). NCBI lineage: Eukaryota > Metazoa > Chordata > Mammalia > Cingulata > Chlamyphoridae > Tolypeutes > Tolypeutes matacus. The sequence continues at coordinate 849,735 of JAKSZT010054205.1, forward strand.
AGCATTGATCCTTTAACACTGTGGTGGGTATTTTGTTTTTATGAAAATATGTAGAAGAATTCTTAGGTTGTGACTCTTTCCTTCTTCCCTCTCTCCTCCCTTCTATTTCCTTCCTCCCTCCCTCCCTTCCTTCCTTACTCTTCCCTCCCTCTTTCTTTCCTCCCTCCTTTCCTTCTTTCCTTCCTTCCCTCTTTCCTTCCTTACCATCTTTCTTTCAGCATTTGTTGAATTTCATTCCATGAACTTTTTCCTTTGCGTTAAGATTAATTGCCTAATTGATGTTTAAGATTAAAAAATATGAACAGGTTTATAGCAGATGCAGTGCATAATACAACCATCCCTGTACAGTAGAGCATCATGATTTCCTTGGAGACTTCTTAGTAATTAAATATGAAATGATTCAATACAAACTCTCAATCAGTATGAAATATGAAACATAATTAGGATAAAATTTGTAATCCAAGTGTACACTGATTGTATTTAAGCCAGTTTCTTTCAAATTTTCTGAGTAATTAAAAGTTGAGGAATAATTTATGAACTCAGCATAATGTCTGTTTAATAAATAATATATTTTAATATTATAAATATTATAATAAATTGTTCATGTGTAGCTAATTGGAAGAAACTGAATAATTTCCAAAGCAAGAGAGTAAATACTGTAGATTATAATGTTTGGGAAAGGTTTTATTTTTCAATAATATTAAAGATGGAAATTAGAAATTGTATAGGAAATATTTAATGATTCTAGTCTTACTTTTCTATAGGATTTATCACACACTATCTCAGTGATATTCACACTGTGTAGGGAAATAACATTTTTTTTTGAGGTGCTAGGGATTGAACCTGGGACTTCATACATGCAAAGCAAGCACTCAACCACTGAGCTACACCGGTTGTATGGAAAATTTTTAATTTAATTATTATTCAGAATTTGCCACAAATCCCACCGCGAATTATTACCTGTCTAATTGGTGTCCAATTATTTTTAAATTTTTACTTTGTTAATCCGCCTCCCCCCAAAAAAAATCTCACCTATGAGAGCACTGGAGAATAAGAAAAAGGGTGACCTTTATGTCACTGAGACATAGAGGTAAATATATAACCCAATAATAAGGATACCATGTCCTCACACTAAGCATTGAAAGAGCATGTAGTACATGCTAATAGATAATAGGAATTGTTAAGCCTTCATTAATGAAACATTTATTGAGTATCTGGTATTCATTAGATAGTCAAGTAAGAAACAGTACAAACCATTTGATTCTCTGATCCCTTGGAGTTGCTTGTTGTAGCAAAGTAACTTGGATTTTGATTCAGATAGTCCTGAATCATTTACTTTTGTGATCTTGGTTGATTAATAGAATGAACATATTTGAGAATAAGGTTCATTATGGTGAAAGAATTGCCTCACAACACCACTGTGATTATTAAATAAAATAATTTCTGTGAATACTACGAATAGAGTGTTGAAGTTATTGCAGATGATCATAAAGTTCCAAGTTTACCATAGTCATTAATAGTTTGCAAGCTCTTGCCTAGATTTCCAATCGTCATTTTCTGTCATCCTCTATGTGAACCTATGTTCAAGAAGCCACAACGATCTTTAGAGCTTAAATACCATATTCAGACACTGGAATATGTGGGACTGTCCTCTTTCAGTATCTTAAGTATCATATAATGGAGACTACCAGTTTGAACAAATTTCATATATTCAAGCACTCATGGAGATGCATTGTAGGTTGTTGGTATCAAAATTACAGAAAGAGTTGTAAGATACACTTCAGGAGCTAATTATTGAGAAGGAGAGGGAGGGAGGGAAAGAGTGAGAGAGAGCGAGTGAGAGAGAGAATAAAATTTGGAAATAAACTGTTCCTACATTAACAGCACACAGTAAATAATATCAAAAGTGCTTTCGGAAGACGGAGAGGTCAGGAAATACTTGGATCACCTGGAAAATCCTGAATTAGAAACTGAGACTTATGTGCAACTCATAGAACACTTTTGTAAAAACGGAAGACATGCCAAGCAAAATACACAACAGCAGATTTGAAAGGACAGTCTGGATTTGACTCCAGATTCTGCTTGAACCACAAACCTTTTTAATTTTCTCCTCCTTTCACGCTAATCGTGATTAAACATTTGGTAATTGATATCAGGAATTAACATCCAAAATGCAATGCCAATATTAAAAAGTTGATAAATGTCTTTTCTCTCCTCTGCTGTTCAATTATTTATGATTTCTTCCAATTAAAATAAAAATCACTACAAGAAATACTAGAATGCTACAGTTCGTGGAGATCACCCTATATGGTCAATACTCTAGTTTATTCATTGAACATGTTATTAAGATAGCTTTTTAAAACTCTTTCTGGAAACATATTAAAATAAGGATAAATACTATTATTTATAGAGAAATAACATAAAAATGGAGAATTGAGGGGAATGAACTCCAATCAAAATTGTCAATGTATTTGCAATAATTTCTATTTTATTTAATTTTTTATTTTTATTAACCTAATTATAACCCAATTTTGATAATCTGAATATCAAAGCTGAATAACAATATGCAACATTATATAGCTCAATACAAATAGGATGAAAAGATAGTCATCCCTCAGCACACATAATTCAAGATAGGAATACATATTTTGGGATGATTTTAAGTGAAAGAATGATGTTTTTAGCCAGTTTAAAATCAAATTTAGATGTTTTTATAGAACCTGTCCTTAGTGACTTTGTGATTTTTGGAAGTGTGTCGTACTTATTTTATAGTTTAGAAAACTTCAACCCAAGCACAAAAAGTGACTTTTATATCTTGAATTTATTGTTTTCTCAGTTGTCCCATAAAGACCAAAGAGCAGAAGGCAATTTCTCTTCAGTGGTAGGATTTGTTTTCCTGGGATTTTCTGACCATCCAAATCTCCAGGGGTTCCTATTTGGAATTTTCTTTCTTATCTACACATTTACCATGATAGGAAATAGTCTTATCATAATAATTACAAGGATAGAGTCTGCTTTCAGACCCCTATGTATTTTTTCCTGGCAAATTTTGCCTCATTGGAAATCTATTGTTTCAGTCACTGTTCCCAGGATCCTGGTGAACCTTTGAACTCAGGATAACATTTCTTTGCTGGGCTGTGCCACACAAATGTGCTTCTTCCTCATGCTAGGGGCTACTGAATGTTTCCTCTTGGCTGTGTTGGCCATGACCGCTACGTGGCCATTTGTAACCCTCTGCACTATCCTCTAGTCGTGAACCAAGAGACGTGTATCCAGCTGGCAGTTGGCTCCTGAATCAGTGGAATTCCAGTTCAGATAGGGCAAACATCCGGTTTTCTCATTGTCTTTCTGTGGTTCTAACCAAATCAAACATTTCTGTGACATTCCCGCATTGATCAAGTTGGCCTGTGGTGACACTTCACTTAATGAAATATGTGTCTATATAGTTACCATATTATTTGCCATGATTTCTTTCCCATTGATACTTGATTCATATCAAAATCATCTTCACTATCTTAAAGTTGCCATCAACCACAAGTCAGTTCAAAGCTTTCTCCACCTGTTCTTCCCACCTCAGGGTTGTGGTTTTATTCTTTGGTCCTGTTGCCATCACCTATTGAGGCCCAAATCAAATCATTCTTAGGAACTGACAAAATGTTCTCTCTTTTCTACATCTTTGTGACTCTACTGTTTAATCCCATCATATACAGCCTTAGGAATAAGGATGTGTTTGCAGCACTGAAAAAAATTGTTACTCAAGAAAACAGAGGATTTAAATAAACAATTTTTAAATAAATAAATTTGCCTTATTGTTATCACAGAAATAAATTTCCATTTTCTGATAGTATAGTAACTCAAAATTTGTCATGTATTTTATGTTGCTAACATGAAGTAAGTTGTGACTACAACTTTCACAAGCAAATCAATTGGTTTTCAAAAGTTCAATTCCATAGAAAAATTCTTCCTTTTTCACTTCAAAATATAAATTTATTAATTTTTTCAAAAGATTTCACTCTTAGAACACTCCTAGAATTTTAATTAACAATTTGTCAATTAAACAGTGCTTACCTTTATGATTGGCTAAATATTTAGAGATGTTTTGCCTGTATTCACATTTGTATCTAAAAATTGTAATTTATTCATGGTAGGTATACTCTAATTTCTTTGAGGAGGTGTGCAGAGGACTAAATAATAAATTGTAATTTTACATAATGTTAAACAGAATAAAGGGTTTTAATTGACCATACTTTCTTCAGTATGAATTAAGAAAATGTCTTCATGTTTATCCAGAGAGAGTTGAAAATCTGGTTTTCCTTCCACTTCTTTCCTGAATGTATGACAATTGAATATCAAATATCTTACCCAACTGCATAATCCTGTTTCAACATATTTCATCATACTGTTGCATGTGTCAGTGATGCATTTCCAACTCCTCAGAATTCTTGATTGCTCAAAGATGCAGTGCAAAAGACATTACAACTTTTCTCACACCTAATTTAAGAACAAATTGAGGCTTAGAAATGTTGAATGAAAAGTTAATACAGATTGACACTAAATTAATCAATATCTCAAGTAAAAATCTACCCAATTTGAAGAAGCCTTATACAACCTACCTAAAATTATATTTAAATTAGTATAACTTGTATCTAATTTTTCCTTTCTTATTCTTGTTTTGTTCATTTGAAATTTACTATAGAGTAGAGATAAAATCATGACGTTGTTAATTAACCCTATCATAACAGGCTAAAAAAAAAAGACTTGTAGGAAATTATCAATATTGCACTTTACATCCACTTTTCTTGTTTGAATGTGTGAATTGATATTCAAAGTCTCTATTTTAAGTATATTTGTTAATACTTGCAGAATTTATCATTTATATAACAATTACTGTATGCCACCTTAAAATTTGATTCTTCATGTAGATATATGCTCCTTTACTTAAGTTTCTCTGTACAAGAGAGTGTAATCAATTTTATCTACAGAATTTGGTTTATGAGTTTGATTTTTCATTTACAAGGGCTTACTATTTTTTTTTTTTTTTGAGTTACCTGGGGCCAGGGATTGAACCTGGGATCTTGTATGAGGGAAGTCGGTGCCCAACTACTGACCTACCTTGGCTCCTCTGAGTTGGTTTTTCATTTGTTTGATTGTTGTTTATTTTTTTGTTTTTAGGAGACACTGAGACCCGAACCTGGGACCATCCATGTGGGAAGCAGGTGCTCAACCTCTTGAACAATATCCACTACCCAGGGCTTACTTTTTAAGCTTTCATCACATAAAGTGATACCCTATAGCATCTTTATTTTTATGCATATATGAATGTAAATACCTTAATCTACCTCATGCATTTTGCATGCATCAATAAATTAAATATATGTTTCATAGTGACCATAATGGTGATGTTGTATAATATTGCAATAATGTTGGAGTGCTATCCTTTACTTTAAACCATAGACAAGCAGCTGGCACAGTGTAATCAAGGCAGTTAGTCCAGAAATCCATTGTTTAGCAGCTATGTTTTACTATTTGTATATCAGTTATAACAATGCTACCATTCACATATAAAAGGTATTAATATGGGGGGCGGGGAGGAAAGAGAAGGATTTGAGAGTCTCCTGTATTCTGTGTGTGACGTTGCTAAAATCTAAAACTTCTGTGAAAAAAAAAAGAAAAATAATGAGACACTGGAGAATGAGAGAGGGAAGGTGCCACGGTACAGACTGGACACCAGATATTGCAGTAATGAAAGGCAAAAGGTCAAAAAAATTTTAAAACTATTTTCATTTTTTTAATATCCCAATCTTTCAATTTTACTTTATTTTTCGTTTTTTAAAAGTTTTTATGTATTTTATCACTTTCATTTAAACTATCATTATTATTTCATTTTCCTATTAATTGTATTCAGCTATTGTAATGGCTTCATCTTTGAAGAAGATTTGAATCACAGAAGGGTTACAGCTGGGGCAGAAGAGGATCATTGGTGTGGGGTGTCAGGAATGGGGGATGCACTGGAGGAAGTTCACTTGAGCATAAATATAAGGTATATAAAAATGTTCAAATGTTCATGGGACATTGTCACAGTGGATAGAGAATCACTCAATAAATGAGAGAATACTGAATTCCCATCCTGGAGAGCTCTGCCATATTCTCTAAGGGTTCAGCAACAGTCCCCCAAGTGCAGGGGCAGTGACTGACAAAGGAAGATGATTCTAAGATGGGCCCTTGATATTGATGACTAGCTTTATGAAACTTTGCTCTTGAAATTGAAACTTAGCCTATTGTTATGGGGTGCCTAAGGGTTGCATCCTGAGAGCTTTCTTGTTGCTCAAATGTGGTCTCTCTCTAAGCCAAACTCAGCATATGAATGCATTACCTTCCTCCCAGCATGGGACATGACTCCTGGGCATGAGCCTCTCTGGCACTGAGGGATTGTTACCAAGTGCCAACTGGGAGTGAAACTGGAAAAAGACCTTGAATTAAAGGGGGAAAAGGTAAAGACAAATGAGTTTATATGGCTAAGAGATTTCAAAATGAATTGGAAGGTCATCCCAGAGGTAACACTTACACACATCTCAGTAGGATCTCATAGAATTCAAAAGTGGATATCACCCCAAATACTGGGGCTCCTGAGGGCTCTGGAGACACCCAGGTCCTATGTCAGGGAAGATAGCTCCAGAGGTTGGTGCCTTGCCAGTGGGCCCTACTTTGGAGTTTGTACTCCTGAGAGTGACAGAATTGGACTCAAGTATGTCTTCCCTGCACATGGCTCATCTGTCCCTTTTATTCAGACCTATACTTGGTGTAGGAATTTGTAGGTATATGTCCAGAGACTTGAGTCTTTGGGCTGTCCATGTGCCAGCTGGGTCCAGAATCTCAGTAATAACATGCAGAACTGTGTGGGAGAGAGTGTGGTCTACAATGTAAACGATGGTCCATGCTTAATGGCAAAACCCCAGGATGTGTTTATCAATTGAAATTAATGTGCCACACTAATGAAAGATGTTTATGAGGGAGGTTGTGGGAGGTGTGGAATGTGGGGCGTATGGGAATCTCTATATTTTTTGTGTAACATTTATGTAATCTAAGTATCTTTAAAAAAAATAAGTAATAAACAAATAAATACATAAATAAATAGGAAAAAACACAACTGTGTATTCTTGAGTCACTCAACTGTTTTTGTCTCAATTTCACAGTCTATAAAATGATAATAATGCCTCATAACACTGATGACATCACAGTAATATTTTTTTTTCACAGTAATATTTTGAATATACATTGATGATTGTGGATCAAAGGAGTCTTGAAAAATTCAGGAATACTGGAGAAGGAGGCATTTGATAAAATCCAGTTTCTCAGAGAATTAAGGTTATCCATTAAACCTGGAAATTATTTTCTTATACATCATTAATGCAAATCCTTCTATAATGACTTCCATAACTTTTCCTGCGTTCCTGAACTTATGTGCAAGCTGTTTTGGCTTCTCAAGATAGTAATGAATAAATATTTTCTACTTTGTGGACTTCCAGGTCCCTTGGCGTGTGTAGACATAGGGTGCCTTTTACCTTTAAACTGATTCTCCATTGACCACTTCATTTTCTTCTATTTCTCATTTCTTTTTATATCGCACCAATAAGTTTTCAAAGCCCTTCAAAATATTTTCCAGCCACTTATCTTTTAAAATATGTTTCTCATATTTGTCTGCCATCATTCCTTATTACAATGGAGGCGATCAGATAATTTTTATAATTAAACATTTTATTTTACTCACAATTCTAAATGTGACCCATTGAGGAAAAAGGCAAACATTTCCTCAAATCTCTTTTCCTTTTACTTGATATAATATATCAACAGTTTTCATAAGTTTACATATGCTTCCAATATGAAAACTAGATATATGGGCAATCTACAGATTAATTAATAGACTCACGATTTACTGAATATTTTCACTTTCACAGAATACTGACTCTCAAAGGTACATCATATATGTCACTACTTATATATGACAGCCTTAATCAATATAAATATAATTATTTGAATGAAACCAATTAGGAATGAAAGCCCACAAATATATTGGCAATATACACATTATCTATCTTAATCATCTGTCATCATCATCTAGCTATCATCTGTGTGCATACAAAGAGTAAACATATATACATTAAATATATATTCCTTTTTTGTGTGATGCTTATTATGACAGAGTTCAACAGTCCTCCCGCTTTGAGCTTTTCCACAGACTTTAATTCTTATTTATATCATTTATGTTGTTTCTGATCTCTTACTTTAACTTTACTCCCTATGATCACCTTCCTTTTTTATCCATTCTATTATTCTATTTCCATATGCGTTCTCTACTAATTATTGAACTTCTTAAAAAATAAGCCTTATTTTCAATGTTTTTACATGACAGATAAAGCAACATTTTACAAATATAAAAGGTCTATATAATACATTACTATCCCAAGTTAATACATGTACACATTTCATATAGATGATGTAATAATTGATATATACATTTACAAAAGGAAGCAATTGAGAAGACTGTCTATTGATATACCCTACATATTCTTTTCAACACATAGGTGCAAATCCAGATTCAAACTGAAGTTACTTATGGCAGTTTCTTTCCCCAAATCAAATTTGTGTTATTGTAAAGACTCCACACACACTGTCGAACTCTTTCTTGGCCTTTATCAATTGACTTTAGTCCAGGAAGGCCAATAAATGTCTGTGTTTGTGTTTCTGAAGAAGTCAGTGTCTTAGCACTGTAGGTGAATTGGTTTGTGACTATTTCATTTAAAATAACTAGGAACAAAATATTATCTTGTTAAAAAAGACATATTTTCCAAAGTCCATATATTAGCTGAATTCATTAATCATATATTACGAGTGGTAGTGCCAATAATTTTTTTGTTACATTTTCATCACTGAAAGTGATGATTGCTTTAGATTTTTGTTTGTGTCACCTAATTTAGTAATACAATAGTTTTTGAATATTTGTCCATTGATATTTCGGGAGGGTGGGGGACTTTATTATCTATCAAAATTATAGTGCTTCAAGAACAGAGCTCTCATTTGTCTTTCTCTGTAAAAATTTAAAAAAAGGCTAAACTAGTTCACATCAGTTAGAGTGATTAATATTATTTAAATGTTATTTTACCCCTTGTTAGTTATCTCTTTTCTAACAACAAACTTTTTTTCCCATATGTGACAGTTGGGATATTGAGAATGAGAGGATTTCTCAGTTTATCTCACACACCATTCAACATTTAATAGCTACAAGAATGACACAATTTATGCCTGCAGATTTTCTGGACTTTGTTTTTGTTATTATGAGTGTAATTTTAAAAAACTTCCCTGTCTCAAATCACTTCCATTATCAATTTTTAATTTCGTATAGGTGTATTGTCCAAGATTCTTAATGATTTATTCATTGTTTACTTTGCACTTGGGCAAGGTAGATAATTTCTTCCTGAGTTTCCCATCAGGATGGATAATGCATATTCTGGCTGTATTGTTCTGAGTAGGAAGTAGTCATATACTTCTCTATGCACCTGGAGTTAGGTATGTCCATGTACATGTGAGCACCACTGACTTGCTTCATTTCTAGGGAAAAGCCTGAAAAGCAGGTACATGCTTCATCACATCATTTTCTATCTGTATTTCCCCAAAACAGGTCATGGTCTCCTAGAAATCTGTTGCCTTCATGTATGAAGTATTCATTAGGTCAGCATGGAATACTGCAAAAGCATGAGATCAATTATATTTCTTTGAAATGGGAAATAAATCACAGAACTAACTACTACCTTTACCTTATCCATAATAAATACAGATTTATTACTTTTTTTAACTATAAGGAGATCACGGGTTCATTGTAGTAAACAGCAGAAATTCAGAATAGAAAAATAAAAAAATCTTTGAAAAATTTACTGTGAAATATCCACAATTAAAATGTGGTGATTATATTTACCCTCATTGTTAATTTGTATGTGTGTGTAAACCGTGTACAAGATATATGCATGACATCTTTTTATAGCAGATATCTACTATATTTTAAATTTATTCCTTTTCTCCCAATTTTCCTATCCCTTTTATCATCTCCATGAGTATACATATAAAAAACTATGAATTTTCCCAAGCCTTTTGTTAATTATATCCATATATTTTAAGTGATAATATTACTTAGATCAAATCATAGTATTGCATTATGTAGAAATCTTTAATATGATATATGTATAAAAACACTTAATATTCACTTGTATTGTGTTTCACCATCTTTATAAAACTACATTCTCATTGAAAGGTCCTTAGGTCCTTTTTTCCTACAAGGAATTCTGGAGAGTTATTGCTGGGCAAAACTCGATGTCTATTCTTATTTATTGCAATTGCCAACTTGGTTTATAAAATAGCTGTTAAAACTATTGGACAATCAATGATATCATTTGCAATAAATGATATAATAGGGTCTACATTACAGTTGATTATATTACGTCGACCATTATCAAAAGTTTTTATTTAGAGGGGATGCTGCAGTGTAAAATTATAGAATTATTAATGGAATGATTTACCATTTACTGATACATATATAATTTGGATAACAATATAGGATAACCAACCAATATTGGTTTCTCAATATTACATTCCATACATGAGTAATAATTGCCACTGTATTGTCACACAACAAGTATAGTTAAAAGTAAAAATCTGTTGAAACTTTATTATAAATATATGATAAAGCATCTTTTGTAAATATAACTCTTTCTTAAATAAGTTAAATTATTTACATAAAATTTTTCTCAGTGCCATTATTACATACTTGTTCCTTAAACTGCGTATCATGGGATTAAACATGGAAGTCACAATGGTATAGAGAAGAGAGAGCATTTTGTCAGTTCTTGTTGAGTGACTTGTTTTGGGTCTTAGATATGTAACCATTCCTGATACATAGAATAACATGACAACCATAAGATGGGTAGGTGGAGAAGGCTTTGGCTCGATTTGTGGCTGAAGGTAATTTGAGAATTGTGCATGTGATTTTGGTATAGGAGAAAAGTATTAACAGAAATAGAACTATGACTTACAAAACAGCAACTATGTAGAACAACATTTCATTCACAAAGATGTCTCCACAGGCTTGTTTGAGTATTGGGGGGATATCAAAAATAAATGGTTGATTTTGTTAGACCCACAAAAAGACAGAAATTCTGGCAGGTCTGCCCTATCTGGACTGGAATCCCACTGATCCGTGAGCCAGCCACCAGCTGGATACACACCTTTTGGTTCATGACTAGAGGAAAGTGCAGTGGGTTGCAAATGGCCACGTAGTGGTCATACGCCATCACTGCCAGAAGGAGGCACTCTGTGGCTCCCAACACAAGGATGGAACACATTTTGTGTAGCACAGGCAACTAAAGAAATTTGTTTTCTCTGGGTCCCAAGATTCATAAGCATTCTGGGGATAGTAACTGATACGTAGCAGATTTCCAAGAAGGAAAAATTGCCAAGGGAAAAAGACATGGGGGTCTGCAGAGTAGTATTGAATTTCATTATCAGAAATATGGTGCCATTGCCCATCAGTATAATCATATAGATGACCAGGAATAATCCAAATAGAAACCACTGGAGATGGGGAATCTCAGCAAAGCCCAAAAGAACAAATTCCGTCAATTCAGTTAGATTTTCTTCTGATCGTTTTTCTTGGTGTTTCATCTGTAGAAAAAATAAATTTAGCATGAGCATTTCACTTTACCTTCTTGGATTTCATTGACTGTTGTCTAAATTGTATTTGGGCTCAAGCACAGACACTGCAGCCATTTGAAACTGCTGTAGATAGACCTATAACTTTGTCATCTGATCTCACTTTTAATGAATTACACTTCTTGACAATCTTATTGTGTTTCTAGTGCATTTTCACAATCATGTTCCAAGAGCACTATGTCATAAATTGTCTTCTCACATTCTTTTTCAGCTACGTGTTTCAACCAGTTTACTCCCCTCACTTGATGATCTAGAACATAGAGATCCCATTATTTGGTTGATATTATAAAGGTTACATATAGAAAATTTAGAGAAGAGTTTATTATGTATAAGAAAATAGTGCAAGTGCATTTTGGTAGGATATTTATTGAGGATATAAGATTGTTTTATGCAGGAAAAAAAAATAGCCTGAGAAGATTGATCCAGATTGAAACAATACACAGGGTAACCCTAAGAAAACAGGTATAGCATGGAGAGTATCCGTTACCTGTCTGTATATGTATAGAACAGGAGGAGAAAAGTTATTGTCTGCTATATTATACTCAGCATGCTGTGGGAACCCTCCATTATCTTTGTGGTTCCTCAAAAAAATAAAATAAAACTTCAGATGATCATTTCTAAAATAACTTTTCTTTAAAGATGAAGATACTGAGAATCACTGCAGTGGATAATTTGGCTAATTTCACATAAGTTTTGTGATGGCAAGTCAGTTCCTATCTTTTCTTAATCTTCCATGATTCATTATCTGGGTTATATTTAGCAATTATTTAAATTTCTAAGACTTATTCCCTTGTTTGTGAGAATTATTGGAAAAATATTGTCAAATTTATCAAATTATATGATCATTTATTATTTATGTTAATATAATTATGGTATTAATAGTATGCTCTTTAAATCAGTAGCTGCCAAAGTTGTAACATGTTCCCTACTACAATAGGTATTTAATAATGATTTATTGAGCTGTTGATAATTACTTCTTTCTACATTTCCCTTTATCAGGTCCAGAACTTGGGTGAGGTTCCAAGATTGCACAATTTAAGGAGATACTCATTCTCACGGCCATTCCTGTACTTGCACAGTCTTGAAAGTGGAAACGTCTTTAAAGTTTGCACCTCAGGTGTCTCTTGCCTCACCACTAGTAACATACTGTTAACTTTGCATGTGGTCCACCAAACAAAACATCAGTAAAGTGTCTTGTGATAGTTAAAGAGCACTGCCCTTCCCAGATGGATTGGAATTGAATAATGATTCTGCCACCTGCTAACTGTGTGAAATCATGCAAATTGCATTATGCAATTATTTCCCCATGCCACAGTTTGATTAACTATGAAAAAGGCCAGGAATTGTCAACACTTACAGTTATTATGTGATTTATATAATTTAATATAATTAAAATGCCTTGACTAAGTTGTGGCATTTATAAAAGGCTGTGCAAGCACAAGCTATTATTACTATCAAATGTTAAATTTTATTTATTCTTCTAAATTGTACTCAGTGTTCTGCACAGCATGAAACATAATCCCTCTCCAGTTATTTTCCTGTATATAACACAATAATCATGGGAAAGAAGTGAGATCTTAAAGCAAATGATCAAAATTCTATCTCAAATTGTTCAACTCTAAAGTTGTAAATTTTCCATGAATTATTTGTCTATATTTCGTTTATATTATTTTCTGAACTCTGAGAACTCAACACTTCTGTTATGCCTCACTGTTCTACACTTAGTAGTACAAATTGGATAATTCTTTTCCTATGCTTTTTTTCACTCTTGACACTAAATGATCTGAAAGGCAGAGGCTACAACCAATTTCTTACTTGGAATCAATATAGATCTAGAAAATGGTTCTGAGACTAATATGCTGCTCAATATTTGCTTCTGAATTGAAATAAAGAAGTTGGCATTATTAAGATGAAATAATCTCTCTTTAATAAGAGAGAAGAATAGTGTAAAAGATTACAAAAAGCCAAATTTTTATGTATCAGATTTATAAAAGGCAGCATTTAATACAAATAATTTCATTCTTATTGATTGACTAAAATGACTTCCAGGACTAAATAAAATATAATTCTAACTGTACTAACTGAATTGTTTGGTGGTGAAATTATCAGTGCACAATAAGAAATATTTAAAAATTTTCTACGTTTTTATCAGTAAGGTGACAGGGTAGAAGGAGTAAAATCATCTATATTATTCTTTCTTACAAATGTTTAGGTCCTTTTTAATCAAGATTAATAAAACATAGTGTTCTCATTTTTATTTCAAACTCTCATCTGCATATTCATTGGGAAAGTACAAATGATTAAGAGACTATCTAACACTATTCTATTTCAGTTACATATTAGTCATTATCAATACCTCTAATCTACCTAAATCTCAGCTATGTGGTATATTTGACATAAATTATCAATTTCAACCCTAAAGTTAATTTAAAAGAGAATACTGACTTTAAAATATTATGTCTTTAAAGTATAATATTTGCTTTGATAAAGTAAATTAACTTTTTCTTCCATTCCCCAAAGGTTGTAAATTTATGCCATGGGTTATTTTACTTCAAATGTC
>JAKSZT010054205.1:895716-920423 GCA_026826555.1 Tolypeutes matacus
CCCACCACTGAAGAGAAATTGCCTTCTGCTCTTTGGTCTCTATGGAACAACTGAGAAAACAATAAATTCAAGATATAAAAGTCATTTAATGTGCTTGAGTTGAAGTTTTCTTTACTATAAAAAAAGAACACCATGCTTTCAAAAATCACACAGTCCCCATGAATTTTTAAACATCTATAATATATATATAACATAGATGTTCTATAAAAACTTCTGAATTTGATTTTAAACTGTGGCTAAAAATAGCATTCTTTCACTCAAAATCATCCTTTAAAATATATCTTTACCTGGAATTAGGTGTGCTGAGAGATAGCTATATTTTTTTCTTATTCGTATTAACTATGTAATGTGCATTGTTATTTGGCTTTGATAATAAGACTATCAGACCTGGATTAAAATTATATTAATAAAAATATAATTTAAAATAATAAAATAGTCATTATTACACATACATTGACAATTTTATTTGAAGTTCTTTTCCCTCAATTTTCCTTTTTCATATTTCTTCTAAATTAATAATATTTATTCTCATTTTTGTTTCCTGAAATATTTGTAAGAGATACCATATAAACATGTTCAATGAATCAACAAGAAAAGTTGATCATACTGGATGATTTCTGTGAATTTTTGCATTCTAGTATTTCTTATAGTGATTCTATTTTAATAGAAAGAAATCATTAAGAATTGATCAATGAAGTAAATGTATTAATCAACTTTTTAATATTGGCATTGCATGAGGATGTTAATTTCTGATATCAGCCATGTTTTCCATCATGATTTAGAGCCAAAGAAAGAGGAAATTAAAAGATTTGTGGTAAAAACAGTATCTGGAACCAAATCCAGTCTGTCGTTCCAAATCTGTTCATATATTCACTTTTGCTTCGAATATTTTCCTTCTTTTACAAAAGTGCTCTATGAGCAGCACATTAATCCCAGTTTCTGATTCAGGATCTTCCAGATGATCCAGGGTTTCCTGAGCTCTCCTATATTCCAAAAACACATTTGATGTTATTTATTATATGCTGTTAATTTAGGAAAATTTTGTTTCAAAAAGTTTATTCTCTCTTCCTCTCTCTCTCTCTCACTTTCCCTCCCTCTCTTTCTTTCTCAATAATTAGCTCCTGAAGTGTACCTTACACAACTCTTTCTGTGATTCTGTGAATCCAACAGCACACAGTTCATCTCCATATGTGCTTGAATATTTGAAATGCATTCAAACTGATGGTTTCCACTGTAAAATACCTAAGATCCTGAAAGAGGACATCCCCTCATATTCCACTGTCTGAATATTGTATTTAAACACCAAAGTTGGTTGTAGCCTTTTGAACATAGGTTTACATGGAGGATGAGGGGAAGAAATTTGAAATCTAGGAAAGAGCTTGCCAATTCTTGGCAAATATGGTAAAACCTGGAAATTAATGATCATCTGCAATAGTTTCAACACTCAGAGATATTCACAGCAACTGTCTTATTTAATCTTCACAGTGGTGTGTGAAGAAATTCTTTCACCATAATGAACCATGATCTCAAACATGTTCTATAAATCAACTAAGAACACAGAGCAAGTAAATGACTTATTGAGATTTGAATGCAGGCCTATTTGTATCAAAATCCAAATTAATTTGTTACAACAATTAATACCAAGGGATCAGAATATTAAATGTTTGTATCATTTCTTAGTTGAGTATTTCATGAATACCACTTACACAGGAAATGTTTCATTAATGAAGGGCTAACAATTCCGTCTATTTACTAACATGTACTATAAATTCCTTCATCGTTTAGTGTGAGAATTTTATAACCTTATTTTTGTGTTTTGTGTTTGCCTCTCTGTCACAATCACACAGAGACCTCCCTTTTCTTTTTCTCCAATGTTGTAACATTCTAACAGTTATTTTGGGAAAAACAGAATGAAGCAAAATTTTAAAAATAATTGGACAACAAATTAGAAACGGTTAATCTGTAACTGCCAGGCAATAATTTGCTATGACATTTGTGACAAGTTCTGAAAGAGAATTAAAAATAAAATGTTTCAAAATTTTCCATATATATTTTGAATATCAATGAGATATTATGTGATAAAGCCTTTAGAAAATTAGGAAGCAGAAACATTAAGTTATTGCTTATCAATTTTTATTTTCCATCTTAAATATTCTTGTAACATAAAATCCTTTGAAAACATTAGAAGCTAGAGTATTTACTCTATTACTTTGGAAATTATTCTGTATCTTCCAATTATGCTATTCATGAACAAAAGTTTATTATAATATATTAAATATATTATTTACTGATCAGACATCGTGATGAGTTTATAACATTCATCACCTTTTAGTTGCTCAGAAAATTTGAAAGAAACTTTGTTAAAAAGAGTCAGAGGGGCGGATGTGGCTCAAATGGTTGGGTGTCCGTCTGCCATATGGAGGGACCTGGGTTCGATCCCCAGGACCTCCCGGTAAAATTAAAAAAAAAAAAAAAAAAATTAAAAAGAGTCAGTGTACAGATTCAACAGTCTTGAATTACAAATTTTATTCTAATTATGCTACATATTTCAGGCTGATTAACAGTTTATATTGAATCATTTCATATTTAATTTCTAAGGAGTCTCCAAGGAAATCACAGTGCTCTCCTGGTGATATAATACAGTGTATCTGCTATAAACCTCTTCTTATTATTTAAACTCAAACAACAATTAGGCAATTAAACTTAAAGAAAAGAAAAAAGTCCATGTAATGAAATTCAAGGAACACAGAAGGAAGGAAGGGAGGGAGGGAGGGAGGGAGGAAGGAAGGAAGGAAGGAAAGAAAAAAAGAAGGGAGGAGAGAGGAAGGAAGGAAAGAGGCACAACCTAAATGTTCTTCTCCATATTTTCGTAAAACCAAGATACTCATCACAATATTTAGGAAAGGATGAATGTCTCCCAGTGCTTTAAAGCCATTAAATCTGTACCTAACATTGGAATGTGATGCTTACCATGGGTGTAATTTTATTGCATGCATTTGCCCCTTCTTGATACATAGAGGAGAGCAAATATTTGTAACTTCATTATTCTAAAACAAATACTGTTCACAGGACTCTTCCTCAGAAGTCCTTCAAGAGAAGGGTAAATGGAGTCCTGATGCTTTTGTTTGTTTAATTGAAGCACTTTTCCTACCTTTTATTTTCCTCAGGAACATGATAAAATTATTCTATTTTATTAAGCTAATGAACTTGTAGCCCTAAATCCACTTGGCTGCAGACATTGCTAGTCAGTTAGGTTGTGAATTTGAAGTAATTTTTAATCAGTAAAATACAATGTGGAAGAATGGAAGAATATGTATTTTTAAATACATTTCCCAGAAGTTTCAGATTACTTTTCAAAAAAGCGTTTCTTTAAAATGGTGATTTCTATCACTGATGGTAAAGTGCAAAGAAAAACATCCATAATGATTTTTACCCTAGAAAAAAATTTAAAAACTGTCCCAATAATTCCAGTACATTTTTTATATATAATATCTAATAATACATTTCAGAATAGTACATTTCAAAATGTTCTTAAGCCATTTATCAGACTAAATTTCTAACAGGAAAACAGTTGGTGTAATTGCTGGCTGAAATGTAGTTTAAACTTATCATTAATTAGTGTCTTTTCATAATATTCTGTAAATATTTGAGTTTTCTGATTTTTGGTACCTAGGATACAATAAACATAGTATCAATAAACCTCAAATGTAATTAAGATCTTAGTTGAAAAATTATAGTGCTCACCTTTATGGATAGGAATGAAATTATTTCTTTTTCTGATACAGAGAGTTTTAAGTGATGTTCTATTGAAATTAAGTTTTTAAACCACTTGAAATTCAGGAGATGCAAAATGACTAATCCCCTCCTAAAATTATTTTTCCTTCAAAGCATACAGTGATCTTTAAGTAGAAAAATATTTCTTTCTTTCCTGTGGGAATTTATCATCTCCCATGTCACTTTTTAATTCATCTAACCCATTAATCTTGCCTTTGAAATATTTCGGACAGCAACCAAAAATATCATGGGCCATAACTTTCCTTTTCAATGGTGTCTTACTCTACCATTCATCAGGTGCTTGGAAACCTTTGCATTTTTGTTCTTTTCTTTTTAGCAGTCTGCAATAATTAAGTGTGTCTTACCGCTTATTTTCTAGTGCTTTAAAAATGTCTATTAGACTATGAATTTTCAGAGTCAGTTCAAGATAGATGACAACATTAGCAGAGACTCAAAAGAGTTACAGACAATCTCTTGACCTTTATAAAGCTGCCTAATTTGTTACTTATTTGTAAGTAACTTATAGAGAAAATATAGATGGTTCAAACAGGTAGAATTTATACAATTTAAAAAATTTGTGAAAGGAATTTTAAGTACAGGTACATCAGAGAATTGTGAATTATAACTGAAGAATCATAAAATGGCTAACTAGAGGATTACAGATTTGATTTGTAAGATCAACAGAAGTATAACTTTTTTCCTTTTAAGTCATGTAAAATTTCAAATATGTACAAAATGGAGAGAATAATATAGGTAATCCCCTTGGAGCAATCAAAACATAATCATGTTACATTGATTTCATATGTTAAATGAAACTTACAGAATTGGGATAAATTACAATTGGTCATTACGGATAAATCCTTTTCATATTTGTTGGGTTTAATCATAATATTTTCACTGAGTTTCTGTTTATGTTCATCAGGGATATTGATCTATAGTTTTCTATACTTGTCATGTCCTGTCAGAATTTGGTTTCAGAATAACACTGGGCTCATAGAATAACTTGTGATGTTTTTACCATTTCTCCATTTTTGGGGAAAGAGTTTGTAAGGATTGTTGGTATTAGTTTTTAAATATTTGGTAGAATTTCACGATTGAAGCCATCTAGACTTTGGCATCTTTTTGTATGGGGATATTTTTTATTACAATGTCAGTTACCTTACTTGTTGTAGGTCTATAAAGGGATTCAATTTTCTCAGCGTGGGCAAGGCAAGGTTGGAATGTATTAAGGATAGAAAGTTTGATTAAAGGTGGGTCTTTCAAAGCAAAGAGTTGGTGGAACCAACAAGGCAAAGATTTTGAGGCAAGGAATTCAAAGGATCTTAGAATGAATTTCATATATTGAGGTTTTCCACACTTGGGAAAAACCCAATCAGCTGCCAGCAAAGCCAAACCTGGTCCTGGCAGTTCATTGATATCAGGAAACATAAGAGCAGATGTAACATAGTAATATCATCTGAAAGGTCTTCTTTGCAACCTCAAACATAAAAGTAACACAGATATCACACTTAACATCTATCACTGGCTCTAATGTTTAAAATTAAGTCTCAACTATATGTCAAACAATTATACTGTTCTAGAATGCTCATTTTCCACTCAGTTTAATGATATAAGATAGGTCCCTTTTATCATCCATTCCCTCTATGTCTCAGATACAATATCAGGGAAATTTAAAGTCACAATAAAGAGTGGTATAAAGTCCCACAAATAAACAAAGATTAGAATTCTTTTTCTACAGAGACAAGGCTACACTTACTAGAGAGAATGGTCTCTTGTAACTACAATCTTTGAAGCTTGGGCCTCTGCCCAAGTGAGAGGTTCTCACCACTCACTCTAAAGAGAAGAATTAGGGAAAGAAAATGGGTATTTTTACATTTATTATGTGAAATTCTAAATTATTATATTTTTGAAAATATCGTGTATAAATCTTTAAAGAAAGTTTGCTCAGCAAAATAGCTTTATACAGCAAATTATTACAACCTATTTCAATTTTTTCATTGCTATCATTATGATCATAGTAAACAAAAATTATTAAATTCCTTGTATGGCCATGTTATGCTGAAAAGTCTAACTTTAACTTTTGCTAAAAAGATTAACTTACAGTTTGCCAACATTGTCACCAAGTTATCCTGAGAAATTTTAACTAGATAGCCACTGAATTTCAACATACGAAGTGTAAATTATGAAATCCATCTACTTCAAATAGTTTTTAGAACTTACAATATAATTAGAGGAGTGCTATTAATTACAACTAGCCCTTTTAACGTGATTGTGTTAGTGAAACTACAAAGAGTAACGTATATCAGAACAATTAAGTGTATAAGTCCTGTATTTACCGTGGAATACCATGGCCAGAATCTTGATGCTCTTTAGCATAAGATGCTTATCTTTACACCTCACCAATTTCTCAGAAACACCTGCTGATACTATATTCTACAAAAGCCTTCACCTCACTCACTCTTCTATGCTGCAAAAATCATTTAGCAACTTCCGGTATTGATGGTAACAGGTAGCAGTTTTGAGCTTCTGTGAAGTTTGTGAAATAATTTAAATGTCAATAGTTACATTTTTAAACATTTGAACTATTGGCATTCCAGAAAAAGGGGAATTTTTTGTAGGATTCCAGGTGTCAATGAAAACAATCCCAATATTACTGAGAGGGACAGTTCCTATTCAAATGAACAATAATAATATTTCTCTTATGATTACACATGTTTTTGAAGAAAAAATATATAATGTCAATACCCTACTAATTATTCCCTAAGTGCCCTTTTGAAATCAACATGTTTGGAATCCTTCAATTATCAGGTCCCCAATGTCATTTAGAATGCAAGTAAAAACACTTGGCTGTACTGGTGAAATTATTCATGTAGGTAATTGGAAACATCTCCTTCCTTGGTAAGTAGCTTCTATGATTCTTAGACTGTGTTTAACGGGGCATAAGTTGGCTTTTGTGAATCTGAAAGCCAGACCATTAATTTACGTACAAACAGTTGGGGAAGCACTTTTATCAGTCAGTTCTGTACCCACGAGGTAATCTATTTTGTATCAATCTTTCTGATACAGCTTCTCAGGGGCATCCAAACCCATTTTGCTGAAATAAGTTTTATGTTACAAATATGAGGACTGAAATGTGAATGACTATGTGATAGTTTGAATTAATTAAAACTTTATTTTCTATCCTAAAGTAGTGTTGTTATAGGTTGGGAAGAATTTACTGAATCATGGTATTTTGATTGGATTATTTCATTGATTCCTATTTAAAACAAGACTTCCAGGACCTTGAGCTTCTACCTCTACCTTTAATGCTTTTTTTCTTCTTTCCCATCTTTTTCTAACTGAAATTGTTAAATTATTAGAAGGGATGATCAGTGTAAAGTTTCCAAGAGCACATGTCCAGCTGTTTAAGTAAATATGTGAGCTGTTTCTCTCTTCCTTCAGAAGTTCTATATTCTCACAAAATTGCCATCATGGCTAAATTCATAGGCTTTGGGCTTTGGACACATCTGAATTTTAATTAAAACTGTGAAGTATGTAAGTTTATGAAATTACTTTCAGCCTCAATTTTTAAATCCCAAATAGGGAGTTAATAAGGACAATGTACCTCCTAAAGACACAACATATCATAAGTCTTTGGAGTCAGAGCTTGGATTCTAATCTTGTTTATACTATATTCTAGGTTTCAAACCCTCTGTGCCTTAATCCCTCATCTGTAAGAGAAATATAATAATGATACTGCCTACATGAAAAGTTTGTTAGTTTTATTGTGACAATGAAGCAGTTTATATGTACAGTGTTTAGCCTCTTGCCTTGTAAGTAATAAGTATTGCCTAAATATTAGCCATTATTAATGCATCCTTGCTTCATAGCACTTGTCATAGGCTGATAGTAAGGGATAGTCATGGAAAAAGTGAAATTATTTTTGGCTGTTTACCTACTTCTTTCAGTTTCTATAGAGTGACTCACAGATGTATACATAGATAGGTAATTAGGTATGTAGGTAGGTAGTTAGGTAGGTAAAAAGATCAAGGATAGGTGATAGATATTTTCCTCATTTAATTGATTCAGGAACCCTGCAAGATTCTCATATTAGAGATAAAACGATTTTTTATTAAATTGGCCATGATCACACAGCTAATATGTGGCCAAGACAGAATCATTACCAAATTCTACCTAAGGCTAAAGCAAAAGTCTTATCTTTTCTAAATGCTTGCTTTTTTTGAGAAGAGGCAAAATAAGAGTAAGTTAACTGCTGTCCTGGTTTTGCTGCATCTCATTCACACTCTCTCAGGCAACAACATAAGACAGCATATTGAAAATGTGATTAACCCTTCTACTTCTCAACAGACTTCCAAGTACCTATGTCATAAGGGGATATTAATGATTAAATTAGGGAAAAAAATAAGAGTTCTTAGCCCTGCCACTGCCATAGTATTTATTACATAAATAAAAGAATCACTCCAAAATATGTTTAATTCCATCCCTGGATCGTTTTGACAATACTAATATAACTCATTGGATGCATTGTTTTGTATATTTCCTAGTCATTTTTTTAACAAATCAATTTTATTGTTACATATTGATAAATCATTAATACATCCAAAGTGTGCAATCAATGGTATATGGTGTAAACACATATTTGTGCATTTATCACTACAATCATTCTTAGAACACTTTCATTATTCCAATAATAATAATAAACAAAAAACAAACAAACAAAACTCATCACCTCTCAATCTCTCTATGCTTCCCCTGCAGGAAATAACTGCTATTCTTTTTCCTTCTCTCTAGTATATTTGTAAAAAACAGTCTTATATATTCAATATCACCCACATTCGTGTTTTACATGAGGTTTTACTATCATATACAATACCGTGATAAAGGTTTTAGCTTTCCTTCTAGCATATCATGGTGTTTGTAACTAGCAGTGCTATTATATAGGTATGACAGTGGTTGAAAGGGAAAGTCTAAGTTCATGTATATTTCCTAGTCATTTTTAAAGGTGAAATTCAAAATCCTTGTATTTTAAAGTCAAATTCCTTCTAATTCCAGAAATATTTTGAGACCCCAGAAGCAGTGTTCAACTGAATTTTTAGAATCAATACCCTGAATTATACTAGCATAAAAATAGATGGCGACTGTTTTTGTTTGCTAATTATATTTTATCAGTGAGGATACCATATAGAGTAATTCTAATTAATTAGAAGTCAACATATAACTATTTATTTACTTACCTACTTTGCTCATTCATTAATGAATATTCATTGAATGCTATTGTGATAGCTGCAAAAATATAGGAACAAATGTTTAACTTATTTAATCAGCTTGTTTCAGTAACTTGACAGGATTTAAGGAATTACCTTCATTTTTTTCCTGTCAAAACAAAAGTGTATTCAAAGCTGATGTTTAGTGATATTTGTTTTCATTTCACTTATATTTTGCTTACTTACAATTCTCTGATGCATATTTCATTCACCTCTCTATCCACTGTGACAAGAGAAATGGTATGATAGTGTCTTTTAATTCCTTGACAGTAAAAAATAAATGGTTTCATAATTTTTTCATGCTGTTGGCACACTCCGGAAGTAAATTTACTTTGTATATATATATATATATATATATATATATATATATACTTTTTCTTTTCTTTATGCCACCCTCAGCCCATTTATTAATTCAGTAATTTGTTTAATCTTCTATACTAGTTATTTTGCTACATTTGATGGGAAAAAAAGGTAAGAAAAATCACACACAATATTTGAGCATATGTAACCAACTATTTAATGGAATAAATAATCATTAATCACACAAATAAAATAAAACTTGCCATTATAAAACCTTAGAACTACTAAATTCTGAACTATATATCTCATTTTATATTTGAAGGAAAGTTTGAGTTTTGATTTCTTTATTTGATTGCTTGTTTGGTGAAAAAAATAAAACCACATCCCAATTATGTCTTATTATATTTTTCTTTTCATCAATATGCCATTTAGGATGTTAAGATTCTCATAAAAAGGAAATAAAGAAAAACACAAAGTATGGAACTGAGAGAAGGAAACTACACATTGGTGACTGAGTTTATTCTATTAGGATTTCCAACTCGCCCTGAGTTGCAGATTGTTCTATTCCTTATGTTCCTGATATTGTATGGTATGATTTTAACAGGGAACATTGGCTTGAATCAATCTCTGTCTTCAAACCCCATGTATTTTTTCCTTAGCAACCTGTCATTTGTAGACCTTTGTTATTCTTCAGTCATTGTTCCTAAAATGCTGGTCAATTTCCTCTCAGAGGACAAATCTATTTCCTACTATGGCTGTGCCCTGCAGTTTTATTTTTTCTGTACTTTTGCAGATACAGAATCTTTTATCTTGGCTGCCATGGCCTATGACCGCTATGTCGCCATCTGTAACCCTTTGCTGTATACAGTTGTGATGTCCCAAGGCATCTGTACCTGGCTGATTGTTTTATCTTACATTGGTGGCAATATGAGTTCCCTGGTTCACACTTCCTTTGCCTTTATTCTGAAATACTGTGACAAAAATGTCATTAATCATTTTTTCTGTGACCTTCCTCCCCTGCTTAAGTTATCCTGCACAGACACCTCAATAAATGAATGGCTCCTCTCCACATATGGCAGCTCTGTGGAAGTAATCTGTTTCATCATCATTATCATCTCCTATTTTTTTATTCTTCTCTCAGTCTTAAAGATACGCTCTTCTAGTGGAAGGAAGAAGACGTTTTCCACATGTGCCTCTCATCTGACATCTGTGGCCATCTATCAGGGGACCCTTCTCTTTATTTATTCACGACCCAGCTACCTATATTCTCCCAACACTGATAAAATTATCTCCGTTTTCTACACCATTATCATCCCAGTGCTGAATCCATTAATATACAGCTTGAGAAACAAAGACGTAAAAGACGCAGCTAAGAAAGTGCTAAGACCAAAGGTAGATTCCTCATGATATATAAGACTCTGGGACTCACTGCATTCTCCAAATGCAAACTCTAACTGGGAACTTGCAATAATTTTACCATGATGTACACAACTTGCCACACAAGGAATTTTATCAATTACTTCCTTTTTATACACAGCCAATTGCATTTCATAATCCCTGTATAAGAAAGCATCAAAAAAACTTTGCAATTACCATTGAACAGTCTGATTCCTGTTTAATGAATACTAGCTCGGGGTTTAGGTTAAAATGGGTTGTATCAGGTTGTCTTAAAGGATATGGTAAATACCTCAGAACATTTTGTGTGTGTGTGCTCCTGTGTAGAGTATCTCATATCAATAGTATATTACTAAGTGAGGGAATGAGCTAGATTGCCTTTGTTCACATGCCAGCTCTGAGTCTGGCTAATGGGTGGCACTATGGGCAAGCTATTAATTTCTATTCCTCAGTTTCCTTACCTGTGAAATGAGGAGAATATCATTATCACTGAGTATTGGAATGTTAAATGAGTTAATACAATAAACTAATGTAGTGTCTAGACCATTTTAAGTGCTCCGTAAGATTATGTATGCTTATATAATATTCTCACTGTAATTTAAAAATTCATGTTGTGTACTAAAATGATTAGAGGTGGGACTATTATGAAGGTAATATTACAAAATCAAATACCAAATATGCTTAAGTGTAAGTCAAACTTATGTCAACAACCCTCCACACCTAATCTACTCCAAAGTGTTTTTGGAAACTTTATCTCCAAGTAGCATCATGAAGAATATAGGTTATTCACAAGGTGAAATATTTTTTTTTCTATATTTCTATTTCCCTTTTACTTTTTATACACCAAAGTATTACTGAAAGTGTGGAACATCTTTCTCTGCATTACATAAGAAGA
Organism: Tolypeutes matacus; assembly: GCA_026826555.1. NCBI lineage: Eukaryota > Metazoa > Chordata > Mammalia > Cingulata > Chlamyphoridae > Tolypeutes > Tolypeutes matacus. Next base: position 907,345 of record JAKSZT010054205.1, read on the forward strand.
ATAAGTTACCAAATGCATCACATGGTTTGATCTGTGTCCCCATGGGGAGGTCAGCCCACATGGAACACCAAACGGGGAATGGGCATTTAAAGGCTGATGTTGGAGGATGTGCATCATTGCAAAATGTATATCAGTAACCGATATGTTTTTAATATTTATAATTATTACTTTATAATAATAAATATTTACAAGTAGTGTGCTGTAAGTATAAAAATTTAACAATATGTTTAAATCCATGCACTCTGTTATGAAAACGAAAACCACTTTTGATGCCAGTCATCAATTCCCCTAGGAAGTTTACTTGGATTTTCTGACCAACAGTACTTTTCCTGAGCATTTGTTGTGCTTAAACTGGGAGGATAACATGTTCATTCACAACTACACAAGCACACCACACACTGTAGTATTAGATTAAGTTTCAGATTTCCTTAGCTACAGTTTTCGAGGAGCATAATATTCACACAGTGCAAGATGAGATGCTGTATATCCCAACATAGCTTTTCATGGCCCATGTCCTAAATACATGCAAGCATCTACTAGTGGTAACAACCGTACCAGATAGCATGAAGATGAATATGAAAATTACATTTTTGGTAGACTACTGCCTTTTGATACTGAAGAATTAAGTAGCCAGTGATTCTATCAATGGGAATATATAAATGTTTCCAGGTAAGGGATTGACTAATAATAGAAAGTATTCCTTTTGAGCACCCCAGGTGATTCCAACGTACAGCCAAGTTAGAGAAGCACTGATACAGATGAAACCTTGTCTCAGCTATGCCTGCTTATTTTTTATTTATTTATTTTTTTTTTTTTTTTAAAGATTTTATTTATTTATTCATTTATCCCTCCTTGCTGCTTGTGCTCGCTGGGTCAGCTAACCACGCCGTGCGGGTGGGCTTGCCTTCACCAGGAGGCCCCGGGAACCGAACCCGGGGCCTCCCATATGGTAAACGGGAGCCCTACTGATTGAGCCACAGCCGCTTCCCTTATGCCTGCTTATTAACAACTCTGAGAGCCACTAGCATCTGCTGATCTTCCTTCCCTCTTGGACTGAACTGTTTATTCCACAAGCAGTAAACACCTTGTATTTCAATGTCCTGAAGATGTAGAAGTCTACTAAATTCCATGACTTCATGATGCCAAACAAGGCCTGAATTTGTATTTTGGGCCCAGCATAGCCAGCATTTTCTGAGGCACCCATTTCCCTACAATTTGACTAAGACCTCCTCCTGTCATATTTGCTGAACTCCTGAAATCCTCCTGAGTCCCTGAAGTCCTACTGAAACCCACTTAATTCTCATTCAGTTATAGAAGCAAAGCCATGATAAATATTATGGACATTTAATTCCAAATCTCATGCAAATTCCTATTTTAACTAATTCTAACCTGGAAACCTGGGAAGAGATTTTTTGGAAGTGTGGTTGCTAGCCATAATCAAGTTGACAGCAAGATCCTGAACAATGTGCCCCTTTTCAACTTGCCATGCAACTATATTTAACTTTAAATAAAGACAATAGCAATAGTATGCTTACTCTTAACATATGCACACATACAACTGAAAAAAATAGCTTTCTCCCCGAATACACAAATCTCATATGTCATTTTATCCCTCTGGCATGATTTAGGACTCTTCTAATTCACACACTACCCTAGATGTCCTAAGACGTTTTAAAATATTGAGGCAAAAATATAATCACTATTATAACCTCTTATTTTAAGAAGTAGGATAATAGGAGCTATTGGTTGCTATTGGTACTATATTTACAAATATACTTACATCAAGCAGGAGGGAAGCAAACTCTCTTAACTATTAAAGTAGGGCTTCTTAACAACGGGTCAATGAGCTTGAATTTAAATTAAAAAAAACATTATTTTTGTGGGGACATGGTGCAGGTGTGGTATATTTATTATATAATACACAGTGCAGTGTGGACTTAGTAAGGGGTCCATGGCTTTCACCAGACAGGAAAAGAGGTTCATGGAACAAAAAAGGTTAAGAACCCTTGTATTAGGGTCCTGGTTTCAACAACTGGCCATATAATCATAACTGGCATATAAAGCTTCTTTTTATCTACTACATTTGGTATCCTTCCACTATCCCATATTTCCCTTTATTTATTTATTTATTTATTTATTTATTTATTTCTCCCCCCACCCCCATTGTTTTGCATTCACTGTCTGTTCTTTGTGTGTTCTTCTGTGCTTGTCTTCTCTTTAGGCAGCACCAGGAACCAATCCTGGGAACTTCAGCTCCCTGGTCTGCTATGTCTTTTATTGTCTCTCTCCTGTGTCTCTTTTTGTTGAGTCAGCTCTCCTTGCGGGCCAGCTCTCCGCGTAAGCCAGCTCGCTGCATGGGTCAGCTTACCTTTCACCAGGAAGCCCTGGGAATCAAACCCTGAACCTCCTGTATGGTAGAGCCCAATGATAAGGTGAATAGTGATAAATTTTCAATAGTTAAAAAGTTTAAATAGTCAATCATTTTTCTAAATTAATGTTATCACCACAGGTGTGAGATCACTGCTTTGTTTTTCCATTTCTAAAGACTGTAAATGGAATCCAAGTAATTTTGCAAACCATACCTGTGCTCACTATTAATGCCATTTAAGAACATGATTTCAGATGCTTATTTCTGAATTTTCTATGCCTTCATACATTGATTTTAGGATTAATCCACAATCTTTCAGTACTGTAACTTTTCTTAAGAGTTATTTAGACCAATTATTTTCAGGAAAAAAACTAAGCAATGGGGAATTTGGATGGTTTTCCAGTGACTCAAACACTAAGAACTAGTTAGTCAAAGAACTGAGTCTAGAAATAGATTTCCTTTCTTTCACAGATTCTATTTGAAGAATGCCAAGGAATAATTCATGAATTTGAATCTATTAATTAATATATTGTACCAGTTTCTTCTCTTTCAGCTCCCTTTCTGCTAAATATCCATTGTTAAATCATCACCACAATCAAGATAATGAATATATCCATCATCTCCCAAAATTTCATTTTGCCCCTTTGTCACTTTTCCTTTATTCCCCAACAAAAGTAACCACCATTCTATATTCTATCACTTGCATTTTATATAAGTGGAATCATCCTATATGTACTTTGGCATGTATGAATTCTTTCATTCACCAAATTATTATTATACTTAATTTGTTTTGTGTTTCATAGTATATTCCTTTTTATTCATGAGTATTATTCCATTATATGGATATACCATAACATGTATAGCCATTCACCTATTGTTTTATATTTGGGTTGTTACCAGCATTTTGGCTATTACAAATAAAACTCCTATAAATATTCATTTACAAGTATTTTTATGGACATATTATTTTCTCTTGGGAAGAATGAATTGGATCATAGAGCAGGAATACATTTAACTTTCTAAGAAACTGCCTGTTTTTCAAATTGATTGTAGAAGTTTATGATCCCATCAGCAGTATATGAGAGATTAGGTTCTTCCACTTTTTCACTAACAGTTGCTCTGGTCAATGTGTTTAATTTTAGCCCATCTAATAGATGTGTCATGATAAATCATTTTGACTTTAATTCTCATTTTACTACTAAAAAATGATGCTGAGTATTTTCTCATGCCATCCATATTTCTTCTCTGGTCGGTGTCTGTTCAAATATGTTGGCAGTTTTAATTGAGTTGTTTGTTTTCTTATTATTGAGTGTTGAGAAATCTTTATATATTCTGGCTATAAGTCCTTGTTCAGATATATGCTTTGCAAATATTTTCTTCATTATTTGGGTTGAAATATATGTCACACCTACATATATATACACAAACACACACAGCTATATATACATATGTATATGTATGTGTATATATGTATGTATATATATATATATGTGTGTATATACGTGCATATATTTACTTAAGAAGAAAAAGTACATAATAGTAAAAATGAATGTTTCTTGAAAAGCTTCTCTTTGATTATATTCACCCTACCCACACTGTCCAGGTATCTTTTGTTATATAAAAACATCCAAAACTACATGGCTTAAAATAGCCACCAAGGGGCAATTATTCTGCTCTCCCTCATGTTGAATGAGATTACAATGTGGGAATCAGTGGGCATTTGGTGTAAGCTGTAGGGTCTCTCATAACTACCACTGGCATAACAATGTTAGAAAGATATTCTGAGCTGGTCCTATTTCCTTCTATGTAGAATCAGAGCCTATGTATGGTTTCCTCAGGTTTGTTGGACTTATTACATGGCGGTCCTTATTTCTCAGAGACTGTCTTCTTAAAGTTGAGGCCTGAATTGACATAGAGTTCCTGCCACTATATTACATTGGTCAAAGCAGTCAAAGCACAACAGCATTCAAGGTGGGGGGAAGGGGAGTAAAAAAAAGCAAACTGCATCCATCTTTAATTTGCCATAACTAACATAAGCCCTGTTGTAGATCTATGAACTTTCTCTTTCCAGATTCTTTTGTTAATAGCTTTTAACATTTTAAGTGAATACATGTGTGTATGATTTCACTTTTTTGTATATATATATACACCTAGCAAAAGCCATTGAATGAGGAATTACTTGAACAACATACTTATAAAAGAGAGGATAACAGACATATTTCAGTCTTTCAGGTTTGTGTAAACATGTAAACATGGTTACTGAGGTAAGAACCAATCAAAAAGAGACCAAGAAATTCAAAGAGCTTTGGAGCATTGCTTTGCTGTTTGTTGGGGGAAATTACAAAAATCAAACTTCCAGTCCTTCTTAATTTTGGAAAGAGTTACTTTTGGTAATAGCGAACTAAAATTATTTTAGAAAAATGTGCACTTTTGCTTTTTTAGTTAAAAATATCACCCATTTCTTGTAAATCTATCTTCCAGACAATAGCTCTCTAAGACTGCTCAATTTCCTTAATTCATGTCAGTGAGGTCAAGTACTGTTTGTTCTTCAATGCCTGGCTTGCTTCACTCAACATAAGGTCCTCAAGATTCATCCATGTTATCCCGTGTGTTAGCAATTTTATAAGAAATAGAAAGAGAGGAGAATGGTGTCAGCCATCACCCATATGGACATAATCTATGGTAAGGTGAAAGAGTATAGTTGCATATTGAAGGGATAGAACAGGAGGGTAGTGATATTATTGGGTTGGGTGGTGCAGGGTTGACAGATGGGTAGATTGGGAAGAGTAGGATAGAAGTTCCAGGGTACTGGGGAGACGGTTGGGAGAGGGACCAGGTGAACACTGGGGATTTGAGGGTATGTGGTTGAAAGTACGAAATTGGGAATGCTCTTGTGGCAATATGACAGGGAAGGGTTGCTGGTTTGGGTTGTTGGATGGGGGGGAGGGGCATTCGGGATGGAGCATACTTGGAGCGGGCTTCCGGGGAGTGTGTGAGTGATCATTCTGTCGTGATGTGTTGTGGCAGTGGGTGGAGACCCACATAATGAGCGGGAGGGAGTTGGACTCTCATCCTCAGGAGAACTGAATTGTTCAGAAGTGGACAGGTGGAAGTCTCTCAAGAGCAAGGGCGGTTCCTAATGGGGGAGGACAGACCAGTGTGTCAAGACCCCAGTCTTGTTGCATGTAACTATGAATCTTGTCATCCGAGTGAAGGCAGGGGGTCACCATGGGCCCCGAGGAAATGGCAAGGGAGGAATAGAAGAGATCAGAGGGAGTATTTAGTGATAAGTGGAATTGTTCTGCATGACCTTGCAGTGGTGGACACAGGACATGGTAAATATCACCAAAATTTATAAAAGTGTACAATCTAAAATGTAAACCATAGCATAAACTGTTGACCATGTTTAGTAGCCATCTTTCACTATTTGTATATCAGTTATAACAAAGCTACCATCCACATGTAAAAAGGTATTAATATGGGGGGGGGGAGGAAAGGGGAAAGATGTTGGGTATATGAGAGTCTCCTGTATTCTGTGTGTGACTTTGCTTTGACCCAAAACTTCTTTGAAAACAAAATGAAAAATAGTGAGACACTGGGAGTGAGGGGGATGGTGCCATGGTACAGAAAAGACACCAGATATTGCAATGATGAAAGGCAAAATGTCAAAAAAAAACTTTTTTCTTATTTTTTAAATAGTTTTCATTTTTTTAATATACCAATCTTTTAATTTTATTTTATTTTTAATTAAAAAACATTTTTATGTATTTTTTCATTTATTTTTAAACTTATCATTATTTCATTTTTCTATTAATTGTATTCAGCTATTGTAATGGCTTCATCTTTGAAGAGGCTTTGGATCACAGAAAGTTTAAAACTGTGGCAGGAGAGGATCATTGGTGTGAGGTGTCAGGAACGGAGGATTCATGGGAGGAAGTTAACCTGAGCATACATATAAGGTGTATTAAAATGATGTTCATGGGACATTGTAACAGTGGGTGAAGACCCACACGATAAATAAGAGAATACTGAATTCCCATCCTAGAGAGCTCAGCCACATTCTCTAAGGGAGAAGCAACAGTCCGCCAAGTGCAGGGACAGTGACTGGCAAAGGAGGATGATCCAATGATGGGCCCTTAATATTGATGATTAGGCTTATGAGTCTTTGCTCTTGAAATTGAAACTTAGCCTATTGTTATGGGGTGCCTAAGGGTTGCCTCCTGAGAGCCTCCTTGTTGCTCAAATATGACCTCTCTCTAAGCCAAACTCAGCATATGAATGCATTACCTTCCTCCCAGTGTGGGACATGACTCCCGGGGATGGGCCTCCCTGGCACCGAGGGATTGCTACCAAGTACCAACTAGCAATGCAACTGGAAAAAGATTTTGAATAAAAGGGGAAGGAGGTAAAGAAAATGAGTGTATATGGCTAAGAGACTTCAAAGTGAGTTGGGAGGTCATCTAAGAGGTAACACTTATGCACATCTCAGCAGGATTTCATGGACTTCCATGGTGGATAGTACCCCAAATAGTGGGGATCCTGAGGGCTCTGGAGATACCCAAGTCCCATGGTCAGGGCGGATGGCTCCGGAGTTTAGTGCATTCCCAGTTACAATGCTAGTTGGTGCTTGGTAGTATCCCTCAGTGTCAGGGAGGCTCTTCCTCAGGAGTCATGTCCCACACTGGGGGGAAGGTAATGTATTTGTATGCTGAGTTTGGCTTAGAGGCCACATTTGAGCAACAAGGAGGCTCCCAGGAGGCAACTCTTAGGCACTCTATAATACTAAGCTAATTTTCCATTTCAAGAGTAAAGGTTCATAAGCACAGTCATCAATATCAAGGGTCCATCAATGGACCAACCTCCTTTACTAGTCATTGCCCCTGTACTCAGGGGATTCTTGGTGTTCCATTAGAGAATGTTGGGAGAGCATGCCAGAATGGGAATTTGATATTCCTTCAGTTATTGTGTGAATCTCCACCCACCATGACAATATCTCATCAACATTTGAACACCTTTATATGCCTCATGTGTAGGCCCAGGTGAGCTTCCTGAAATTAAAATTTAGCTTAGTATTATACGTTGCCTAAGAGTTACCTCTTGAAAGCCTCTTTGTTGTTTATATGTGGCCTCTCTCTAAGCCAAATTCAGCATATAAATGCACTGCCTTTCCCCTAGAGTTGAACATGACTTATGGGGATAATTCTCCTTGGCACCAAGGGATTATTAGTAAATGCCAACTAGCCATGCATCTTGAAAAACACCTTGACCAAAAGGGGGAAATATTAAATGCAAATGAGCTTTTATGGCTAAGAGATTTCAAAGTGAGTCAGGAGGTCATTCCACAGGTTATGCTTATGCAAATCTAAGCAGGATCTCATTGACTGCCACGGTAAACAGTACCTCAAACAGTAGGGCTTCTGAGGGCTCTAGAGACATCTAGACTCTATAAACAGGGCAGGCAAGCTCAGGAACTAGGCATCCTGTCAGTGGGCCTTACTTTGGAATTTATTCTCCCCATTGTAACAGAGTTAGAATCATTTATAGTTTCCCTACACGTGGTTTTTCTGCCCCTTTTATTTGAATCTATAATTAGCACTATATTTGATAAATATATGTCCCAGAGACTTAAATCCTTGGTCTGTTTGGTTGAGTCCTGAATCTCAGCAGAGTTGCAACACCTACTCCAGTTCACTGGACTCACCCAGGACAACTAACAAGATTTTGGACAATGCCTATCCCAAGGAACAGGGTTTCTGCAACTACAAGCAAGATAGTTCCATCTACCCTCCCCATTAGATCTAAGCTTCCTCTCAGTTAGAAACAAAGTGGGCATCACCATCCCAAAATCATCAAGATTGCGGAATGAACAAAAGACAAAGTAGACTTATTATTATTCAATTATATACTTAATATTATTCTCAAAATGGAAGTATTGTATCATTGATATAAGGGCAGTGGCCACCAGAGGTTCTAAGGGGAGAGAGAGGGAAGAATAGGTGAAACATGGAGGCACTTTTTGGACATTGGAATTTTCCTGCATGACATTGCAATGATGGATACAGGCATTATACATTTTGTCATAACCTATAAAATTGTGCGAGACAGAGTGTAATATATAATGTAAACTATAGTTCACAGTTAGTAACAATGCTTCAATATGTGCTAATCTTTTGTAACAAATGTATCACATTAATGAAAGATGTTGTTAATCTGGGAGCCTGTGGGAGGGGAAGGGAGTGGGTCATATAGGAATCCCCTATATTTTTTATGTAACATTTACGTATTCTAAAGTTTCTTTAAAAATAAAAATAAAAAAATAACAAAAGCTCAACAGTTGTGAAAATTATTGAAGTATTCACAGAGGAAAATGCAGAACCTAATCTAATTAATCTCACCTTTGCATAACACAGAAGTGTGGAGACAGAAACTTCAAAGATTTAAGTCTCAAATGTTACTGGGTAAAAATAAATGCCATTTGCTTTTTGTTCAACTATCAGAGGCAAAGGCAGAAAGACTTGCATGACTCAGGTAGGTTTCTGAGTCTCCAAATTTAAATAATAGAGAAAAGAAGAAACTTATTTTTCAAAAAAGATATGAGGGATTTGTAAGTGAATCATTTTATACCATGTTATACCTACTTTCATATGTATAAAATAATAAACTGTGCCAACTACAGGCAAAAAAATATTTTTGTCTCAGAGCTGACAGAAACTGATGTATCTTATTATCATGCACACACGCAAAAAAATGGTTTTAAAAATTTTATTTAATCTAAGTTCATTAGAAAACCTTACATCTTTTTTCATTTTGAAAGTGTATATATGATTTTCAGATTTTATTTTTAGTTTATTTAAAAAATAAATAAAACACATATTACAAATATCAACTTGTACAAATTCAAGTCCAAGTGGATCATATGCCATATTTACTTAAGTCTAAAAATCAAAATAAATCAGATCATCAACCACATTCCAAATCTCATACATCAACAGAGAAAATGTACACACATACACAATCACATTACACATACACACATAAATACAAACTTACACAAGAAACAGAACTCTATGTAGCTCAGAAACATTGGTTGGCTTGTTTTCATGTCAGTTTTTTAATGGAAAAATGAATTTGCAATATAAAAGTATGCAAATGTATGTGTTAAATTTTGTTACTTTCATTTTTTTTCAGCACTTCTCTTTCACTGGTCAAGAGACTTGTCCTATGGCACCAGAACCCTTCTACAAATAGGTAATGAATGTTGTAGCAAAGCAGTAATACCTTTGTAGATAAAAACTCAATAAAACTTATTTCATATCAATAACTAGTAAAGAAAACATAGACCAAGAGCAGTTACATAATGGTTTTCTTTATTATTACTCAGTGATAGACTCATTAATTCTCTAGGTAATAAGTATTTTAAACTAATCATGATATTGGAAGAACACAATAATTGTGATCTTTTTTTTGTCTGATATTTTCAAGCATATCAGATCATTGGTCTTGTACTTTGGAGTCTTGTCTCACTAATATGGGTGTTTCTACCACAATATTTTGACAATGGAATGAGATTTCAAGTAATTCAGTTAAACTCCCTGATGTAAAGAAGTAAAGGCCAAGAGAAATTAAAATAGTGAGAAAAGTCACATATCTCAAGGATGGTATCTAGATATAATTCAGAGTTTCTCAATTCCAATCACAGATAATTTTCATTATTGTCAAATAGATAAGAACACTTCCTTAGTGATTGAAATATGCTTGGAAATATTCTGAGGAAAAAGAAGAAAATTTACGGAAACAAATCACTTTCTGCGTTACAGATAACAGTTTGCAGATGTCCAGAGTGTCAAACATGAATTGACCACTCTCTTGATTATTTTTGTAAGTTTAACACAAGAATAAAGAAGAATGGACAGTAAAATTGTTTTTCCTTGACTGAATTCCTTTTCTTAGGAATAACTACCAACTCTGAGATCAAAGTGACCCTCTTTGTCATACTTCTAGCTGTTTATCTCATTAATATTTTGGCAAATCTTGGAATGTTCATTTTAATTAGATTGGATTCCCAGCTTTGCCCACCAGTGTACTTTTTCCTCAGCCACCTTTCTTTCTGTGACCTCTGCTATTCCACTACAGTTGAGCCAAGATGCTGGTAAACTTCTTTGCGAAGAACAAATCAATTTCCTTTGTTAGTTGTGCTCTGCAATTCTTCATCTTCTGTATCTTTGCAGATTCTGAGTGTCACCTGCTGGCAGTGATGGCTTTTGATAGGTACAAGGCTATTATCAGCCCCTTGCTCTACACAGTCAACATGTCCAGCAGGGTTTGCACCATGCTCATGGCTGGGGTTTACCTGCTGGAAATGGTGGATGCTCTGACACATAGGACATTAGCATTTCGCTTATGCTTCTGTGGGTCAAATAAGATTAATCATTTCTTCTGTGATTTATCTCCTCTTTATCTCCTTTTGTGTTCTGATACACAGTCAATGAACTGGTATTATTCACCATTTTTGGCTTCATTGAACTGAGTACCATTTCAGGAGTTATAGTGTTTTACTGTTATATCATCCTATCAGTTCTAAAGATCCACTCAACTGAAGGGATAATCAAAGCTTTCTCCACCTGCACTTCCCACTTGACTGCTGTTGCAATTTTCCAGGAAACTATGATCTTCATGTATTTCCATCCTAGTTCTTCCTACTGCTTAGATCAAGAAAAAATAACCTCCATTTTTTACACCCTTGTGATTCCCATCCTAAACCCCCTGATTTATAGCCTGTGGAACAAAGATGTGAAAGACTCTTTGGAAAGACTGAAAAATAAAAGGTGGTTTTAAATATTTATATTAAATAAATGTATATGTATGTATATGTGTGTATCTGGGCTTTTTGTTTTCATAAAATTCTATGATAATACATGAGGGAAAAGTCGCCTCAAATGCTAATTTATAGAAATGAATTATGTACTAAATTACTATCCATACCAAAATGTTGCATTTCCCTAAACAGTCATATTTCATTATATGCCCTGAATTTATACGTTCCTCTTTGTGTGAAACTTGCCTGACACTTCTTGTCATGTCAATTTCATATTTGTTCAAACATCATTTGTATACTATTTCAATCGTTCTAAAATATACTGTGTGTTACTAAGTGTCTTTTGTACATTTAGAGGCATAGTATTTCATGGTGAATCTAGTAGTTCTTATACTAATGAGTAATCTAATGGAAAACAAATATTAATTAGTTAAGCATTCAAAATTCATAATAAACTGCAAATCATCACAAAATGAAAAGACCAATAATTTTTTTTTTTTAAATATCTGACTTGGTAGGCAGTGAAGGAAAGTTCCCTGAATGGAGTAATTGTACCTGAGATCCTAGGCAGAGGGATTGGCAATTAGAGAGGGCTGGAGGAGGAGGACACCTTGCCTTTAAAGAAGAACAAGGTCCAACATGCGTAGGTTATAAAGAACAAAGGGAAGGGCCTGAGGAAATTACGTCCCTGACTGATCTTTCTTAACTCCTCCATAACTTCCTCCAGAAAGCTTTTCTTCTCTACTCTTTTCTCCACCTGTGTTAAATGCTCTTTTTTGAATTCAGAAACAACTCTCTCCTCAAGGAATTTTCATAATATTATTCTGTATATTAAATTATATTTTCCAATATGGGATTGTGAGAGCATTTTGTGCTCAATAACTGAGTTTTTCATTCCTGTTATCTGAAGAATCTGATTCATGTCTTGGACACAAAATGGGAAATAAACCCATTGATAAGTAACAAAATCAAAACAATATTAATATTATTAAGTGCTTACTAAATGTTAGTCAAAACAAAATTAACTGACAGTATGGCATGTACCTTGATTAGATTTTTTTTATAGCCTATAAGTACACGTACTTGTCGTTACTATTACTAATGGATGCATGAAGGAATATCTACTAATAATTCAGAAATAAAGAACATTCATCAGTGTACTTTCTTGATATTTACCTATTTAATCTGCCTCAGTTCTAACAACATCAAAGGACACTCTTAATTATACATTATAATTGTGCAAGCTAAAGACATGAAATTAATTAACCTTATAGTTGACAGTATAAAATGCCCTGTATGAAAATATTTTAGAATGGGAGTAAAGCCCAAAGACCCCCTGTGCTTTACAAGTTGGCATTCCTTTGTGGAACCCTGGGACATGTTTGGGGAATGTACAGAAGTAGAAAAAGCTTATGGAGAATTCTTGTTTTAGACAAATGACTTTAAGAGTTTCCTCCTCTGCCATATTTTCTGAACTAATCCTTAATGTCTTGGTATTTTTATTATGAAGAGCAGCATTACTGAAAAATGTGTTTTAAATTGAAATACTGAAGTTCCAACAGTGGAAGGACTTCAATGGATTTCCACTAATTTGGAATAACTAACATGACATCTAATTAACTCTTAGAGCTCCCGTATGACATTATATATTACTACATCTAAAGACCAATTTGAGGTCCAAGTTGGCCTCTTTATCCACCTAGTAGGTGTGAAGTAGAGGGAGGGCTATTTTAAGCCCAGTAAAGGATGACCAAAAATGGAATTGACTGTTTTGATTGTGTTTCTTCTCCCTTAAATGTGCAAGTTGAGGTAGAATAACCAATTATTGGGAATCTTGTTTAGGCAATTCATCACTCAAATAAGAGCTTGGGAAGATGGCATGTAGGGATCTTTCTA
>JAKSZT010054205.1:920523-945237 GCA_026826555.1 Tolypeutes matacus
TAGAAAGATCCCTACATGCCATCTTCCCAAGCTCTTATTTGAGTGATGAATTGCCTAAACAAGATTCCCAATAATTGGTTATTCTACCTCAACTTGCACATTTAAGGGAGAAGAAACACAATCAAAACAGTCAATTCCATTTTTGGTCATCCTTTACTGGGCTTAAAATAGCCCTCCCTCTACTTCACACCTACTAGGTGGATAAAGAGGCCAACTTGGACCTCAAATTGGTCTTTAGATGTAGTAATATATAATGTCATACGGGAGCTCTATGAGTTAATTAGATGTCATGTTAGTTATTCCAAATTAGTGGAAATCCATTGAAGTCCTTCCACTGTTGGAACTTCAGTATTTCAATTTAAAACACATTTTTCAGTAATGCTGCTCTTCATAATAAAAATACCAAGACATTAAGGATTAGTTCAGAAAATATGGCAGAGGAGGAAACTCTTAAAGTCATTTGTCTAAAACAAGAATTCTCCATAAGCTTTTTCTACTTCTGTACATTCCCCAAACATGTCCCAGGGTTCCACAAAGGAATGCCAACTTGTAAAGCACAGGGGGTCTTTGGGCTTTACTCCCATTCTAAAATATTTTCATACAGGGCATTTTATACTGTCAACTATAAGGTTAATTAATTTCATGTCTTTAGCTTGCACAATTATAATGTATAATTAAGAGTGTCCTTTGATGTTGTTAGAACTGAGGCAGATTAAATAGGTAAATATCAAGAAAGTACACTGATGAATGTTCTTTATTTCTGAATTATTAGTAGATATTCCTTCATGCATCCATTAGTAATAGTAACGACAAGTACGTGTACTTATAGGCTATAAAAAAAATCTAATCAAGGTACATGCCATACTGTCAGTTAATTTTGTTTTGACTAACATTTAGTAAGCACTTAATAATATTAATATTGTTTTGATTTTGTTACTTATCAATGGGTTTATTTCCCATTTTGTGTCCAAGACATGAATCAGATTCTTCAGATAACAGGAATGAAAAACTCAGTTATTGAGCACAAAATGCTCTCACAATCCCATATTGGAAAATATAATTTAATATACAGAATAATATTATGAAAATTCCTTGAGGAGAGAGTTGTTTCTGAATTCAAAAAAGAGCATTTAACACAGGTGGAGAAAAGAGTAGAGAAGAAAAGCTTTCTGGAGGAAGTTATGGAGGAGTTAAGAAAGATCAGTCAGGGACGTAATTTCCTCAGGCCCTTCCCTTTGTTCTTTATAACCTACGCATGTTGGACCTTGTTCTTCTTTAAAGGCAAGGTGTCCTCCTCCTCCAGCCCTCTCTAATTGCCAATCCCTCTGCCTAGGATCTCAGGTACAATTACTCCATTCAGGGAACTTTCCTTCACTGCCTACCAAGTCAGATATTTAAAAAAAAAAAATTATTGGTCTTTTCATTTTGTGATGATTTGCAGTTTATTATGAATTTTGAATGCTTAACTAATTAATATTTGTTTTCCATTAGATTACTCATTAGTATAAGAACTACTAGATTCACCATGAAATACTATGCCTCTAAATGTACAAAAGACACTTAGTAACACACAGTATATTTTAGAACGATTGAAATAGTATACAAATGATGTTTGAACAAATATGAAATTGACATGACAAGAAGTGTCAGGCAAGTTTCACACAAAGAGGAACGTATAAATTCAGGGCATATAATGAAATATGACTGTTTAGGGAAATGCAACATTTTGGTATGGATAGTAATTTAGTACATAATTCATTTCTATAAATTAGCATTTGAGGCGACTTTTCCCTCATGTATTATCATAGAATTTTATGAAAACAAAAAGCCCAGATACACACATATACATACATATACATTTATTTAATATAAATATTTAAAACCACCTTTTATTTTTCAGTCTTTCCAAAGAGTCTTTCACATCTTTGTTCCACAGGCTATAAATCAGGGGGTTTAGGATGGGAATCACAAGGGTGTAAAAAATGGAGGTTATTTTTTCTTGATCTAAGCAGTAGGAAGAACTAGGATGGAAATACATGAAGATCATAGTTTCCTGGAAAATTGCAACAGCAGTCAAGTGGGAAGTGCAGGTGGAGAAAGCTTTGATTATCCCTTCAGTTGAGTGGATCTTTAGAACTGATAGGATGATATAACAGTAAAACACTATAACTCCTGAAATGGTACTCAGTTCAATGAAGCCAAAAATGGTGAATAATACCAGTTCATTGACTGTGTATCAGAACACAAAAGGAGATAAAGAGGGGATAAATCACAGAAGAAATGATTAATCTTATTTGACCCACAGAAGCATAAGCGAAATGCTAATGTCCTATGTGTCAGAGCATCCACCATTTCCAGCAGGTAAACCCCAGCCATGAGCATGGTGCAAACCCTGCTGGACATGTTGACTGTGTAGAGCAAGGGGCTGATAATAGCCTTGTACCTATCAAAAGCCATCACTGCCAGCAGGTGACACTCAGAATCTGCAAAGATACAGAAGATGAAGAATTGCAGAGCACAACTAACAAAGGAAATTGATTTGTTCTTCGCAAAGAAGTTTACCAGCATCTTGGCTCAACTGTAGTGGAATAGCAGAGGTCACAGAAAGAAAGGTGGCTGAGGAAAAAGTACACTGGTGGGCAAAGCTGGGAATCCAATCTAATTAAAATGAACATTCCAAGATTTGCCAAAATATTAATGAGATAAACAGCTAGAAGTATGACAAAGAGGGTCACTTTGATCTCAGAGTTGGTAGTTATTCCTAAGAAAAGGAATTCAGTCAAGGAAAAACAATTTTACTGTCCATTCTTCTTTATTCTTGTGTTAAATTTACAAAAATAATCAAGAGAGTGGTCAATTCATGTTTGACACTCTGGACATCTGCAAACTGTTATCTGTAACGCAGAAAGTGATTTGTTTCCGTAAATTTTCTTCTTTTTCCTCAGAATATTTCCAAGCATATTTCAATCACTAAGGAAGTGTTCTTATCTATTTGACAATAATGAAAATTATCTGTGATTGGAATTGAGAAACTCTGAATTATATCTAGATACCATCCTTGAGATATGTGACTTTTCTCACTATTTTAATTTCTCTTGGCCTTTACTTCTTTACATCAGGGAGTTTAACTGAATTACTTGAAATCTCATTCCATTGTCAAAATATTGTGGTAGAAACACCCATATTAGTGAGACAAGACTCCAAAGTACAAGACCAATGATCTGATATGCTTGAAAATATCAGACAAAAAAAAGATCACAATTATTGTGTTCTTCCAATATCATGATTAGTTTAAAATACTTATTACCTAGAGAATTAATGAGTCTATCACTGAGTAATAATAAAGAAAACCATTATGTAACTGCTCTTGGTCTATGTTTTCTTTACTAGTTATTGATATGAAATAAGTTTTATTGAGTTTTTATCTACAAAGGTATTACTGCTTTGCTACAACATTCATTACCTATTTGTAGAAGGGTTCTGGTGCCATAGGACAAGTCTCTTGACCAGTGAAAGAGAAGTGCTGAAAAAAAATGAAAGTAACAAAATTTAACACATACATTTGCATACTTTTATATTGCAAATTCATTTTTCCATTAAAAAACTGACATGAAAACAAGCCAACCAATGTTTCTGAGCTACATAGAGTTCTGTTTCTTGTGTAAGTTTGTATTTATGTGTGTATGTGTAATGTGATTGTGTATGTGTGTACATTTTCTCTGTTGATGTATGAGATTTGGAATGTGGTTGATGATCTGATTTATTTTGATTTTTAGACTTAAGTAAATATGGCATATGATCCACTTGGACTTGAATTTGTACAAGTTGATATTTGTAATATGTGTTTTATTTATTTTTTAAATAAACTAAAAATAAAATCTGAAAATCATATATACACTTTCAAAATGAAAAAAGATGTAAGGTTTTCTAATGAACTTAGATTAAATAAAATTTTTAAAACCATTTTTTTGCGTGTGTGCATGATAGTAAGATACATCAGTTTCTGTCAGCTCTGAGACAAAAATATTTTTTTGCCTGTAGTTGGCACAGTTTATTATTTTATACATATGAAAGTAGGTATAACATGGTATAAAATGATTCACTTACAAATCCCTCATATCTTTTTTGAAAAATAAGTTTCTTCTTTTCTCTATTATTTAAATTTGGAGACTCAGAAACCTACCTGAGTCATGCAAGTCTTTCTGCCTTTGCCTCTGATAGTTGAACAAAAAGCAAATGGCATTTATTTTTACCCAGTAACATTTGAGACTTAAATCTTTGAAGTTTCTGTCTCCACACTTCTGTGTTATGCAAAGGTGAGATTAATTAGATTAGGTTCTGCATTTTCCTCTGTGAATACTTCAATAATTTTCACAACTGTTGAGCTTTTGTTATTTTTTTATTTTTAATTTTAAAGAAACTTTAGAATACGTAAATGTTACATAAAAAATATAGGGGATTCCTATATGACCCACTCCCTTCCCCTCCCACAGGCTCCCAGATTAACAACATCTTTCATTAATGTGATACATTTGTTACAAAAGATTAGCACATATTGAAGCATTGTTACTAACTGTGAACTATAGTTTACATTATATATTACACTCTGTCTCGCACAATTTTATAGGTTATGACAAAATGTATAATGCCTGTATCCATCATTGCAATGTCATGCAGGAAAATTCCAATGTCCAAAAAGTGCCTCCATGTTTCACCTATTCTTCCCTCTCTCTCCCCTTAGAACCTCTGGTGGCCACTGCCCTTATATCAATGATACAATACTTCCATTTTGAGAATAATATTAAGTATATAATTGAATAATAATAAGTCTACTTTGTCTTTTGTTCATTCCGCAATCTTGATGATTTTGGGATGGTGATGCCCACTTTGTTTCTAACTGAGAGGAAGCTTAGATCTAATGGGGAGGGTAGATGGAACTATCTTGCTTGTAGTTGCAGAAACCCTGTTCCTTGGGATAGGCATTGTCCAAAATCTTGTTAGTTGTCCTGGGTGAGTCCAGTGAACTGGAGTAGGTGTTGCAACTCTGCTGAGATTCAGGACTCAACCAAACAGACCAAGGATTTAAGTCTCTGGGACATATATTTATCAAATATAGTGCTAATTATAGATTCAAATAAAAGGGGCAGAAAAACCACGTGTAGGGAAACTATAAATGATTCTAACTCTGTTACAATGGGGAGAATAAATTCCAAAGTAAGGCCCACTGACAGGATGCCTAGTTCCTGAGCTTGCCTGCCCTGTTTATAGAGTCTAGATGTCTCTAGAGCCCTCAGAAGCCCTACTGTTTGAGGTACTGTTTACCGTGGCAGTCAATGAGATCCTGCTTAGATTTGCATAAGCATAACCTGTGGAATGACCTCCTGACTCACTTTGAAATCTCTTAGCCATAAAAGCTCATTTGCATTTAATATTTCCCCCTTTTGGTCAAGGTGTTTTTCAAGATGCATGGCTAGTTGGCATTTACTAATAATCCCTTGGTGCCAAGGAGAATTATCCCCATAAGTCATGTTCAACTCTAGGGGAAAGGCAGTGCATTTATATGCTGAATTTGGCTTAGAGAGAGGCCACATATAAACAACAAAGAGGCTTTCAAGAGGTAACTCTTAGGCAACGTATAATACTAAGCTAAATTTTAATTTCAGGAAGCTCACCTGGGCCTACACATGAGGCATATAAAGGTGTTCAAATGTTGATGAGATATTGTCATGGTGGGTGGAGATTCACACAATAACTGAAGGAATATCAAATTCCCATTCTGGCATGCTCTCCCAACATTCTCTAATGGAACACCAAGAATCCCCTGAGTACAGGGGCAATGACTAGTAAAGGAGGTTGGTCCATTGATGGACCCTTGATATTGATGACTGTGCTTATGAACCTTTACTCTTGAAATGGAAAATTAGCTTAGTATTATAGAGTGCCTAAGAGTTGCCTCCTGGGAGCCTCCTTGTTGCTCAAATGTGGCCTCTAAGCCAAACTCAGCATACAAATACATTACCTTCCCCCCAGTGTGGGACATGACTCCTGAGGAAGAGCCTCCCTGACACTGAGGGATACTACCAAGCACCAACTAGCATTGTAACTGGGAATGCACTAAACTCCGGAGCCATCCGCCCTGACCATGGGACTTGGGTATCTCCAGAGCCCTCAGGATCCCCACTATTTGGGGTACTATCCACCATGGAAGTCCATGAAATCCTGCTGAGATGTGCATAAGTGTTACCTCTTAGATGACCTCCCAACTCACTTTGAAGTCTCTTAGCCATATACACTCATTTTCTTTACCTCCTTCCCCTTTTATTCAAAATCTTTTTCCAGTTGCATTGCTAGTTGGTACTTGGTAGCAATCCCTCGGTGCCAGGGAGGCCCATCCCCGGGAGTCATGTCCCACACTGGGAGGAAGGTAATGCATTCATATGCTGAGTTTGGCTTAGAGAGAGGTCATATTTGAGCAACAAGGAGGCTCTCAGGAGGCAACCCTTAGGCACCCCATAACAATAGGCTAAGTTTCAATTTCAAGAGCAAAGACTCATAAGCCTAATCATCAATATTAAGGGCCCATCATTGGATCATCCTCCTTTGCCAGTCACTGTCCCTGCACTTGGCGGACTGTTGCTTCTCCCTTAGAGAATGTGGCTGAGCTCTCTAGGATGGGAATTCAGTATTCTCTTATTTATCGTGTGGGTCTTCACCCACTGTTACAATGTCCCATGAACATCATTTTAATACACCTTATATGTATGCTCAGGTTAACTTCCTCCCATGAATCCTCCGTTCCTGACACCTCACACCAATGATCCTCTCCTGCCACAGTTTTAAACTTTCTGTGATCCAAAGCCTCTTCAAAGATGAAGCCATTACAATAGCTGAATACAATTAATAGAAAAATGAAATAATGATAAGTTTAAAAATAAATGAAAAAATACATAAAAATGTTTTTTAATTAAAAATAAAATAAAATTAAAAGATTGGTATATTAAAAAAATGAAAACTATTTAAAAAATAAGAAAAAAGTTTTTTTTTGACATTTTGCCTTTCATCATTGCAATATCTGGTGTCTTTTCTGTACCATGGCACCATCCCCCTCACTCCCAGTGTCTCACTATTTTTCATTTTGTTTTCAAAGAAGTTTTGGGTCAAAGCAAAGTCACACACAGAATACAGGAGACTCTCATATACCCAACATCTTTCCCCTTTCCTCCCCCCCCCCATATTAATACCTTTTTACATGTGGATGGTAGCTTTGTTATAACTGATATACAAATAGTGAAACATGGCTACTAAACATGGTCAACAGTTTATGCTATGGTTTACATTTTAGATTGTACACTTTTATAAATTTTGGTGATATTTACCATGTCCTGTGTCCACCACTGCAAGGTCATGCAGAACAATTCCACTTATCACTAAATACTCCCTCTGATCTCTTCTATTCCTCCCTTGCCATTTCCTCGGGGCCCATGGTGACCCCCTGCCTTCACTCGGATGACAAGATTCATAGTTACATGCAACAAGACTGGGGTCTTGACACACTGGTCTGTCCTCCCCCATTAGGAACCGCCCTTGCTCTTGAGAGACTTCCACCTGTCCACTTCTGAACAATTCAGTTCTCCTGAGGATGAGAGTCCAACTCCCTCCCGCTCATTATGTGGGTCTCCACCCACTGCCACAACACATCACGACAGAATGATCACTCACACACTCCCCGGAAGCCCGCTCCAAGTATGCTCCATCCCGAATGCCCCTCCCCCCCCATCCAACAACCCAAACCAGCAACCGTTCCCTGTCATATTGCCACAAGAGCATTCCCAATTTCGTACTTTCAACCACATACCCTCAAATCCCCAGTGTTCACCTGGTCCCTCTCCCAACCATCTCCCCAGTACCCTGGAACTTCTATCCTACTCTTCCCAATCTACCCATCTGTCAACGCTGCACTACCCAACCCAATAATATCACTACCCTCCTGTTCTATCCCTTCAATATGCAACTATACTCTTTCACCTTACCATAGATTATGTCCATATGGGTGATGGCTGACACCATTCTCCTCTCTTTCTATTTCTTATAAAGTGCTAACACACGGGATAACATGGATGAATCTTGAGGACCTTATGTTGAGTGAAGCAAGCCAGGCATTGAAGAACAAACAGTACTTGACCTCACTGACATGAATTAAGGAAATTGAGCAGTCTTAGAGAGCTATTGTCTGGAAGATAGATTTACAAGAAATGGGTGATATTTTTAACTAAAAAAGCAAAAGTGCACATTTTTCTAAAATAATTTTAGTTTGCTATTACCAAAAGTAACTCTTTCCAAAATTAAGAAGGACTGGAAGTTTGATTTTTGTAATTTCCCCCAACAAACAGCAAAGCAATGCTCCAAAGCTCTTTGAATTTCTTGGTCTCTTTTTTATTGGTTCTTACCTCAGTAACCATGCTTACATGTTTACACAAACCTGAAAGACTGAAATATGTCTGTTACCCTCTCTTTTATAAGTATGTTGTTCAAGTAATTCCTCATTCAATGGCTTTTGCTAGGTGTATATATATATATATATACAAAAAAGTGAAATCATACACACATGTATTCACTTAAAATGTTAAAAGCTATTAACAAAAGAATCTGGAAAGAGAAAGTTCATAGATCTACAACAGGGCTATGTTAGTTATGGCAAATTAAAGATGGATGCAGTTTGCTTTTTTTTACTCCCCTTCCCCCCACCTTGAATGCTGTTGTGCTTTGACTGCTTTGACCAATGTAATATAGTGGCAGGAACTCTATGTCAATTCAGGCCTCAACTTTAAGAAGACAGTCTCTGAGAAATAAGGACCGCCATGTAATAAGTCCAACAAACCTGAGGAAACCGTACATAGGCTCTGATTCTACATAGAAGGAAATAGGACCAGCTCAGAATATCTTTCTAACATTGTTATGCCAGTGGTAGTTATGAGAGACCCTACAGCTTACACCAAATGCCCACTGATTCCCACACTGTAATCTCATTCAACATGAGGGAAAGCAGAATAATTGCCCCTTGGTGGCTATTTTAAGCCATGTAGTTTTGGATGTTTTTATATAACAAAAGATACCTGGACAGTGTGGGTAGGGTGAATATAATCAAAGAGAAGCTTTTCAAGAAGCATTCATTTTTACTATTATGTACTTTTTCTTCTTAAGTAAATATATGCACATATATACACACACACACATATATATATATACATACATATATACACATACATATACATATGTATATATAGCTGTGTGTGTTTGTGTATATATATGTAGGTGTGACATATATTTCAACCCAAATAATGAAGAAAATATTTGCAAAGCATATATCTGAACAAGGACTTATAGCCAGAATATATAAAGATTTCTCAACACTCAATAATAAGAAAACAAACAACTCAATTAAAACTGCCAACATATTTGAACAGACACCGACCAGAGAAGAAATATGGATGGCATGAGAAAATACTCAGCATCATTTTTTAGTAGTAAAATGAGAATTAAAGTCAAAATGATTTATCATGACACATCTATTAGATGGGCTAAAATTAAACACATTGACCAGAGCAACTGTTAGTGAAAAAGTGGAAGAACCTAATCTCTCATATACTGCTGATGGGATCATAAACTTCTACAATCAATTTGAAAAACAGGCAGTTTCTTAGAAAGTTAAATGTATTCCTGCTCTATGATCCAATTCATTCTTCCCAAGAGAAAATAATATGTCCATAAAAATACTTGTAAATGAATATTTATAGGAGTTTTATTTGTAATAGCCAAAATGCTGGTAACAACCCAAATATAAAACAATAGGTGAATGGCTATACATGTTATGGTATATCCATATAATGGAATAATACTCATGAATAAAAAGGAATATACTATGAAACACAAAACAAATTAAGTATAATAATAATTTGGTGAATGAAAGAATTCATACATGCCAAAGTACATATAGGATGATTCCACTTATATAAAATGCAAGTGATAGAATATAGAATGGTGGTTACTTTTGTTGGGGAATAAAGGAAAAGTGACAAAGGGGCAAAATGAAATTTTGGGAGATGATGGATATATTCATTATCTTGATTGTGGTGATGATTTAACAATGGATATTTAGCAGAAAGGGAGCTGAAAGAGAAGAAACTGGTACAATATATTAATTAATAGATTCAAATTCATGAATTATTCCTTGGCATTCTTCAAATAGAATCTGTGAAAGAAAGGAAATCTATTTCTAGACTCAGTTCTTTGACTAACTAGTTCTTAGTGTTTGAGTCACTGGAAAACCATCCAAATTCCCCATTGCTTAGTTTTTTTCCTGAAAATAATTGGTCTAAATAACTCTTAAGAAAAGTTACAGTACTGAAAGATTGTGGATTAATCCTAAAATCAATGTATGAAGGCATAGAAAATTCAGAAATAAGCATCTGAAATCATGTTCTTAAATGGCATTAATAGTGAGCACAGGTATGGTTTGCAAAATTACTTGGATTCCATTTACAGTCTTTAGAAATGGAAAAACAAAGCAGTGATCTCACACCTGTGGTGATAACATTAATTTAGAAAAATGATTGACTATTTAAACTTTTTAACTATTGAAAATTTATCACTATTCACCTTATCATTGGGCTCTACCATACAGGAGGTTCAGGGTTTGATTCCCAGGGCTTCCTGGTGAAAGGTAAGCTGACCCATGCAGCGAGCTGGCTTACGCGGAGAGCTGGCCCGCAAGGAGAGCTGACTCAACAAAAAGAGACACAGGAGAGAGACAATAAAAGACATAGCAGACCAGGGAGCTGAAGTTCCCAGGATTGGTTCCTGGTGCTGCCTAAAGAGAAGACAAGCACAGAAGAACACACAAAGAACAGACAGTGAATGCAAAACAATGGGGGTGGGGGGAGAAATAAATAAATAAATAAATAAATAAATAAATAAAGGGAAATATGGGATAGTGGAAGGATACCAAATGTAGTAGATAAAAAGAAGCTTTATATGCCAGTTATGATTATATGGCCAGTTGTTGAAACCAGGACCCTAATACAAGGGTTCTTAACCTTTTTTGTTCCATGAACCTCTTTTCCTGTCTGGTGAAAGCCATGGACCCCTTACTAAGTCCACACTGCACTGTGTATTATATAATAAATATACCACACCTGCACCATGTCCCCACAAAAATAATGTTTTTTTTAATTTAAATTCAAGCTCATTGACCCGTTGTTAAGAAGCCCTACTTTAATAGTTAAGAGAGTTTGCTTCCCTCCTGCTTGATGTAAGTATATTTGTAAATATAGTACCAATAGCAACCAATAGCTCCTATTATCCTACTTCTTAAAATAAGAGGTTATAATAGTGATTATATTTTTGCCTCAATATTTTAAAACGTCTTAGGACATCTAGGGTAGTGTGTGAATTAGAAGAGTCCTAAATCATGCCAGAGGGATAAAATGACATATGAGATTTGTGTATTCGGGGAGAAAGCTATTTTTTTCAGTTGTATGTGTGCATATGTTAAGAGTAAGCATACTATTGCTATTGTCTTTATTTAAAGTTAAATATAGTTGCATGGCAAGTTGAAAAGGGGCACATTGTTCAGGATCTTGCTGTCAACTTGATTATGGCTAGCAACCACACTTCCAAAAAATCTCTTCCCAGGTTTCCAGGTTAGAATTAGTTAAAATAGGAATTTGCATGAGATTTGGAATTAAAAGTCCATAATATTAATCATGGCTTTGCTTCTATAACTGAATGAGAATTAAGTGGGTTTCAGTAGGACTTCAGGGACTCAGGAGGATTTCAGGAGTTCAGCAAATATGACAGGAGGAGGTCTTAGTCAAATTGTAGGGAAATGGGTGCCTCAGAAAATGCTGGCTATGCTGGGCCCAAAATACAAATTCAGGCCTTGTTTGGCATCATGAAGTCATGGAATTTAGTAGACTTCTACATCTTCAGGACATTGAAATACAAGGTGTTTACTGCTTGTGGAATAAACAGTTCAGTCCAAGAGGGAAGGAAGATCAGCAGATGCTAGTGGCTCTCAGAGTTGTTAATAAGCAGGCATAAGGGAAGCGGCTGTGGCTCAATCAGTAGGGCTCCCGTTTACCATATGGGAGGCCCCGGGTTCGGTTCCCGGGGCCTCCTGGTGAAGGCAAGCCCGCCCGCACGGCGTGGTTAGCTGACCCAGCAAGCACAAGCAGCAAGTGGGGGATAAATGAATAAATAAATAAAATCTTAAAATAAATAAATAAATAAAAATAAAAAAAAATAAGCAGGCATAGCTGAGATAAGGTTTCATCTGTATCAGTGCTTCTCTAACTTGGCTGTACGTTGGAATCACCTGGGGTGCTCAAAAGGAATACTTTCTATTATTAGTCAATCCCTTACCTGGAAACATTTATATATTCCCATTGATAGAATCACTGGCTACTTAATTCTTCAGTATCAAAAGGCAGTAGTCTACCAAAAATGTAATTTTCATATTCATCTTCATGCTATCTGGTACGGTTGTTACCACTAGTAGATGCTTGCATGTATTTAGGACATGGGCCATGAAAAGCTATGTTGGGATATACAGCATCTCATCTTGCACTGTGTGAATATTATGCTCCTCGAAAACTGTAGCTAAGGAAATCTGAAACTTAATCTAATACTACAGTGTGTGGTGTGCTTGTGTAGTTGTGAATGAACATGTTATCCTCCCAGTTTAAGCACAACAAATGCTCAGGAAAAGTACTGTTGGTCAGAAAATCCAAGTAAACTTCCTAGGGGAATTGATGACTGGCATCAAAAGTGGTTTTCGTTTTCATAACAGAGTGCATGGATTTAAACATATTGTTAAATTTTTATACTTACAGCACACTACTTGTAAATATTTATTATTATAAAGTAATAATTATAAATATTAAAAACATATCGGTTACTGATATACATTTTGCAATGATGCACATCCTCCAACATCAGCCTTTAAATGCCCATTCCCCGTTTGGTGTTCCATGTGGGCTGACCTCCCCATGGGGACACAGATCAAACCATGTGATGCATTTGGTAACTTATTCTTCTTATGTAATGCAGAGAAAGATGTTCCACACTTTCAGTAATACTTTGGTGTATAAAAAGTAAAAGGGAAATAGAAATATAGAAAAAAAAATATTTCACCTTGTGAATAACCTATATTCTTCATGATGCTACTTGGAGATAAAGTTTCCAAAAACACTTTGGAGTAGATTAGGTGTGGAGGGTTGTTGACATAAGTTTGACTTACACTTAAGCATATTTGGTATTTGATTTTGTAATATTACCTTCATAATAGTCCCACCTCTAATCATTTTAGTACACAACATGAATTTTTAAATTACAGTGAGAATATTATATAAGCATACATAATCTTACGGAGCACTTAAAATGGTCTAGACACTACATTAGTTTATTGTATTAACTCATTTAACATTCCAATACTCAGTGATAATGATATTCTCCTCATTTCACAGGTAAGGAAACTGAGGAATAGAAATTAATAGCTTGCCCATAGTGCCACCCATTAGCCAGACTCAGAGCTGGCATGTGAACAAAGGCAATCTAGCTCATTCCCTCACTTAGTAATATACTATTGATATGAGATACTCTACACAGGAGCACACACACACAAAATGTTCTGAGGTATTTACCATATCCTTTAAGACAACCTGATACAACCCATTTTAACCTAAACCCCGAGCTAGTATTCATTAAACAGGAATCAGACTGTTCAATGGTAATTGCAAAGTTTTTTTGATGCTTTCTTATACAGGGATTATGAAATGCAATTGGCTGTGTATAAAAAGGAAGTAATTGATAAAATTCCTTGTGTGGCAAGTTGTGTACATCATGGTAAAATTATTGCAAGTTCCCAGTTAGAGTTTGCATTTGGAGAATGCAGTGAGTCCCAGAGTCTTATATATCATGAGGAATCTACCTTTGGTCTTAGCACTTTCTTAGCTGCGTCTTTTACGTCTTTGTTTCTCAAGCTGTATATTAATGGATTCAGCACTGGGATGATAATGGTGTAGAAAACGGAGATAATTTTATCAGTGTTGGGAGAATATAGGTAGCTGGGTCGTGAATAAATAAAGAGAAGGGTCCCCTGATAGATGGCCACAGATGTCAGATGAGAGGCACATGTGGAAAACGTCTTCTTCCTTCCACTAGAAGAGCGTATCTTTAAGACTGAGAGAAGAATAAAAAAATAGGAGATGATAATGATGATGAAACAGATTACTTCCACAGAGCTGCCATATGTGGAGAGGAGCCATTCATTTATTGAGGTGTCTGTGCAGGATAACTTAAGCAGGGGAGGAAGGTCACAGAAAAAATGATTAATGACATTTTTGTCACAGTATTTCAGAATAAAGGCAAAGGAAGTGTGAACCAGGGAACTCATATTGCCACCAATGTAAGATAAAACAATCAGCCAGGTACAGATGCCTTGGGACATCACAACTGTATACAGCAAAGGGTTACAGATGGCGACATAGCGGTCATAGGCCATGGCAGCCAAGATAAAAGATTCTGTATCTGCAAAAGTACAGAAAAAATAAAACTGCAGGGCACAGCCATAGTAGGAAATAGATTTGTCCTCTGAGAGGAAATTGACCAGCATTTTAGGAACAATGACTGAAGAATAACAAAGGTCTACAAATGACAGGTTGCTAAGGAAAAAATACATGGGGTTTGAAGACAGAGATTGATTCAAGCCAATGTTCCCTGTTAAAATCATACCATACAATATCAGGAACATAAGGAATAGAACAATCTGCAACTCAGGGCGAGTTGGAAATCCTAATAGAATAAACTCAGTCACCAATGTGTAGTTTCCTTCTCTCAGTTCCATACTTTGTGTTTTTCTTTATTTCCTTTTTATGAGAATCTTAACATCCTAAATACCATATTGATGAAAAGAAAAATATAATAAGACATAATTGGGATGTGGTTTTATTTTTTTCACCAAACAAGCAATCAAATAAAGAAATCAAAACTCAAACTTTCCTTCAAATATAAAATGAGATATATAGTTCAGAATTTAGTAGTTCTAAGGTTTTATAATGGCAAGTTTTATTTTATTTGTGTGATTAATGATTATTTATTCCATTAAATAGTTGGTTACATATGCTCAAATATTGTGTGTGATTTTTCTTACCTTTTTTTCCCATCAAATGTAGCAAAATAACTAGTATAGAAGATTAAACAAATTACTGAATTAATAAATGGGCTGAGGGTGGCATAAAGAAAAGAAAAAGTATATATATATATATATATATATATATATATATATACAAAGTAAATTTACTTCCGGAGTGTGCCAACAGCATGAAAAAATTATGAAACCATTTATTTTTTACTGTCAAGGAATTAAAAGACACTATCATACCATTTCTCTTGTCATAGTGGATAGAGAGGTGAATGAAATATGCATCAGAGAATTGTAAGTAAACAAAATATAAGTGAAATGAAAACAAATATCACTAAACATCAGCTTTGAATACACTTTTGTTTTGACAGGAAAAAAATGAAGGTAATTCCTTAAATCCTGTCAAGTTACTGAAACAAGCTGATTAAATAAGTTAAACATTTGTTCCTATATTTTTGCAGCTATCACAATAGCATTCAATGAATATTCATTAATGAATGAGCAAAGTAGGTAAGTAAATAAATAGTTATATGTTGACTTCTAATTAATTAGAATTACTCTATATGGTATCCTCACTGATAAAATATAATTAGCAAACAAAAACAGTCGCCATCTATTTTTATGCTAGTATAATTCAGGGTATTGATTCTAAAAATTCAGTTGAACACTGCTTCTGGGGTCTCAAAATATTTCTGGAATTAGAAGGAATTTGACTTTAAAATACAAGGATTTTGAATTTCACCTTTAAAAATGACTAGGAAATATACATGAACTTAGACTTTCCCTTTCAACCACTGTCATACCTATATAATAGCACTGCTAGTTACAAACACCATGATATGCTAGAAGGAAAGCTAAAACCTTTATCACGGTATTGTATATGATAGTAAAACCTCATGTAAAACACGAATGTGGGTGATATTGAATATATAAGACTGTTTTTTACAAATATACCAGAGAGAAGGAAGAAGAATAGCAGTTATTTCCTGCAGGGGAAGCATAGAGAGATTGAGAGGTGATGAGTTTTGTTTGTTTGTTTTTTGTTTATTATTATTATTGGAATAATGAAAGTGTTCTAAGAATGATTGAAGTGATAAATGCACAAATATGTGTCTACACCATTTACCATTGATTGCACACTTTGGATGTATTAATGATTTATCAATATGTAACAATAAAATTGATTTGTTAAAAAAATGACTAGGAAATATACAAAACAATGCATCCAATGAGTTATATTAGTATTGTCAAAACGATCCAGGGATGGAATTAAACATATTTTGGAGTGATTCTTTTATTTATGTAATAAATACTATGGCAGTGGCAGGGCTAAGAACTCTTATTTTTTTCCCTAATTTAATCATTAATATCCCCTTATGACATAGGTACTTGGAAGTCTATTGAGAAGTAGAAGGGTTAATCACATTTTCAATATGCTGTCTTATGTTGTTGCCTGAGAGAGTGTGAATGAGATGCAGCAAAACCAGGACAGCAGTTAACTTACTCTTATTTTGCCTCTTCTCAAAAAAAGCAAGCATTTAGAAAAGATAAGACTTTTGCTTTAGCCTTAGGTAGAATTTGGTAATGATTCTGTCTTGGCCACATATTAGCTGTGTGATCATGGCCAATTTAATAAAAAATCGTTTTATCTCTAATATGAGAATCTTGCAGGGTTCCTGAATCAATTAAATGAGGAAAATATCTATCACCTATCCTTGATCTTTTTACCTACCTAACTACCTACCTACATACCTAATTACCTATCTATGTATACATCTGTGAGTCACTCTATAGAAACTGAAAGAAGTAGGTAAACAGCCAAAAATAATTTCACTTTTTCCATGACTATCCCTTACTATCAGCCTATGACAAGTGCTATGAAGCAAGGATGCATTAATAATGGCTAATATTTAGGCAATACTTATTACTTACAAGGCAAGAGGCTAAACACTGTACATATAAACTGCTTCATTGTCACAATAAAACTAACAAACTTTTCATGTAGGCAGTATCATTATTATATTTCTCTTACAGATGAGGGATTAAGGCACAGAGGGTTTGAAACCTAGAATATAGTATAAACAAGATTAGAATCCAAGCTCTGACTCCAAAGACTTATGATATGTTGTGTCTTTAGGAGGTACATTGTCCTTATTAACTCCCTATTTGGGATTTAAAAATTGAGGCTGAAAGTAATTTCATAAACTTACATACTTCACAGTTTTAATTAAAATTCAGATGTGTCCAAAGCCCAAAGCCTATGAATTTAGCCATGATGGCAATTTTGTGAGAATATAGAACTTCTGAAGGAAGAGAGAAACAGCTCACATATTTACTTAAACAGCTGGACATGTGCTCTTGGAAACTTTACACTGATCATCCCTTCTAATAATTTAACAATTTCAGTTAGAAAAAGATGGGAAAGAAGAAAAAAAGCATTAAAGGTAGAGGTAGAAGCTCAAGGTCCTGGAAGTCTTGTTTTAAATAGGAATCAATGAAATAATCCAATCAAAATACCATGATTCAGTAAATTCTTCCCAACCTATAACAACACTACTTTAGGATAGAAAATAAAGTTTTAATTAATTCAAACTATCACATAGTCATTCACATTTCAGTCCTCATATTTGTAACATAAAACTTATTTCAGCAAAATGGGTTTGGATGCCCCTGAGAAGCTGTATCAGAAAGATTGATACAAAATAGATTACCTCGTGGGTACAGAACTGACTGATAAAAGTGCTTCCCCAACTGTTTGTACGTAAATTAATGGTCTGGCTTTCAGATTCACAAAAGCCAACTTATGCCCCGTTAAACACAGTCTAAGAATCATAGAAGCTACTTACCAAGGAAGGAGATGTTTCCAATTACCTACATGAATAATTTCACCAGTACAGCCAAGTGTTTTTACTTGCATTCTAAATGACATTGGGGACCTGATAATTGAAGGATTCCAAACATGTTGATTTCAAAAGGGCACTTAGGGAATAATTAGTAGGGTATTGACATTATATATTTTTTCTTCAAAAACATGTGTAATCATAAGAGAAATATTATTATTGTTCATTTGAATAGGAACTGTCCCTCTCAGTAATATTGGGATTGTTTTCATTGACACCTGGAATCCTACAAAAAATTCCCCTTTTTCTGGAATGCCAATAGTTCAAATGTTTAAAAATGTAACTATTGACATTTAAATTATTTCACAAACTTCACAGAAGCTCAAAACTGCTACCTGTTACCATCAATACCGGAAGTTGCTAAATGATTTTTGCAGCATAGAAGAGTGAGTGAGGTGAAGGCTTTTGTAGAATATAGTATCAGCAGGTGTTTCTGAGAAATTGGTGAGGTGTAAAGATAAGCATCTTATGCTAAAGAGCATCAAGATTCTGGCCATGGTATTCCACGGTAAATACAGGACTTATACACTTAATTGTTCTGATATACGTTACTCTTTGTAGTTTCACTAACACAATCACGTTAAAAGGGCTAGTTGTAATTAATAGCACTCCTCTAATTATATTGTAAGTTCTAAAAACTATTTGAAGTAGATGGATTTCATAATTTACACTTCGTATGTTGAAATTCAGTGGCTATCTAGTTAAAATTTCTCAGGATAACTTGGTGACAATGTTGGCAAACTGTAAGTTAATCTTTTTAGCAAAAGTTAAAGTTAGACTTTTCAGCATAACATGGCCATACAAGGAATTTAATAATTTTTGTTTACTATGATCATAATGATAGCAATGAAAAAATTGAAATAGGTTGTAATAATTTGCTGTATAAAGCTATTTTGCTGAGCAAACTTTCTTTAAAGATTTATACACGATATTTTCAAAAATATAATAATTTAGAATTTCACATAATAAATGTAAAAATACCCATTTTCTTTCCCTAATTCTTCTCTTTAGAGTGAGTGGTGAGAACCTCTCACTTGGGCAGAGGCCCAAGCTTCAAAGATTGTAGTTACAAGAGACCATTCTCTCTAGTAAGTGTAGCCTTGTCTCTGTAGAAAAAGAATTCTAATCTTTGTTTATTTGTGGGACTTTATACCACTCTTTATTGTGACTTTAAATTTCCCTGATATTGTATCTGAGACATAGAGGGAATGGATGATAAAAGGGACCTATCTTATATCATTAAACTGAGTGGAAAATGAGCATTCTAGAACAGTATAATTGTTTGACATATAGTTGAGACTTAATTTTAAACATTAGAGCCAGTGATAGATGTTAAGTGTGATATCTGTGTTACTTTTATGTTTGAGGTTGCAAAGAAGACCTTTCAGATGATATTACTATGTTACATCTGCTCTTATGTTTCCTGATATCAATGAACTGCCAGGACCAGGTTTGGCTTTGCTGGCAGCTGATTGGGTTTTTCCCAAGTGTGGAAAACCTCAATATATGAAATTCATTCTAAGATCCTTTGAATTCCTTGCCTCAAAATCTTTGCCTTGTTGGTTCCACCAACTCTTTGCTTTGAAAGACCCACCTTTAATCAAACTTTCTATCCTTAATACATTCCAACCTTGCCTTGCCCACGCTGAGAAAATTGAATCCCTTTATAGACCTACAACAAGTAAGGTAACTGACATTGTAATAAAAAATATCCCCATACAAAAAGATGCCAAAGTCTAGATGGCTTCAATCGTGAAATTCTACCAAATATTTAAAAACTAATACCAACAATCCTTACAAACTCTTTCCCCAAAAATGGAGAAATGGTAAAAACATCACAAGTTATTCTATGAGCCCAGTGTTATTCTGAAACCAAATTCTGACAGGACATGACAAGTATAGAAAACTATAGATCAATATCCCTGATGAACATAAACAGAAACTCAGTGAAAATATTATGATTAAACCCAACAAATATGAAAAGGATTTATCCGTAATGACCAATTGTAATTTATCCCAATTCTGTAAGTTTCATTTAACATATGAAATCAATGTAACATGATTATGTTTTGATTGCTCCAAGGGGATTACCTATATTATTCTCTCCATTTTGTACATATTTGAAATTTTACATGACTTAAAAGGAAAAAAGTTATACTTCTGTTGATCTTACAAATCAAATCTGTAATCCTCTAGTTAGCCATTTTATGATTCTTCAGTTATAATTCACAATTCTCTGATGTACCTGTACTTAAAATTCCTTTCACAAATTTTTTAAATTGTATAAATTCTACCTGTTTGAACCATCTATATTTTCTCTATATGTTACTTATAAATAAGTAACAAATTAGGCAGCTTTATAAAGGTCAAGAGATTGTCTGTAACTCTTTTGAGTCTCTGCTAATGTTGTCATCTATCTTGAACTGACTCTGAAAATTCATAGTCTAATAAAGACATTTTTAAAGCACTAGAAAATAAGCGGTAAGACACTTAATTATTGCAGACTGCTAAAAAGAAAAGAACAAAAATGCAAAGGTTTCCAAGCACCTGATGAATGGTAGAGTAAGACAGCATTGAAAAGGAAATTTATGGCCCATGATATTTTTGGTTGCTGTCCAAAATATTTCAAAGGCAAGATTAATGGGTTAGATGAATTAAAAAGTGACATGGGAGATGATAAATTCCCACAGGAAAGAAAGAAATATTTTTCTACTTAAAGATCACTGTATGCTTTGAAGGAAAAATAATTTTAAGAGGGGATTAGTCATTTTGCATCTCCTGAATTTCAAGTGGTTTAAAAACTTAATTTCAATAGAACATCACTTAAAACTCTCTGTATCAGAAAAAGAAATAATTTCATCCCTATCCATAAAGGTGAGCACTATAATTTTTCAACTAAGATCTTAATTACATTTGAGGTTTATTGATACTATGTTTATTGTATCCTAAGTACCAAAAATCAGAAAACTCAAATATTTACAGAATATTACGAAAAGACACTAATTAATGATAAGTTTAAACTACATTTCAGCCAGCAATTACACCAACTGTTTTCCTGTTAGAAATTTAGTCTGATAAATGGCTTAAGAACATTTTGAAATGTACTATTCTGAAATGTATTATTAGATATTATATATAAAAAATGTACTGGAATTATTGGGACAGTTTTTAAATTTTTTTCTAGGGTAAAAATCATTATGGATGTTTTTCTTTGCACTTTACCATCAGTGATAGAAATCACCATTTTAAAGAAACGCTTTTTTGAAAAGTAATCTGAAACTTCTGGGAAATGTATTTAAAAATACATATTCTTCCATTCTTCCACATTGTATTTTACTGATTAAAAATTACTTCAAATTCACAACCTAACTGACTAGCAATGTCTGCAGCCAAGTGGATTTAGGGCTACAAGTTCGTTAGCTTAATAAAATAGAATAATTTTATCATGTTCCTGAGGAAAATAAAAGGTAGTAAAAGTGCTTCAATTAAACAAACAAAAGCATCAGGACTCCATTTACCCTTCTCTTGAAGGACTTCTGAGGAAGAGTCCTGTGAACAGTATTTGTTTTAGAATAATGAAGTTACAAATATTTGCTCTCCTCTATGTATCAAGAAGGGGCAAATGCATGCAATAAAATTACACCCATGGTAAGCATCACATTCCAATGTTAGGTATAGATTTAATGGCTTTAAAGCACTGGGAGACATTCATCCTTTCCTAAATATTGTGATGAGTATCTTGGTTTTACGAAAATATGGAGAAGAACATTTAGGTTGTGCCTCTTTCCTTCCTCCCTCTCTCCTCCCTTCTTTTTTTCTTTCCTTCCTTCCTTCCTCCCTCCCTCCCTCCCTTCCTTCCTTCCTTCCTTCTGTGTTCCTTGAATTTCATTACATGGACTTTTTTCTTTGCTTTAAGTTTAATTGCCTAATTATTGTTTGAGTTTAAATAATAAGAAGAGGTTTATAGCAGATACACTGTATTATATCACCAGGAGAGCACTGTGATTTCCTTGGAGACTCCTTAGAAATTAAATATGAAATGATTCAATATAAACTGTTAATCAGCCTGAAATATGTAGCATAATTAGAATAAAATTTGTAATTCAAGACTGTTGAATCTGTACACTGACTCTTTTTAATTTTTTTTTTTTTTTTAATTTTACCAGGAGGTCCCGGGGATCGAACCCAGGTCCCTCCATATGGCAGACGGACACCCAACCATTTGAGCCACATCCGCCCCCCTGACTCTTTTTAACAAAGTTTCTTTCAAATTTTATGAGCAACTAAAAGGTGATGAATGTTATAAACTCATCACGATGTCTGATCAGTAAATAATATATTTAATATATTATAATAAACTTTTGTTCATGAATAGCATAATTGGAAGATACAGAATAATTTCCAAAGTAATAGAGTAAATACTCTAGCTTCTAATGTTTTCAAAAGATTTTATGTTACAAGAATATTTAAGATGGAAAATAAAAATTGATAAGCAATAACTTAATGTTTCTGTTTCCTAATTTTCTAAAGGCTTTATCACATAATATCTCATTGATATTCAAAATATATATGGAAAATTTTGAAACATTTTATTCTTAATTCTCTTTCAGAACTTGCCACAAATGTCATAGCAAATTAATGCCTGGCAGTTACAGATTAACCGTTTCTAATTTGTTGTCCAATTATTTTTTAAATTTTGCTTCATTCTGTTTTTCCCAAAATAACTGTTAGAATGTTACAACATTGGAGAAAAAGAAAAGGGAGGTCTCTGTGTGATTGTGACAGAGAGGCAAACACAAAACACAAAAATAAGGTTATAAAATTCTCACACTAAACGATGAAGGAATTTATAGTACATGTTAGTAAATAGAGGGAATTGTTAGCCCTTCATTAATGAAACATTTCCTGTGTAAGTGGTATTCATGAAATACTCAAGTAAGAAATGAAACAAACATTTAATATTCTGATCCCTTGGTATTACTTGTTGTAACAAATTAATTTGGATTTTGATACAAATAGGCCTGCATTCAAATCTCAATAGGTCATTTACTTGCTCTGTGTTCTTAGTTGATTTATAGAACATGTTTGAGATCATGGTTCATTATGGTGAAAGAATTTCTTCACACACCACTGTGAAGATTAAATAAGACAGTTGCTGTGAATATCTCTGAGTGTTGAAACTATTGCAGATGATCATTAATTTCCAGGTTTTACCATATTTGCCAAGAATTGGCAAGCTCTTTCCTAGATTTCAAATTTCTTCCCCTCATCCTCCATGTAAACCTATGTTCAAAAGGCTACAACCAACTTTGGTGTTTAAATACAATATTCAGACAGTGGAATATGAGGGGATGTCCTCTTTCAGGATCTTAGGTATTTTACAGTGGAAACCATCAGTTTGAATGCATTTCAAATATTCAAGCACATATGGAGATGAACTGTGTGCTGTTGGATTCACAGAATCACAGAAAGAGTTGTGTAAGGTACACTTCAGGAGCTAATTATTGAGAAAGAAAGAGAGGGAGGGAAAGTGAGAGAGAGAGAGAGGAAGAGAGAATAAACTTTTTGAAACAAAATTTTCCTAAATTAACAGCATATAATAAATAACATCAAATGTGTTTTTGGAATATAGGAGAGCTCAGGAAACCCTGGATCATCTGGAAGATCCTGAATCAGAAACTGGGATTAATGTGCTGCTCATAGAGCACTTTTGTAAAAGAAGGAAAATATTCGAAGCAAAAGTGAATATATGAACAGATTTGGAACGACAGACTGGATTTGGTTCCAGATACTGTTTTTACCACAAATCTTTTAATTTCCTCTTTCTTTGGCTCTAAATCATGATGGAAAACATGGCTGATATCAGAAATTAACATCCTCATGCAATGCCAATATTAAAAAGTTGATTAATACATTTACTTCATTGATCAATTCTTAATGATTTCTTTCTATTAAAATAGAATCACTATAAGAAATACTAGAATGCAAAAATTCACAGAAATCATCCAGTATGATCAACTTTTCTTGTTGATTCATTGAACATGTTTATATGGTATCTCTTACAAATATTTCAGGAAACAAAAATGAGAATAAATATTATTAATTTAGAAGAAATATGAAAAAGGAAAATTGAGGGAAAAGAACTTCAAATAAAATTGTCAATGTATGTGTAATAATGACTATTTTATTATTTTAAATTATATTTTTATTAATATAATTTTAATCCAGGTCTGATAGTCTTATTATCAAAGCCAAATAACAATGCACATTACATAGTTAATACGAATAAGAAAAAAATATAGCTATCTCTCAGCACACCTAATTCCAGGTAAAGATATATTTTAAAGGATGATTTTGAGTGAAAGAATGCTATTTTTAGCCACAGTTTAAAATCAAATTCAGAAGTTTTTATAGAACATCTATGTTATATATATATTATAGATGTTTAAAAATTCATGGGGACTGTGTGATTTTTGAAAGCATGGTGTTCTTTTTTTATAGTAAAGAAAACTTCAACTCAAGCACATTAAATGACTTTTATATCTTGAATTTATTGTTTTCTCAGTTGTTCCATAGAGACCAAAGAGCAGAAGGCAATTTCTCTTCAGTGGTGGG
>JAKSZT010054206.1:1261-300776 GCA_026826555.1 Tolypeutes matacus
CAAAGAACAAAACAAAATAAAATATAATTAGTGGATTGGGACATTCAAAAAATGGGCAAAAAAGCAAAGGAAATGCCTTTAAAATATATATATATATATATATATATTCATTTTTATTTCCTTTCTCTCTTCTTTTTTCCCTTTTTTCCTTACCTTTATCACTGTGTTATCGGATGTCTGGTGTGCCATGACACCTTCCTCCTCTCAATCCCCATTGTCTCCCAATTTTTCATTTAATTTTCAAAGAAGTTTTAGGTCACAGCAAAGTCACACACGGAGTGCCGGAGACTCCCAGATACCAAACCACCCCCGCTTCCCCACCCCATATTAACTCCCCCTCCTTTTTTTTTTTTTTGGTTGTTAGCATTGTCACTATTTTTCATTTTGTTTTCAAAGAAGTTTTAGGTCACAGCAAAGTCACACACAGAATAGAGGAAACTCTCATATACCCAACATACTCCACCATTCCTGCCCCACCATATTAATACCTTTTTATATGAGGATGGTAGCATTGTTATAACTGATATAAAAATAGTGAAACATAGCTACTAAACATTGTCAATGATTTACACTATGGTTTACATATTAGACCATGTACTTTAATAAATTTTGATGATATTTACTATGTCCTCTGTCCACCACTGTATGGTAATGAAGGACATTTCCACTGATTACTAAATAACCCCTGTTTGATCTATTCTATTCCTCCCACCCCATCCCCACGATGACCCCCTGGCTTGACTTGTTGGATGACAAGATTCATAGATACATGTAAAAGGGGTCATGACACACTGGTTTGTCCTCCCCTATTAGGAACCACCCTTGATCTTGAGAGTCTCACACCTGTCTCTTTCTGAACAAATCAGTTCTCTCAAAGATGGGAGTCCAACTCCTCCCCGCTCATTATGTGTGTCTCCACCCACTGATACAACACATTATGGACAGAAGGAACACTCACACATTCCCTAGAAGCCTACTCCAGTTGCACCCTGTCTTGAATGCCTCTCCAACCAACACCCTAAACCAGTACCCTTCCTTGTCATATTGCCATGAGAGCATTCCCACCTCTGTACTTTCAACCTCATACCCACAAATCCCCAGTGTTCACCTGGTCCCTCTCAAAATTCTTCCCCGCAATATCCTGCACCTTCTAACCCACCCTTCCCAATCTAACCACCTGTCAACCCTGCACCACCTAACCCTATCCCTTCAATACACAACTACACTCTATCACTTTACCATAGATTTCATCTGTAAGTTTGATGGCTCAAACCTTCTCTTCTCTTTCTATTATTTGTAAATCTATCTTACTGACAATAGCTCTCTGAGATTGCTCAATTTCCTTAATTCATATAAGTGAGGCCATGTACTGTTCATCCTTCAGTGACCTGCTTGCTTGACTCAACATAAGCTATTCAATATTCTTCCATGTTATCCCGGGAGTTAGCACTTTATTCATCCTTAGAGCTGAGTAATATTCTATTGTATGTAGGTACCACATTTTGTTTATCCATTCATCTGTTGATGGGCACCTGGGTTGATTCCAACATTTGGCAATAGTGAGCAAAGTCGCCATGAACATTCCTGTTCATATATCTGTTCGTGTCTTTGCTTTGAATTCTTCAGGTTATATACCCAGCAGTGGAATCCTTGGATCATATGGAAGTTCCATAGTTAGTTATTTGATGGCCCACCAAACTGTCCTCCATAGTGGCTGGATCATTTACAATCCCACCAGCAGTGGAAGAGGGTTCCCATTCATCTATATCCTCTCCAACACTTATAGTCTGCTGTTTTTTTAATAGCTGCCATTCTAATGGGTGTAAGATGGTATCTCACTGTAGTTTTGATTTGAAGTTCCCCAATAACGAGAGATGTAGAGCACTTTTTCATATGCTTTTGAGCCATTTGTATATCTTCCTTGGAGAATTGTCATTTCAGGTCACATGCCCATTTTTTAAATGGGTTGTTTGTTTTTTTATTTTCAAGGTGTAGGATTTCTTTATATATGCAGGATATTGGGCTCTTATCAGATATATGGTTGCCAAGTATTTCCTCCCATTAGGTTGGCTGCCTTTTTAATTTCTTGAAAATGTCTTTCGAGGTGCAGAAGTTTTTAGTTTTGAGATCCCATTTAACTATTTTTTCTTTTGCTGCTCATGCTTTGGGCATGAAGTTCATGAAACCATTTCCTATTATGAGGTCCTGTAGATGCTTCCCTACATTATGTTCTAAGGTCTTTATGGTCTTGGCTCTTATATTTAGATCTTTGATCTATCTTGAGTTGATTTTTGTATAAGGTGTGAGATGGTGTTCCTCTCTCATTCTTTTGGATATGGATATCCAGTTCTCCAAGCACCACTTGTTGAAGAGGACATTCTCTCACAACTGAGTGGGCTTGGTAGCCTTGTTGAATATCAGATGATTGTCAATGCGAGGATCTATATTAGAATGCTCAATTCAGTTCCATTTGTTTTGACCACTGTAGCTTTGTAGTATGTTTTAAAGCCAGGTAGTGTGATACCTCCAACTACATTTTTCAGTTTCAATATGTTGTTGGCAATTTGGGGCCTCTTATCCTTCCAAATAAGTTTTGTAGTTAGTTTTTCCATTTAATTAAAATATACAGCATTGATTTTTATTGGGATTGCATTAAATCTGTATATTTGTTTGGGTAAGGTAGACATCTTGAGATGTTTATTCTTCCTATCCATGGACAGGGAATATTATTCCATTTATTTGTCTTCTTTGATTTCCTTTAACAATATTGTGTATTTTTCTGTATATAAGTCCATTACATCTTTAGTTAAATTTATTAGGTTTTTGATTTTTTTAGTTACTATTGCAAATGGTATTTTTTTTTCTTGATTTCCTCCTCAGATTGCTCATTATTTGTGTGCAATAGATTGCTACTGACTTTTGAGCATTCATCTTTTAACCTGTGACTTACAAAACTCCTTTTTAAGTTCTAGAAGCTTTGTTGTAGATTTCTCAGGGCTTTCTAGGTATAGTATCATGTCATCTGCAAATATTGAAATTTTAAATTCTTCCTTTCCAATTTGGTTGCCTTTTATATCTTTTTCTTGCCTCAGTGCTCTAGCAAGTAGTTCTAAATCAATGTTAAATAGATTACCCCTTTTAGTAATATATAGAGTCCATCTTTGTCTCTTAAAATAGTTTTGCATTTATAGTCTATTTTGTCCGATATTAGGATAGCTACTCCCACCCTTTTTTGGTTATTGTTTGCTTGTAAAATTGTTTTCCAGCCATTCACTTTCAGCCTCTTTGAATCCCTTGGTATAAGGTGAGTTTCTTGTAGACAGCATAAAGATGGATCATATTTCCTTATCCATTCTGCAAATCTGTGTTTTGTGATCGATGAGTTTAATGCATTAACATTCAATATTATTACTCTCAACGAATTTCTTAGATCAGCCATATTTTCTTTGGATTTATGTATGTCATATGTTGTTTTTATTTCTCTTTTTGTCTTTTTACTTGTTCTTACACTCTCCTCCAACTGTCTTTCTTCTGTTTTTTCCTTTCAACCTGTAGAACTTCCTTTGGTATTTCTTGAAGTGCAGGTTTCTTATTGGCATACTCTCTTAATTTCTGTTGATCTGTAAATATTTTGAACTCTCCATCATTTTTGAATGCCTGCTTTGCTGGATAGAGAATTTGTGGGAGGAAGTTTTTTTCTTTTAGTACTTTGACTATGTCATACTACTGTCTTCTTGCCTCCATCATTTCAGATGAGAATTCAGCCCTTAATCTTATTGAGCTTCCCTTGTATGTCATGGTTCTCTTTTCTCTTGCTTCCTTGAGTATTTTCTCTTTGTCTTAAGCATTGGACATTTTGACAAGTATATGTCTTGGAGTAGGCCCGATAGGATTTATACTGTTTGGGGTTTGCTGTGCTTCCTGGACATGTGTGTCTATCTCCCTCAATAGGACTGGGAAGTTTTCAGCCATTATTTCCTGTAACACTCCTTCTGTTCCCTTTCCCTTCTCTTCTCCTTCTGGGATGCCTATAATGTGTATGTTTGTGCATTTTGTGTTGTCGTTTAAACCCCTAAATCCCTGCTGGATTTTTTATATCTTTTTATCTCTTTGTTCTACTATCTGTTTGATTTTAGATATACTCTCTTCCACATCAGTAATTCTTTCTTCTTTCTTTTCAAATCTGCTCTTATGTGATTCCAGTGTCTTTTTGGTTTCTTGGATTTTGCCATTCATCACCATCATATCCGTTATCTTTTTATGTATGTTTACAATTTCTTCATTATCTTCAGTATCTCTTAGTTTCTTTTCTTTTTTTTTTTTTTAAAGATTTTATTTATTTATTCATTTATCACCCCCTTGCTGCTTGTGCTCGCTGGGTCAGCTAACCACGCCGTGCGGGTGGGCTTGTCTTCACCAGGAAGACCCGGGAACTGAACCCGGGGCCTCCCATATGGTAAACGGGAGCCCTACTGATTGAGCCACAGCCGCTTCCCTAGTTTCTTCTTAATATCCTTAATTCCCTCCTTCACTTCATTAAGTTGGTCCATGATATTTGTTTGAACAGCTTTGATTATTTGTTCAATGTTCTGCAGTTCTTCCTGGCTTTTAGTTTGTTCATTGGAATGGACTGGAAATTACAAGAAACTGTAATTTCTTGTGGTCCTCTGGTCATCATTTATCTTGATGGATTTATTCGGTTGATTAGCTTCTCTCACTGCTCTAGAGTTTTGTATAGCTCTTGGTTTTGTGAGTGTGTAAGTTTTGTCTTTGACACTTTGTTCTTCTTGTTCTATTTCCTTGCTGTTTTTTATGTTCCAGTTTTATCTTGAGCAGTCTATCTCCCTGTCCAGCTCCCTCCAGACAAGTGCTCCAAATGCTTCCACTCCGTGGGCTCCCCGAAAAGCTCACTTGGGCAGGATCCTGTCCTCAGTCAGTTGTCTTTTCTGAGAGAGATGGTGAGCCTCCACTTAAACTGATGCCATATAGCCTCTCTCCTCTTCATTTTAGAAGGACAGCTTTGTTGGATACAGAATTCTTGCCTGGAAGTTTTTCTTTTTCAGTTCCTTAAATACATCACACTGATTTCTTCTCACATCCGTGGTTTTTGATAAGAGTTTGATACTTATTCTTATTAACTTTCCCTTGTATGTGAGGCTTTGTTATTCTCTTGCTGCATTTAGAATCCTCTCTTTTTCTCTGATCTCTGTTGTTCTGAATAGTAGTTGTCTTGAGGTAAGTTTATTCAGATTTATAATTTTCAGGGTGCATTATCCTTCTTGAATATTGATATTTATATCTTTCAAAATGGTTTGGGTTAGTTTTGGTCATTGTTTCCTCAAATATTCTTTCTGTCCCTCTTCTATTCTTTTCTCTTATGGGACACCAATAATGCAAATTTGTTTAGTTTTTATGTTGTCATCCAATTCCCTGAGAACCTGTTCCATTTTTTCCAATCTCTTCTCTTGCTATTCTTGTGTATTTTCCCTTTCAGATGTTCTGTCTTTGAAATCAAGAGTTCTGTCTTCTAACAATTCAAATCTTTTCTTATGTGACTCTAATGTATTTTTAGTCTCATACATCATATCTCTCATTCCCATAAGGTCTGTTACTTTTCTTTGCAGACTTTCAAATTGTTTTTTATGCTACCCAATGTCTTGTTAATATCCTTTATCTCTTTAGTCATATTTTCTATCAATTCTTTAAATTGATTAAGGAGAGTTGTGTGATTACCATTGATCATCTTAAATCCTGAATCTCTTCAGGTTATTTGGTTTGTTCCTTTAGCTGGACCATCTTTTCTAGTTTCTTCATATGGCTTGTAATTTTTTGCTGATCTCTAGGCATCTGAATATGTTGATGAAATTACTCTGATGACCAATTTCTCTCTCTTGCTTATTATTATTTTTTTACAGCTCTTCTTTGATATTTGTCTCAAGTTATCATAAGTCTTTAAAATTGCCCAGCTTAAGATATCAAAATCATTCCAGGGACTCACTAATGGGACTCAGATTTTCTCCCAGAAGTTAGAGAACAGAGATACCCAAGTGCAGTTTTTTCCATGCAAATTTCAAACCTACAAGCAAATGATGCTCATTGACTCACCTTTTCATGGAGGTTTATCTCTTGGTTTTCCTTTGTTTTGGTCTGGCTGAAGCAGAGATTCACAGCAGGCTTTGCTGGTCAAATTCACTGAAAAAAAAAAAAAACCTGACTCCCCCTCCCTTTTCCCTTGTAATAGCAAACAATGAGGAACACATCTGCTCCTCTCCTAGTCAGTTATAATGAGCTAAGGGTTTTTCCCTAGGGGAGAACTTCTGTGTTGCTGGGAGGTTTAGTAATTCACAATTTGTTGTTTCAAATTCTTCATCTCTCTATTCCTCATCCTC
This sequence comes from Tolypeutes matacus, assembly GCA_026826555.1. Taxonomy (NCBI): domain Eukaryota; kingdom Metazoa; phylum Chordata; class Mammalia; order Cingulata; family Chlamyphoridae; genus Tolypeutes; species Tolypeutes matacus. The sequence goes on from JAKSZT010054206.1 coordinate 7,651, forward strand.
ATGGCAGTTGTGAAGCACAGTCTTGATCTGTTGACCACCAAAGCATGTCCCTCAGGCAGCTTCTGACTCTTTCTCCATTGTTTATGTGAGAGAGGAGAGACTTGTCTGCCTAATCTGATGCTATCTTCCAACAATCCCCTCAGTTCTTTGATTTTTTTCCCTTTTTTTTTTCAGTTGTAACTTTTTTTTTTTAATTAGTTAATTTTTTATTGTGGGTAAAAATCAAAACTTTCACAATACATACCACTATTTGTAAAATTATATATAAATATATATGCATATATGTGCATTTGCTTACAAAAATGTCATTTATATATATATAAATATATTTTAAGAGGTGCTTAGATTACCAAAAATATCACACAGAATCCCCTGGGATTCCCATGTTGCCCACCTCCCACACCTCCCACCACATCCCACACAAACATCTCCCACAAGTGTGGCCCACCATCCTCAATGGACTTACACATCCTGGGGCCTTGCCACCAACCATAGACCACAGTTCACATCATAGACCACACTCTCTCCCACACAGTTCTGAGTGGTGTGTGCTGATTTAAAATGGCCTACATCCGTTACCACAATGGTACTCAGGACAATCTCCAAATCCCAAAGAAGCCCCATATTTCAACTGCTCGTCCCCTCCCTGCCCCAAAAGTGTCAAGTGACCACTGGCTCCACCTCATTGTTATAATTTCTTCCATTGCTAGAATCACCATATGTGTACAACAGAATACCATCAAGTCTACTCTAGCCCATAATTCTTCCCCCAATCCTGAGGGGACTGGGATGGTGATGTCCAGTTCTTTAATTTTTAATCACATTTCTTAGGACAGTGCTGGATAAATATATACCATTCTAAATACTAAGTAGTACTTGAAGATACAAGGTTCCAAGGAAATCCACCATAATGTATTAGTGTGGGAATATGAATGAGCAGTCAAGGAAGCTTGGTTTGTGCCTAAGGCATTTAAAAATAATATTTGATTTATTCTTCTTTAATTCAAACATGTTCATTTCACATTTATTTTAACTTAGTTGAAAAGTTGGACTCTGATGGTAAAGCAGTAATTAAAACATTCCAGACTTTCTTCTGCAATATTGTGTAATAATTTCTTCTATTCCCAATGTAATACCAAAGAAAATAATTTTTCTATGTTAATTGGTTAATGGAAATTGCCTTCTCTTCTATAAAATATGGTACTTTGAATTTTGAAAGAAAATAATACTTATTTATATTTTCATCTACAGTTGCCAAAGAATTAGAACTAGCATTCTCTGAGCCTTATTCCTTGTACCTCTGGAAAAATATTGCCTTTCTCTTTCTTAATACTGTTGTTGAGATAGATCTTAAAAGAGTCTTCCAATGCACATGTTCAAGGGTGCTAATCTAAATTCATCTTTTATAAGTTGTATGTTTTGGTTAACTTGGGTTCCTAATCAGAGGTCATGTAATCATGGAAGAGGAAGATCAATGATTCAGAAAGGGCTATTATTTATGAGAAGAACAGAATGGGGGTGGGATTAAATCCACACCGCATTTGAAAAAGTAGGTGCGTGTGGGAACATTTTTTTCTCTCCATGAAATACAGTTTTCTTCCCTTTCATTTCAGGAAATCCAACAATACCTGATCAAGTCAAACATAGCCCGGAAGGAGATTCAGGAGTTGACAGGTCATTAAACCCAACCTAAGCTCCACAAACTCCCTAAGTCCAGACCATGAAGAAATGACAGAAGGGACCAATAGAGCAGAGTGCTGCCCCAACAGAGGAGGAGGTAAGTGGCGGCTTGGTCCTCTCAGCAACCAGGGTTAGGGGTTACATGGTCCATGTAACCACAGAGAATGGGTTTGAACATTGAAATTTCTCTTCCTATAACTAACATTTCCCTGCTAATCCAAAACTGGCCTGGATTGTGACCTCACCAGACAGAAGTAGTGGTTCAGTACCTCTGAGGATAACCTCATTCCCTATTGTCCTGTTCACCTAGGTAATTGTCTGATACTTGAAATTTGGTTGATTACTCATCCTTAATAACTTCCAATACTTCCTCCTATGGTCCCTCTCTAATATTTGCCTGTGTGCAGGGCCAAAATATCTTGGTAATTTATACCTAATGGCCCATATATCTATGTCTCCTTTCCCAAATCAATATTTAACTCCCAAAATATTTCATTTTTTAAAATCTTTATGGTGAAATATTTCCTTCTCTCCTCCAGCTTTTGGTGTTTCCAGGAATTCCTTGGCTTGTGAATGCATTTCCTGGCTTATGAATATATATCAATCCCTGCTTCTTTCTTACACTCCACAAAACATTTGTCCCTCATCCCCACTCTCAGACCTGCTAAATCACAGAATGTCCTGAGAGTGCCTCACAAATGAACAAACTGCTCCCAAATCCTAGCTTTGGGAGAAACCCCAGATTGGGACACAAATTGATCCTCTAAGCCCTGGAAGTGACCCCATGTGATCTGAGGTTAAAGTGGCTGGGAACACAGAGCATTGTCCACTGGCTGACTGAACAGCAGCTACAGGTTGCTCCTTTTCTTGTCCTTGCAGGGAACTTCTCTTTTGGGAGGCAGGAGTGCTTCCCATGGCCAGGTTTCCAACCTGGTAAGGGGCACTTTGAAGCTATGGGAATAATGTGAGAAATGGAAGGCTGGGTCACTTCTCCTTTCAAGGACTCCTTTCAACTGAACCTCTTGTTGCTGAGGAGTTCATGGTCCACACCTCCGGGGAAATGTGAAATCTCTCAAGACAAGCTTCTAGCCTTGCCTTTTCCTGGCCTTCTCCAACTTGTATAAGATCAAAATACAGAGCCTCAGGTCCAAGCTTCTGATGCACAGATTCTACCAAACTCAGGCTATAGAGAGAGTGTCAGCCACTGAACTGCCCCAACCTCCTGGGGCTGCCCATTGCCCACCCCTGATGCACACTGATACTCCCCAATCTGCCCTGAACTGCCCACTGTCCCCCATTTGACACACCATTGTGTGCTTCACAGACCACTGATGCTTGTCCCAATGCTTCCTCTCCACAATAACCAGTGTTGAGAGATGGTGCCAACATGAAATGTCTAGTGAAATAACTCCATTTTAAACTTGAACAACACTCCTTATTTTTTATTTGATCTGAAGGTACATCAGTGCCAGAGAACTTTTTGGAGAAAAGATAAAATGTGTGGGATGTAAATTGTGATTATGTCCTTCTGCCAGGGTATTCTTTGAGAGGAACTAAGAGGGAGAGGAAACAACAGTACCAGGATTCTGTGATACTCATCCTGGGTTTACTCTTGGCCACTCCACAGAACTGACTGGTTAACAAGGGAACAGGATTCCACAGGGTCATTTGGGTTCTTCTTTCCACAGGGACCTTTGCAAATTTACTGACATAGTCAACTGCAATGAAATGTGTTTTTTTTTTTTTCTTTTTCAATATGCTCTAGAATAGTCCTTATTTTCTGTTAGGTGCAGTTTCTACCAAAGGGGAGTGAAAATTTGTACCCAGTGAGACTTCAAATAGAAACAGGTGCTGGAGATATTGAAGGAGCTTGGCTGGGCTACATGGTGAAGTGAGGAGTCTCTATACAGGAAATGGGGATTCCTGAATAGGGCAAGAGCCTGAGCATAGAAGGACCTTTTGCTCTCTTCCCATTTCAGCTTCTGCTTCACTCACTAGAGACCAGATGGGGCTGAGGTTGACTGAGCAGGAGGCCCTGGGGATGAGGAAAAGCAAAGATGAAATGAAGGAGGAAGGGGGAAAAGGAGGAGACACAATGAGGAGGAAAGAGACAGAGGAGGTGAGAGAATGGATGAGAGGGATAAGGGGGAGGAAAAGACTGGGATAGGTAGGAAAGGGAGAAGGGATGGAGGGAGTCTACTTTACCTCCTATCTGACAGAACAGAAAGGTGAAATGCCCAGGATGCAAAGACAGGTAACAGAAATCAGTCTTCACACTCATTCTCATTTCTGAGCAAATAGGAACCCAGTCATCCCTGATAAATGGTTTATAATGTGAGGCAGGTTTTTAATGACTTATGTTCCAGTGAGCACTGACACTGTTCCTTCTGCTTGCCCTGAACTTTGAGGTTGTAGGTGCCCCACTGCCCCTTGTACATCCTACTGGACACTGAAGAACCCTGGGGCACAGGTGAATTCAATCCTGTCCACTTCCCTTGTAGATTTTCCCACCTCTGAGACTAACTGGTCTCATTCCAAGGGGTCCCTTCCTAGGAATGCTGTCTGGACAATGAATGCAGCCTCCTTAGCCTCCACTGGTCTGGCCTGTGACATCTCCTTCTCACAAGGGTTCAGCAGTGTGATCACTCCTATCTGAAACAGAATTTAGTGCCCAATCTAGCAGCCATGACTAGAATAGCTCTGGTTGTCCATTATATTTAAATATATTGCCTTGTTGCTCTTTAACAACTCCCCCTTTGTCACTGTGCAGATTCTTTGGGAGCGTTATCAGTATGTGAGGCTGAAAGATGGGCAGTCAGAATTCCAGAAAGGAAAGAATCAGGTTTCCTGAAAAAGATGCTCAGGAACCCGAAGGGTTAGGTCAGTCACAAATGAGTGTGAGGCCAGCTAGTGTGCAGCCTAATATAGGCACTCCAAGGTACACAATGCCCAATGTCAGAGGGAGTCTGTACATGGATTCTATGGAGTTCCAGTCAGGAATGTGTGGATGGGAGAAGCTGCATTGCCGAGAACTCAGGAGAAAGCCTGGTGCACTTGAGCAGGGGAGCAGAACTGAGACAGGGCAGAAGGCCAAAAGGAGGGGGCCTTTGGGAGGGGTCCTGCGGGGGTCCTAATGCAAAGGAAGGGTCTTGACCTAAGGAAGATGCCTGAGTGTAGGGAGGCATCTGAGATGGAGGAGGCATTTTAGCCTGGGGTGAGCCTTGAGCTGGGGGAATTGCCTGAGGCTGGGAAGGGATCTGAACTTGCAACTTCAACAAGGATCCTGTAAAAGTATCCCATATGCTACCCCACCTCAATAACTTCAAATTAGACATAAAAAGTACAACATTTCCACACTACAACTCGATAAGATGCCAAATAAAATGCAATTGCTTCCCAACCTAAGCCAAAATCTAACCATTAAATATAAATTACCCAATAAATCTTAGTCACAAGAGATTTCATTGCCTGCCCTAAATGACTGCTAGCTCAAGAAGAAAGGACAATATTGAGTGACACAAAAATTAAAATATAAATTAGAACACAAAATACTGAGGTTTGGAGCCTCCCCATGCAATACTATGTTCCAGTTAAACAAAAAGGGCCTGCAACAGAAACATTGACAGAAACTAGGGCCTGTGGACAGTGGCATGCAAAATGACCCACAGACAAGCCAGAGGGAGGGGCCTGCAGGGGACTAGTGAGGGCATGTCATCCCAGGTGTGTTTGCTCAGAGACTGTGGGTGAGATACTGAGGCAGCTGCAGTGGTCAGGCAGAACCTGGAAAGGATTGAGGGGTGGACCCGGGAGACCATGTCATGTCACACAAATGTGGACAATTCAGGAATATAGAGTTGAAAAGACCAGAGTGGCAGTGGAAGAGGTTTCAGGCTGCAGGCACACAGAGAACAAGACTCAGCAGGCCTGTGAGGGTGGGTGAGACAAAGGTGTAGGAGGGAGAACAGCTGGAAGGTCCCTGTTCTCTCTTCCAACATGCATGTCCCAAGGCCCTACTATCCCACGTGTGACCCAGACCCCACCCTCAGGGAAGTCCTGCCTGCCCAGAACCCACCTCCCAACAGAAGTTAATACCTGTAACTTCTTCAGGACCATTCTGCCAGAGGTTGTTGTACTGTTCTTGGGGGAATTATCCCATTGTACTGCACTGTCCCCAAGGGCAGGGGCTGTGCTGGGCTTTGTATGCATATGTGTAGCCAAGAGAGGGTGCATCTGGAAGCAGGAGAGGGGCGGGAAGGGGCTCTGACAATGTCTGTGCTGTGGACATAGTCCAAAATTTGGGTAATGAGGCAGATAGAAATATGACTCCCCCAAGATGACCACATCCATGTTCTCAGAACCTGTGAGGTCATATAGCAAAGAGGAATTAAGACTGCAGATGGAATTAAGGTGCCTAATCAGCTGACCTTAAAATGAGAAGGTGACCCTGGATTTTCCAGGTGGACCCAATGTATTTGCCATGGTCCTTAAATATGGAGGAGGGGACAGAAGAGGGAGATGTAAATAGAGCAGAATGAGAACCTCAAAGATGCTGGCCTTGGAGATTGAGGGGTACCCTGAGGAAAGGAATGCGGGTAGCCTCTAAAAGATGGAAAAGGGTAAAGGAGCAGAGTTTTCCCCAAAGGCCGCCAAAAGGGACCAGTACTTCCCCCACCTTGATTCAGCCCAGTAAGACCCATTTTGGACTTCTGACCTCCAGAACTGTAGGATTATAAATTGTGTTATGTTAAGCACTAAGTTGGTGGTAATTTCTCACAGCAGCAACAGAAAACTCATTCAGACAGAGGCACTGATGCTGGACTGTGTTATGGTCCCAAACCTCCCTCAGAGATAAGGTGATGCCACCATTAGGAAGATATAATGCCCAAGGCCTCCACACCTTTAGGGGCCCATTGATTTAGTTTTACTTTGGTTGATCAGTAGAATAACTGAAAATAATAACAATAAATATAGAATAATAAATATAGCCTGATAATTTTTATCTTTATACCTACACAGTCCAGAAATATAATTTTAAATATTTTTTATGGATGAAAGGGTCTGAGAAGGCAGAAGTGTCCAGGACCCCAAAGTCATAGTGTGGGACCACTAAGAGGGAGCAGAGGGGTGCTCACCTGAGCAGTAGTAAGGTTCATATATACCTCTCAAGATGGGAGATCAGCTAGGTGTCTTTTTCAGGAGCTGGAGTCCCTTTTCCCTGGGTCAGGAGCACAGAACCTGGGATGAAGTGGTGACCAAAGGGTAGCAAGGCTGCCCTCTTCTCATACTGCTACTGTTCCAAGAGAAAATCTGAAGATGAGCCTCTGGCCCTCAGGAAACAGTCACCATGGCAAAATGCAGTTCAGCATTGTGCATACCAGGCTCAGAGTTCAGACATTCCCGGGGCCTCCAGACTGCCCTTTAGAGACCTCAGCATGCACAGCATGACCATGAATGCAGAGCAGACAGTGAGCTCCTTTGGCTCAAAATTCACATGTGCACACACACACTTATATACACACTGACACAAGGCACAGACACACAGAAATAAACATCACCAGGAACATATTAATGCACACACAGAAATGTACACACAGAAACACAGAAAAACACACAGACTCGCATGTATGTACATAGAAACACACATACACAAACAGAAACAGAAGCATGTAGCATACATGCAGAGAAACGCACATGCCCACACATGTACACACTCAGAAACACACACATACACAGAAACACACTCACAGACACAGACACACAGATACACATATACACACTGAGAAATACATAACACATATGTACACACAAAGAAACACATACCTCCACAAAGGTACACATATAAACACAGACATAGATGCACAGGAACACACATACATAGAATCACACATAGACACACATAGACACACAGAAACACACACAGAAGCAAACACATAGAAACACATGTACAGTAACACATGCACAGAGAAACACACCCATACACACATGGACACAGAAACACCAGGATACACAAACAGACACAGCAATACACACACACACAACTCACACACCCTCTTTTACAAGTAAAGAATCTAAGGTCTGAAACCCTCCACCACCACTGGTCGTTGAGTTTATTCTTGACACCCAGGCAATTGTGTGTGTCATTTTTGAGTGGTGATGAACCCCTTGCCTGCCTACCCCTCCAGGCCCCCAGAACAGAGGGATCAAACCTGTCTTTGCCCTCAGCCAGAGAAGTGGAATTGTCACAGAACAAAAGGGTGAGGAGGAGATGGGCTTTCTCTTCAGGCTCTACCCCATCATTTCAGGGATAAAAGCACCATTGGCTGGTGTCCTGACCATGGGAGTTTCACAGCAACCTCCCAACCCAGTATCACCCTAAACATGGCTGAGTCAAGTCCACAAGAAGCTTCTGGCCTATGGAATGGAAAGCAAAGCAAACGCTGTCCCCTCGGGAGCCAGGGATTCTTTTTCATTTGTGATAGGTCATGAGAATTCTTCTGATTAATTTTTGTGGTGGTCGGTGCTGGGTCCCCTGAAAACAACAGAGTAGTCTAGAGAATAGTTTTCTCTAGAAGCTCTGAGGAGAGCAAACCCCACTTTAGCCTATTATCACCTTATGTCCTTCCTTGAATAAAGAATCTAATAAAAAAGGGAAGAAGGGAAGAGGTAAAGAGAGAGGGAGGGAGAGAGGTACAGAGGGAAAGAGAGTAGATTGGAATAGAGATGGAAGAGGCAGGGAGGGAAAATAGAGTAGTAATGGAGGGACACTGGGGGCAAGAGAGAGAGGAATCGAGGAGCAGGAGCAAGAGGGAAGTGTGGAGAGAAGGAATAAGGAAAGGAAGGTGGGACTGGGTAGAGAAAAAGGGAGAGAGGGAGGAAGGAGAAGGACTATAGTGTTGTGGCAGAAAAACTTAGATGATGAGAAACCCAAGTGTGCACTCAGAGAGATGGAGGAACAAAGGTTTTATTATATGCTGGCCCAGAGGAGAATCCAGTCTCTAAAATCTGAGCCCTGAGTTTTATTTTTCATGAGTTTATATAAGGACTTTTTGCAGGCAAATTCCTAAACAAGTGGGCAAGTAGGGTTTACAAAAGCAGAAAGTGGGAGTTTAGTTTATCTTCTTAAAGCAGAGGGCCTTAGGGAGGAAAGGAGTCATTATCTACTTAAAGTTGTAAATTCTAGTTGAAGGGGGTGGATGGGGAAGCACTTATCTTCCTAAGTTGTGGATTCCAGGGAGAAAAGGAGGAGGGGTGCTTATTTATCTCAGGCTGTGTGTTTCTGCCGAGGGGAGTTAGGGCTGAAGCACTTTTTTCATCATTTCCCCCTTTGATGCCCTTACTGGCTTATACTTTCTCAAGGCTAGGATTTTGGTAGTAGCTGTGTGAGTTATGGTCATTTTGATGAGCCTGATGACTGCATTTAATATGCATGGGTCAAAGGTGACTGCCATGAATAAGATAATTAAGGGTCCAGCCAGAGGCAGGAGCCAATAGGTCTACTGTCCAAGGCCCCAACCCTAGAATTCATTTAGGTGTTCCCTCCTCCTTTGGATTTAATCCCTAAGTTCTTTCCTTTGGTGGTGACTATCCCTGACTGGTTAACATAGTAGCTGCACTCTTCTCCTAGGAAAATACATGCTCCCCCTTTTTTGGCAGTTAGCAAGTCAAGGTCTCTCCTATTTTGTAGGGCTATTCCAGCTAGTGATTTGTTCTGGTTTTGGAGAGAAACCAAAGAATCTACCACTCACTCTTCATTTAGTTCTCAGGGAAGCTTATAATAGAATCCAACAGAGGAGTTCAGTCCTCCTAGGCCTGTTCCTATCTCTGTAGCCACTCCTGTCCCTATGAGGATGGAGGTGAGTAAGGCCATTTTGGCTCTCTTTTGATGGGGGCTTAGCATCAACTCCAGTTTTGTTTCATTGTAGATTCATGTGTCAGGTGTTAAAAACACTAGAATGCAACTTCCTGTGCATTTGGCCACTAAGCACCTATATGCAGTACTTCCACATAGGTAAAACAGTCCCTGGGGGGTACATTGAGTCTGATTGGTTAACAAGGTCTGGTAGGAAGTACACAAAGTTTCAGGGATGTCCCCACTAGACTTTGACCCTGGTGCAGGACTGCTTCTAAGACAGGTTAGGTTACTCTCTGCGATGTTTAAGCAGATGTTGAGGGTTATAGGGGCAGTCCAATTACCAGTTTCTGTCAGAGTTTTATTTAGGTTCTCATCAGGAGATTCCAGGGTGCCTGAGTAGGTTTTTTTTTTTCTGAGGGACAGACACAACCAACAGTAGTTGGTCCCAGGGCTGATACTGTGGAGGAGAGCATAGGTGGTGTTAATCAACCTCCTCACCTATTGTTGAATGGGGGCTGTGAATTGAGTGAGCTGATAAAGTCCTGTCAAATTTGCTTGATTATACTTGGGGCCCTCAGCTATCTGGATGAGGTTGGTCTGGACTTTTTTTAAGCTTTCTTTCCGGTTTATAAATTGTACCTCACCCATCCAAAATGCCTGCATGCATATAATAAGTCTAACAACTGACCTCCCCTGGTGTACCATAAGTTCTGTGGCTACCCCAAATTTCAGTCTGGCTACCCAGAACTTTTGTTCCCTTTTCTCACAAACTGAGGCTTCAGATAACCTATAACATTCTGCTGGCATATAGGTATAGTAGATAAAGGAAGAGGAGGATTGGTAATTTCCTGTGAGCTCTTTTAACCTATTTGCTGCTGAGAAGAGGGTGGATTTGTAGCAACAGGAGCAGGGCTGAGAACTGGTGCCAGCCCTGAAGCAAAATAGGAAAAGCACCTTAAGGCACAAAAACATTCTACAAGGCACAAGTATGTCACTGTGATTAAGGCTCTATTTATTATAGTCCAGTCTGCAGGAGTTACAGCAGCCAGCCCAATTCTGAGCAACAGGGTGAGTGGTCCAACTGGGAACAGGAACCACCAGGAGAAGGTGTCCATTCAGCTGGTGGTAGATTAGGATGACGTTCAGTGATTCCAGACTACTTGAATTCTTAAGGGGTGGCTGGGTATGGGTTGGGCTTTCCAGCTGTCCGGTTCTTTTTTGGGGTGTGCTTTCTTGACCTTGGAGTGGTGGATCCAAGGGATGATGCCTGCAACTTTAAGAGCAGTGGGAGTTACAAGAATCACAGTATATGGACCTGTCTATGTCAGCTGAAGGATTTTTCCCCCCAGTCTTTGACCCAGACTAGGTTTCCTGGCTGGTGAGGGTGCACAGGGTGTCCCAATGGTATGAGGTTTCAGGACAAGAGAGTTTTTTTTTATTTGGGCTAGAGTTTTTCCCAGCTGCTGGAGGATGGAATCTTGGCTAGCTTCCCCCAGAAGTTTGAGGTTTCCTTGAATGACTTGATAATTTGGGGTAGCTCTCCAAATAGAATTTGAAAGGGTGAATAGCCTGTGGGTCCTGGGGTGCACCTAACTAGGAGAAGGGTTAAGGGAAGTAAGTCCACCCAGGGGAGACCAGTTTCTTGGCAGAATTTGGCTTGGGTGGCTTTGAGGGTTTGATTCATACGTTCAACCTGCCCTGAGCTCTGGGGCCTGTAAGCAGTATGGAGTTTCCCCTTGATTCCTAACATTTTGACCAGTACTTGGATTACAGCAGCCACGATGTCCAAGCCATTGTCACTTCTAATAAACAGTGGCAGCCTGTGTCAGGGAATGATTTCTCTAAGTAAAACTTTAGTCACTTCTCTTGCCTTTTCGGTGTGAGTGGAGAAAGCTTCGACCCAGCCTGAAAAGGTGCATATCATCACTGACAGATATTTGTACCCCCAACTTGGTTTTACTTCTGTGAAATGTATTGTGAGATCTTTGAAAGGGCCTGTCCCTGTGTGCTGAATGCCTGCCAGAGCTGAAGGACCCTGTAGCAGGTTGTTTTGGGCACAAACTTGACACTGGCTGTGGATGTTGACACAGAGGGAAGCTAGTCGGGCTGTGTAGTATTCTCTCTCAGAAGGTCTTCCAGCACAGCTTTTCCTAGGTGGGTGAGTTTGTGGTATTGTTGGATGAGGGCATGAGCGGCTCCTTTCAGGATGAAAATCCAGTTATCTGGGAGCAGCCAAGTTTCTTCAGGGGTTTGGTTTCGCCCTTCTGTCTCGGTCCATTCCTATTCTTCCCAGGTATAGCTTAGTTGATTAGTTTCTTCTCCGAAGAGGGACAGCTGCGGTGTTGATTTTGGGACTCATATTCTGCAGGTTCCTTCAGCCACTTGCCAAGCTGCTTTGTTGGTTAGCCTGTTTCCTTGAGTGACCATATCCATTCCTTTCTGATGTTCCCAGCAGTGGATGATGATGACTCTGGTTTCCAGATTGCTTCTAATAATTGAAGGATTTCTTCTTTGTTTTTGATTTCCTTTCCCCCTGCAGTTAGGAGGCCTCTTTCTTTATAAATTGCTCCATGGATATGAATTGTAGTGAATGCATATTTAGAGTCACTGTAAATGTATACTGCCTGCCTGGTGGCTAACTGCAGGGCTCAGACCAGTGCCCAGAGTTCTGCCCATTGTGCAGTCCATCCTCGGGGTAGAGATGCTGCTTCTACCACCTGTTCAGCTGTGGCGACTGCATATCCAGCAAGCTTCTCCTTGTTTTTAACAAGACTGCTCCTTCCCACTCAGGGAAGGGAGTGGTTTGTCTTGGAGGTCGGGGTGACTGGCATAAACTTTTTCAGTCATTTTAACACAATCATGTTCAGGGAACCCTTCCTAGTCCTGCAAGAAAGTGGCAGGCTTTAGACTGTGCACTGTTTCTATTGTTATTCTGGGGTTTACACAGAGTAAACCTCAGTAATGTGTGAGCTGTGGGTTAGATACCCACCAATGCCTGTGTGAATTCATTATGGCAGTGACCACGGGGGGCACTATGACATGAATAGCCTGTCTGATGGTTAATTTGTCAGCTTCTTTGACAAGGGTGATTGTTGCCACCAGGGCTTTCAGGCAGGGCAGCCATCCTACAGCCATGGGTTCTAATTTCTTGGAGAGGTAAGTGATGGGCCTTTGCCAGGGGCCAACTCTTTGTGTGAGGACTTTAAGTGCTACTTTGTTCTTTTCATACATGAACAGGTTAAAGTTTCGAGTTACATCTGGAAGCCCCAAGGCAGGGGCTTGGCTGTGTTGTCTTTTGATGTCTTGAAAGGCCCTCAGTTGAGCTCCTCCCCTGCTGAGGGTCTCCTTTTCTGGACCTGTTAGAACTTTGTGGAGGGGTTTGGCCATGGCTAGATGTGACAGAACCCCACAGCCCTGAGGAACTCACAAAGCTTTCTTTTTGTGGTGGGGGTAGGGATGATGCAGATTACTTTCTTTCATTCTGGTCTGAGTGTCTGGTACACTTGTGTGATGCTGGATCCCAGGTATGTGACCTGCTGTTTACAGATTTGGGCTTTTCTCCAAGACACTTTGTACCCAGTCTGTGTTAGAAGTTGTAGGAGAGTCTGGGTTCTTCTCCAGCAGTCCTCTTCCATCTCACTGGCAAGTAGAAGGTCATTTACATATTGTAAGAGGGCACACCTGCAGTCCTCTCAGGGGTAGGTGGCCAGGTCTGCCACCATGCCTTCCCTGAAAAGGGTTGGGTAGTTCTTGAAGACTTGCAGGAACTGAGTCCAGGTAAGTTGAGTTTTCTGCCAGGTTCTGGGATCTTCCCACTCAAAGGCAAACAAAGTCTGGCTCAGGAGGACAAGCTGCAGGCAGAAGAAGGTGTCTTTCAGGTCCAAGCAAGTGAACCAGATGGCTTTAGGTGGCAGTTGACATAGCAAAGTGTCTGGGTTGGGAACAACCTTATGTAAGGTGAGAGTGGCCTTATTAATGGCTCATAAATCATGCACTGATCAATATCCGGTCCCATCTGGCTTCTTTATTGGTAATAACGGGGTGTTCCAGGGTGACTGGCACTAGATCAGGATTCCCTCTTTCCTCAGGTGATCTATGTGTCAACTAGGCCCAATTGTGCTTCATGGGGGATAAGATACTGCCTCTGCTGGACCGGGACAAGTAGGGGCTTGATCCTGCAGCCATTTTTGGGCTTTCATCCTCACTCACACACACAATTACTCAGAAGTTACACAGTCCCTCCCACAGGGATTAAGAGTGATAAGTCCACACCCTGAGTTGGTGGTGCAAGACAGACAAAGGAAAGGGTTGCCTCTTCTGAGGCCACTCACATGCCCACATGTCCACATCTCTCACGAGAACTTTGGCTCATCTTAGCTAAGGTGCCTGGACAGAGTTTGGGTGGACCAATATGCCATATGATGTAGCCACAGAAAACAGTTTAAGGCCCACTCAGGCTTCATAGTACAGGCTGTGGAGTCACAGACTTGAATAACAGAGGCAAGACTCTGTCATACTCATTCACACACACAATCACTCAGAGATTATGCAGTCCCTCCTGCAGGGTCTGCCCTATCCTGGGATCTTGATATTTGAGACTTTGGGAGGTGATCTGTCTCCCTTCCATTTGGAGATGGGCCTGACTGAAGACTTGCCACCAGGAACTTACATTTCCAGAGTCTTCTGTCACTGTTAAGTCCCCCTCCCCACTGAGTCAGGCTGGGGTGTGGGGAAGTGGCCCTTGGGGACCACCTCAGAAGGAGGTACCATTAAGAGGACAAGTGGTCCCTACCTCTTTCATTCAGAGATTGCCTTTGGCCTCACTCTTCAGCCCCAAACTGGAGGCACAATGGCCTGCTTGGTTGAGTTTCCCAGCCAAAGCACCAAATGTTGTGACAGAAAAAACTTAGATTATCAGAAACCCAATCATGCCCTCAGAGAGACAAAGGAAATAAGATTTTATTACATGTGGGCCCAGAGGAGAATCCAGTCTCCAAAATCTGAGTTTTATCTTTCATAAGTTTATATAGGGACCGTATGCAGATGGGCAGGCAGGGTTTAAAAAAGCAGAAAGTGTGAGTTTAATTTATCTTCTTAAATCAGAAGGCTTTCGGGAGGAAAGGAGTCATTATCTACTTAAAGTTGTAAACTCTAGTTGAAAGGGGCAGATGGGTATGTGATTATATTCCTAAGTTGTGGATTGCAGGGAGAAAGGGAGGAGGAGCACTTATTTTTCTAAGGCTATGGGTTTCTGCTGAGGGGGGTTAAGGCTGCAGCATTTTCTTCATCATTAGGAGGAAATGAAGAGGATAGAAATGAAGGGGAATGGGAGGGGAGGGAGCCAGAGGTAGGGCATGACCAAACCCCGACCCTTCTGTCCAGCTGCTACATGTGGGACGTGTTCTCTCCCCACAAAGCCCATCAGACCCACTGCCCAGGCTGTGCAGGGACCTCCCATGAGCTCAAAAGACCCCTCCTTGGGTGCCCTTCCACATGACAAGGTCACCACGCAGTCATCCACATACAGGGAAAGCAGTCTTTCTCAGGGCAGCCACTGTCCTTTCCTTGCCCTCTCTGTCCCTGCTCAGGGAGGCTGGATCCTGGGTCCCAGCCACAGGTTCCACTGAAGAGAGATTTGTGTAGGTGGGAAGATGAATGGTCTTGGCAGATGTCTCTGAAGAAGGATAGGCCAGAGAGAGGGAAAGAGCAAGTGGGAGAAAGAGGGGCAGGAGACACTGAGGCAGGAGGGAGGGAGCCTTTTGTGTGTGATTCTTCCCTGCAGACAACCAGGTGCTTTTATCCACATTATGATGGAGTAAAGCCAGGCCAGAGCCCAAAGTTCCAGCTCCAGGAAACCCTGTGTCACTGGCAGGGAGCTTCCCTTGCAGGGAGGTTCAAGCAGAAGTGGCAACAGGTGGACCCCTCCTGTATAAGCACAGGATAGGGAAACTGCAGGATATCAAGGCTGAGTAAAATCTTAAAAGATGCCAGAGAAAAGAGACAAATTACCACCAAAGGAAGAATTAGATAGAGATGGCAGATAACCCTTCAGCAAAAATATATGCCTTAACATAATGGCAAATTTTTATTTTACAGAGTATACACAGAAAATTCTCCTTTCCAACCCTTTGCTATACATACCATTAGCCCAACAATGATGGAAAAATATCTTCATTAATTTGTTGTTCATCATTCCTGCATTTCTTTCTGAAACAAGCAAATATATATTCATACATACATGCATATCTAGGTATATTCTTATTTCCCCTGCTTTCATCACAAAAAATTCCATGCTTGGTACTTTGCTTATTAAATTAAAAATAAATTCTAAAATACTTTGCACCCTTTCCTCAGATCACTTTAATTATTTTTCACATTTGCATAGTATTCCATTTTGCAGATGTACCAAGATCAATGAACTAAGTATAGTCATTTATTATTTTTCCAATAGCTAGGTGACACAAATATGTTTCTATAAATAATCTTATGCACATAAATTTTGGTATTGTTTGAGGTGTAGTTTCAGGATAAATTCCTAAATGTTTAGTGAATGGGTCAAAAAATAAGTAAATGCATATATAGTTTCATCAATTTCCCCCCATGGCTCTTGTACTCTTCTATTTCCAGCAACATTTTGTGAGTGTGCTTCTTTCCCCACCACCTTATCTTGACATGCTTTTGAAATTTGGCCACTCAGAAAGATGAGAAATTAGATTTCAGTATAGTTTCAATTTACAGTTCTCTTATTAAGAACAATATTATGTATATTTTAATATGAAGATCACGGTTTTTTTTTTAGACTTTTCTTTGTAAGTTCAGGCATGAGGCCTTTCACTCACCCCATCATGAAATTGTAAAAACAGCAACAGATTCACTAGGCCTCTGTAAAAGCAGACACTTCATTATGCCTCTGCCTGTTCCCATATTTTCAAGGGTTCCCTACTCCTGCACAATCATATTCTTTCAGTGCCCCACCATGACCTGATACGTAACCCTTGGCATCCTGAACTTGGCCAAGCACTGTCCATAAAGCATGTTCCCAGCATTCCTGGCTTCCAGACATTGCTTCTATCTTCTCCCTACAGTTCTTGCTCAGAGTGTCTGTCCTAAATTCACAGAAATTAGCTTCTTTCTTCTCTTTCTTCCTGTTGAAGAAAACTAGATTTAAATCATTCCCTCCTATGTGTCCTCTTACAATAAATTTCTATAAGCAAAGATTCATTTAGTCCTTAAATAAGTTCCATTTCACTTTCCCTCATATGAATTTTCTTTCTCATGGTCACAGCCTGGGTTACATTCCTCCTGATCCCATCCTGATTGTACCCCAGTAAAAGTCTCAGAAGCAAACATTGTGCAGGATTCAGAAACACATACAAAGCTCATTTGCAGGGGGAGTTTGGTGTTGTGTTGGTGGAGAGAAACATCTAATACATGGATATGGCAAGCAGCCGTTAGGAGAGGCACCCAGGACCAGCCATTGGGTTCTCCAAGAGAGGGAGAGGCCCTAGGACTGTGGTGAGTGAGAAGGAAGGGATAATGCAGACCTCAGCAAGGTGAAGAAGTGAAGAAGACATTAGTCTTTCACTTTCCCTCCCCTGAAATATCCCTCCCACTCTTCCCCTACTGAAATTGCACTTCTCAGATTGATAGACATTTAATACCCTTAACCTGAACCCCCCCATTTCTTTGTGGACACTTCTTGCTTATCCTTGCCATTATCTCCCAACTGTTATAGACATTGTTTGTGCTCTGTGTCATGCAATAAATAGAAGCTCCATTAGAACAAGAACAGTATCCTTTCAAACCTTTTCATGTCCATGCTTCTAATCATGTTATATTGTGTATGGAATGCCATTAAGGAATATTTTTGGTAGAATGACTTCAGCAATTCATTAGTAGGAAATAATGTTGTCTGTAAGTGGGTACTTGACTCACTCAGTCTTTCAACAAGTATTTATTGATATTCTGTTATGCACCCCTGTGAGCACAGACCACAAGACAATAAAACAGGCAATAATGATTATCCACACAGAATTTACATTTTAGTGACATATGTGCCTTCCCCAGTGTGCTGTAATGAGAGAGTAGTTCTCAAAGAGGACCAATGCAAGACCCTAAATCATTACATCATTTTTTAAACTTTATTTTAAATAAACTTTAGATTACAGAAAAGTTACATCTAAAATATAGGGGATTCCCATATACCTCACCCTTCCCCCTCTCATATTTTCCTCTATCAATAACATCTTACATTAATATGGTACATTTGTTACAATTGATGAGCAAATATTGAAGCATTACTACTAAACATGGTCTATTACTTCATTTTTGCAATCATACATTAGAGGTGGCCAGTTTACAACTGCCATCAGTGAGAACTCCGGGCACAGTCAAAATCTCTGGTCTGATGTTCTGGACCCTGAATCTGTGACCCAGGTTGTATATCAGCAGCCCAAAGACTCAGGCAGACCAACTCTGCAGCTGCTGGCATGCCCCTAAGGGGAGCACAAGCAAGGAAACCACCAATACAAGTGCCCATTCTTTGCTGATAGAAAAAAATAGTTTAATAGTATTCATTCTTGGATGTTCAGTGGATTTTTACTAGGAGAACTGCAGCCAACTTCTCTTCATATTTATTTCTGTTCCTTCATGGCAGTTTGATCTTGGCCTACTATTTTCTGTTTCTGTTTTTGTTTTTATAAAAGTTTATACATATAGAAAATAGATTCATTATCCTTCTTTCTATTTTTTTTTTAATATTGTATAAATAGTGTGAAGGTCACATTTGGCTAAGATTTCTTGGGCCTGGCTTGTTTGGTGTAGGTATCTACTGTCATACAAATGTGTCAATTTTCCTATGTTCTGGAAGGTCTTGGAGTCAGAGAAGAGGCAGGTTCTTTATCCCAATGCATTCCCAAATCAAACTTCTGCCACCAACTCAGAACAACCAGTTTCCTGAGGCCACCCTGGTCATCTGAGAAGCAACTCCAATCTGCACCCTCAACTCAGGCCATCCCTCTCCTTCCCTCTTTTTATTTTTCATTAACAATTTTATTTCAAATTCACAAAAATAATAGAACAGAAAAAGGCAGGTCAACAAGTTATGGAATCATTACTCCTAAAAAGTTCCAACTGCTAATTCAGTTGTTCTTTTAGGGTTTATAAAGATATATAGACAAACAAAGATTAGGTAAAGGATGTAGTTAAGGTCTCCTTATTAATGAAAAAAATGAAGAGAAAAAATGCATTATCATACTCATATCTCACACAACAAGCCCAATATACTTCTTTTTACCTTTAGAGTTAAAATACTATCAACTTTGCTTTTGCAAACATTGTTGTTTTAACTATAGCCCATAAATTACATTAGTAATATTACCACATTCATCACCAACTTCCTAACACCCTGTAGTTGAAGAGTATGCCTGTATTTATATTATTAACCACCGTCCTCATCTACTTCCAAAATCATTGTTATACTTTCCCAGTACTATCCTCTCGCTGTCCTCTAACTAACATTGATCTTCCTAGACTACTCTTTTCAGCCACAATCACATACATACATCAACAATGATAGTTACATTCATTATAATATATTACAATGAAGTCCAGCCATTACCACATATTTACATTTGACCTTATTAAACATTTATGGCAGTGACTACAAAAATCAAATATTAAGGAATAAATTTAACTAAGAATATAAAGAACCTGTATTCAGAAAGCTATAAAACACTGCTAAAAGAAACTAATGAAATTTTAAATAAATGGAAGTATATGCCAAGTTCATGGTCATTATCATGCAGATGTCACTTCTACCCAATCTGATTACATATTTAACACAATTAAAATAAAAGTTCTTATATCTTTATTATAAAATTGGAAAAGCCAATTAATAAATTTATCTGGAAGTATAAGGGCCCTGATAATGAAAAATATCTTAGAAAAGAAGAACAAAGTTGGAGGACTCATACTTCCCATACTTTAAAGAATATTATCTGAGAAGGAAGATGACATTTGTTTGGGTGGGCACTCACCAATTCTCTCACAGAGAATGGATGATTGGGGGCAAGATCCTTGCCCGGTGGTCTGTTCTGGGAGACTGTGGAGCAAGAACCTTGGGGCCATCAATCTGGAGGGAGCTGGACAGCCAGGTGGACTGCTCAATATAAAATCATGAGTTTTTCCCCCAGCTGGAAATAGTGGATACAGACTGCTAAGCCCCACCTCCTGGCAACCAGGTGAGAGAAAGCACTCTCTGAGCCAGAGTGGATTTTTCTGTGGGTTTGGCTGCCTGGACCCCTTTGCAGCATTTTGGGAACAAACAAGCCAGCTAGAAGTGGTGCCAGGCTGAGGGGAGAAGCAAATCTGCTGAGGAAGCCTGATTAACCTAAAAGCCCAGGGACACAGAGGCTTGGCTCAGGAGGGGGCGGAGCCAGCCAATTTTATAGCTGAGCACTGAGAATTAGTCTCAGCTACCCTGTGGGGGTCAGGCAGTGGGAAGTGTTCAATAAGTTTCCATTGCCTATTTTGGGTCCTCTCAGTAGAGGGGGTGCTCCAGGAGATGCCTTCTTTCGGGTCACTTTTTTCTTCAAAAAAATTTTAGTAACTTAATTTACTCACTAAAATGCCTCAAAACCTGAAGAGAGAAGGCTGCAGGGTAATTGATTGATGAACGCAGGCTGAGAGGCACCACAAGGGCCCAAGAAGGAACACTATTCTTCCTTAGCTTTGTTTGACTGCATGCTTGTGTGTTTGTTTGTTTGTTCTTTGTTTCTTGCTTTTCTTTCCTCTTTCCTCACCCCCCCCCTTTTAAAAAATTAGATGCTGCTAGATTGTTTCTTCTTTGCTAGGCTTCTTCTTCCTTGATTTTCCATTTTCTGTGTAAAGTGATTTTGTCTACCAATGTTATCTCTTTTCTTTCCTACATCTTTCCACATTCTGCTTTCTTTTGGGTTTCATACATTCCACTTTTTTCATTAGTTCTCAACTTCATGGGCATCAATTTCTATCTTGTCTATTGTGTATTCTTTTCTTTTTTTCTTTTTATTAACTTTTTCATTTCAGCCTTTTCTTTACTCTTTCCCTCTCTCCTCATCATTCTGGCCTTTTAAATCATTCTATATATTTTTCTCTATTTGGTTTTCCATTCCATTGTAGGTAATCCACTTTTCCCCCCCTATTATTTTACACTGCCTACATGAGTTAAATATTCATTTTACTAAGTCTAATATAGTCCCTCTTCTAACTTTATCAATATTAATATTATCCTTTTCCCTTTCTTACCTATTTTGATTCCTCTGGCTCTAATCTTTTTCCTTTAAGTGAACATAGAAAAAAGCAAGATAATACAACAATAAGAATAAAGTGTCAAAAGGAAAACTTAACACACACAGAACCACCAGGTAAATAAAACTCTAAAGCAGAAAGAGAAACTAATCAACTGAATAAATCCATCAAGATAAAATGATGAATAGAGGGCAAAAAAATTACAAAACGTACTGAGAAACAGGAAAACATGGGCCATTCCAATGAACAAACTAAAAATGAGGAAGAGATGCAAAACATCAAGGACCAACTTAATGAAGTGAAGGAAGAGGTTAAGGATATTAAGAATACACAGGGAGAACATACTGAAGAAATTGTAAACATACATAAAAAGATAACGGATATGATGGTGATGAATGGCACAATCCAAGAAATAAAAATGATGTTGGATTCACATAACAGTAGATTTAACAGGCAGAAGAACGAATCAGTGATGTGGAAGACAGTACATCTGAAATCAAACAACTAGTAGAACAGATAGATAAAAAGATAGAAAAAAATCCAGAAGAGACTTAAGGATTTAAATGACAACATAAAATGCACAAACATACGCATTATAGGCATCCCAGAAGCAGAAGAGAAGGGAAAGGAAACAGAAGGTGTGTTGAAGGAAATAATGGCTGAAAAGTTCCCAACCCTATTGAGGGAGATGGATGTACATGTCCAGGAAGCACAGCACATCCCAAACAGTATAAATCCTAACAGGCCTACTCCAAGACATATACTTGTCAAACTGTCAAATGCTCATGACAAAGAGAAAATACTGAAGGTAGCAAGAGAAAAGAGAACCATTACATACAAGGGAAGCACAATAAGATTAAAAGCTGATTTCTCATCTGAAACTATGGAGGCAAGAAGACAGTGGTATGACATAGTCAAGATATTAAAAGAAAAAAAACTTCCATCCACGAATTCTCTCTCCAGCAGAACTGGCATTCAAAAATGATGGAGAGTTCAAAATATTCACAGATAAACAGAAATTAAGGGAATATGCCAATAAGAAACCTGCACTTCAAGAAATACTAAAGGAAGTTCAACATGTTGAAAGGAAAAAACAGGAGAGAGAGAATTGAAGGAGAGTGTAAGAACAACTAAAAAGATAAAAAGAGAAATAAAAAACAACATATAACATACATAAACCCAAAGAAAATATGGCTCATGTAAGAAATTCATTGAGAGTAATAACACTGAATGTTAATGGATTAAACTCATCAGACAACAGACACAGATTGGCAGAATGGATAAGGAAATATGGCCCATCTATCTATTGTCTACAAGAAACCCACCTTAGACTAGGGGATTCAAGGAAGCTGAAAGTGAATGGTTGGGAAACAATTTCACAAGCAAACAATAAACAAAAAAGGGCAAGAGTAGCTATCCTAATATCAAACAAAATAGACTTTAAATGCAAAACTATTGTAAGAGGCAAAGTTGGACACTATATATTAGTACATAGGGTAATCTTTCAAGAAGAATGAACAATGATAAATATTTATGCAGCTAATCAAGGCATCTCAAAATACATGAGGCAAAGATGGGAAAATTAATGGAAAAATAAATGCATCTACAATTATAGTTGGAGAATTTAATACACCATTATGACCATTAGACAGAACATCTAGACAAAGAATCAATAAAGAAAAAAAGACTCTGAATAATACATTAGAGGACGTGGACATACTAGACATATACAGATCACTACACTCTAATACACTAGGATATACATTTTTCTCTAGTGCACATGGAACATACTCAAGATAGACCACATGTTTGGCCACAGAACAACACTCAAGAATTCAGAAAGATGGAGAATATACAAAGTAATTTCTCTGACCACAATGGAATGAAATTGGAAATCATTAATGGCCAGAGAATCAGATTAGGCACAAAGAAATGGAAGCTAATCAATACACTCTTAGACAAACAGTGAGTCAATGAGGAAATCTCAAAAGAAACCAGTAACTACCTCAAATCAAATGAAAATGAAAACACAACATATCAAAACCTATGTGATATGGCAAAAGCTGTAAAGAGAGGAAAATTCATAGCCATAAATGCATAAATTAAAAAAGCAGAAAGAGCTAAAATTGAAGACCTAACTGCATACCTGGAGGAATTGGAAAAACAACAACAAGCTAAACCCAAAGGAAGTAGAAAGAAAGAAATAACAAAGACTAGAGCAGAACTAAATTAAATAGAAAATAAGAAAGCACTAAAAAAGTAAACAAAACCAAAAGCTGACTCTTCGAGAAGATCGTTTAAATTGACAAACCCTTAGCCAGACTAACAAAGAAAAAGAGAGAGCAGATGCAAATACACAAAATAAGGAATGAAAAAGGGTATTTCACTACTGAGCCTATCGAAATACAGAGTATTATAAGAGAATACTTTGATAAATTATATGCCAACAAGAATGATAATTTAGAGGAAATGGACAAATCCTAGAAACTCATAAGCAGCTTATTGATGAAAGAAGGAGTTGATGAACTCAACAGTCCAATTACAAGTACAGAGATAGATTCAGTCATTAAAAACCACCTCTCTAAGATGAGCCCAGGACCGCGTGGCTTCATAGGTGAATTCTACCAAACATTCTGGAAAGAGCTAACACCAATTCTGCTTAAGCTCTTCCAAAACACAGAAGTAGAAGGAACATTTCCTAACTTATTCTATGATGCCAGCATTACTCTAATACCAAAGCCAAACAAAGATATCACAAGAAAGGAAAATTGCAGACCAATCTTTCTAATGAACCTAGATACTAAAATCCTCAACAAAATAATTGCTAATCACATTCAACAACGTATCAAAAGAATTATACACCGTGACCAAGTGGGTTTCATCCCAGGTATGCAAGGATGGTTCAAAATAAGAAAATCAATCAATATAATACACCACATAAGCATAGTGAAAGAAAAAAATCAAATGATCATCTCTATAGATGGAGAAAAAGCATTCGACAAAACACAGCACCCTTTCCTGATAAAACCCTGCAAAGATAGGAATAGAATGAAACTTTCTGATATGGACAAAGGGTATATATGATAAAACAAAAGCTAACATCATCTTCAATGGTGAAATCCTTAAAGCCTTCCTTCTGAGATAGGGAACAATAACAAGGATGCCTGCTATCACTCCTCCTATTTAATATTGTCTCAGAAGTACTTGCTCAAGCACTGAGGCAAGAAAAAGATATGAAAGGCATCCAAATTGGAAAAGAAGTAAAAATTTCATTATTTGCAGATGACATGATCCTATATGTTGTAAGCCCTGAGAAATCTACAACAAATCATCTAAAACTTATTAAGGAGTTCTGTAATGTCACAGGCTATAAGATCAATGCTGAAAAATCAGTAGCATTTCAGTACAACAGTATCGAGCAATCTGAGGAGGAAATCAAGAAAAAAATACCATTTACAATTGTAATTAAAGAATCAAATGCCTAAGAATAAATTTAACTAAAGATATAAAGGACTTATATACAGAAAACTATGCAAAACTATGTTAAAGGAAATCAAAGAAGAATTAAATAAATGGAAAAATATTCCCTGTCCATGGATAGGAAGACCAAACATTATCAAGATGTCTATACTCCCCAAAGTAATCTACAGATTTAATGCAATCCCAATAAAAATCAACACTGTATTTTTTAAGGAATTGCAAAAACTAACTAAAAAATTTACTTGGAAGGATAAGAGTCCCAGAATTGCCAAAAACATATTGAAAAAGAAAAATGAAGCTGGAGGTATCATACAACCTGACTTTAAAACATACTACAAAGCTACAGTGGTGAAAACCTCATGGTATTGGCACAAAGATAGACATATTGACCAATGGAAACGAATTGAGAGTTCTTATATAAATCCTCACATATACAGTCATCTGCTATTTGACAAGACCACCAAGCCCACTCAGTTAGGAGAGAATGGCCTCTTTAACAATTGGTGCATGGAGAGCTGGATATCCATATCCAAAAGAATGAGAGAAGAACACAATCTCACACCTTATATGAAAATAAACTAAAGATGGAACAAATATCTAAATATAAGAGCAAAGAGCATAAAGACCTTGGAAGATAATGTAGGGAAGCATCTACAGGACCTTGTAATAGAAAATGGTTTCCTGAACTTCACACCCAAAGCATGAGCAGTAAAAGAAAAAAATTAGATAAATGGGATCTCCTCAAAATTAAAAACTTTTGTACCTCAAAGGACATTATCAAGAAAATAAAAAGGCAGCCTACCCAGTGGGAGAAAATATTTGTCAATAATATATCTGATCAGAGCCTAATATACTGCCTATATAAAGAAATCCTACAAATAAAAAATAAAAGATTAACAACTCATTTAAAAAATGGTCATGTGACCTGAATAGACACTTCTCCTAGAAAGAAATTCAAATGGATAAAAAGCACAGGAAAAAATGCTCAGCATTTCTAGCTATTAAAGAAATGCAAATCAAAACTACATTGAGATACCATTTATACCCACTAGAATAGCAGCTATTAAAAAAACAGCAGACTGTAAGTGTTGGAGAGGATGTGGAGGAATGGGAACACTCATCCACTGCTGGTGGGATTGTGGAATGGTCCAGCCACTGTGGAGGACAGTTTGACGGTTCCTCAAAAAACTAACAATAGATCTTCCACTATTCAATAGTTTTTCCACTTCTGGCTATATACCCTGAAGAACTGAAAGCAAAGACAAGCACAGATATATGCACAACAATGTTCATAATGGCATTGTTCACTACTGCCAAAAGTTGGAATCAACCCAGGTGCCCATCAACAGATCAATGGATAAACAAAATGTGGTACATACATACAATAGAATATTACTCTGTTGTAAAAAGGAATAAAGTGCTAACATATGGGATAAGATGGATGAATCTGGAAGACTTTATGTTGAGCGAAACAAGCCAGGCATTGAAGGATGAACAGTACATAAACTCACTGATATGAATTAAGGAAATTGAGCAGTCTCTAAGAACTATTGTATGAAAGATAGGTGTACAAGAAAGTTAAAGAAGCAAAAGTTGTGAGCCATCACTCATATGGACATTATCTATGGTAAAGTGATAGAGTGTAGTTGTGTATTGAAAGGATAGGACAGGAGAGTAGTGATATTAGATGGGGTGACACAGGGTTGACAGGTGGGTAGATTGTGATGTGTGGGTTAGGATACCCAGGATACTGAGTGGAGAGATAGGAGAAGGACCAGGTAAACACTTGGGATTTGTGGCTATGAGGTTGAAAGTAGGGAGATGGGAATGCTCTTATGGCAATATGACAAGTAAGTGTCACTGTTTTAGGGTGTTGCTTGGGGGGGGCATTGCAGTGATAAAAGGCAAAATGTCAAAAAAAATTTTTTTAATATATTTTTTAAATTTTTTCTCACACTTTGAATAACCCAATCCCTTACTTTTATTTTATATTTAGTGTTTTTTTAAAGTTTTCATGTATTTTGTCTCTTATATTTAAACATCATTATTATTTCATTTTCCTATTAACTATCTTTGGCTAGCATATTGGCTTCATCCTTAAAGAAGCTTTGGATCATGAAAGTGTTACAACTGGGGTGGAAGAGAATCATTGGTGGGGGTGTCAGGAATGGGGGTTGCATGGGAGGAAGTTCATCTGACCATACATAAAAGGTATATAGAATTGTTCAAATGGCCACTGGACATGGTCACAGTGGGTGGAGATCTACTTATAAATGAGAGAATACTGAATCCCCATCCTGGAGAGCTCTAACGTATTCTCCACGGGAGTAGCAACAGTCCCCCAAGTGCAGGGGCAGTGTCTGGCAAAGGAGGATGATCCACTGATCGGTTCTTGATATTTATGACTAGCCTGATGAGCTTTGTCTTGAAATTGAAACTTAGCCTATTGTTATGGAGGGCCTAAGGATTGCCTCCTGAGAGCCTCCTTGTTGCTCAAATGTTCCTCTCTCTAAGCCAAACTCAACATATGAATGCATTATCTTTTTTCCAGTGAGACATGACTTCTGGGTATAAGCCTCCCTGGCAACAAGGGATTACTAACAAGTGCTGGAGGGCAATATGACTGGAAAAAATACCTTGAATAAAAGGGGGAAAAGGTAAAAACAAATGAGTTCATATGGCTAAGAGACTTCAAAGTAAATTGGGAGGTCCTCCCAGAGGTAACTCTTATGTACATCTCAGTAGGACTTCATAGATTTCCAATGTGGATATTACCCCAAACAGAGAGCTCCTGATGGCTCTGGAGACCCAGGTTCTATATCAAGGCAGAGAGCCTCAGAGTTTGGTGTCTTATCAGTGGACCCTACTTTGGAATCATTGATCTTGAGAGTGAAGATTTGGACCCAAATATGTCTTCCCTGCACATGGTCCATCTGTCCCTTCTATTCAAACCTATATGTGGTGCCAGAGTTTATAGGTGTACTTCCAGAGACTGGAGTCTTTGGGCTATCCATGTGCCAGCTGGGCCCGGAATCTCGGTGGAGTTGCATCTCATACTCTACAGCTCAATGGACTCACCCTGGACACCTTGTGGGGGATGATGATGGACAACAGCCATGGAGAGAGTCTGCAGCTGAAGGGTGGATAATCCCATCCATCTTATCTATGGGATATAAGCCCCCTCTCACTTGGAGGTGGAGTGTACATCACCATCTTAGACTCTTCAGGATTGGGGGAAGAGTTATGGACTTGAGTGGACTTACTGATATTCTGTTATAGACATGTGATTCAAGCAATCGAAGTAATTACAACATTAATGAGGAGCCAGTGGCCACTGGATGTTTTGGGGCAGGTAGAAGGAAAAGCAGTTGTAATACAGGGGCCTTTTCAGGACTTGGGAATGCTTCTGAGTGACATTGCAATGATAGATATAGACCATTTTATATCATCATATCACATGCAGAACTGTCTGGGAAAGAGTGCGATCTACAATGTGAACTGTGGTACATGCTTAATGGCAAAGCCACAAGATGTGCATATCTATTGCAGGTGATGGGCCAAGAAATGAAGGATGTTTATGTGGGAGGTTTTGGGAGGTCTCAGAGGTGGGGTATAGGAGAATCCATACAATTTTTGTGTCACAATTATGTAATCTAAGAATCTTTTAAAAAATAAAGGTTATTAAAAAAAAATAAATAATAAAGAATATTATCTAGTTACTTTGGTTTTTAAAAAAGCATGATACTGTCATAAAGATAAACAGATAAACAGATTGGCCAAGGGAATTGAATCAAAATAGTCCTTCACATCTATGATCAAGTTATTTTTGACAAGTCTGTCAAAACCACACAACTGGGTTAGAATAGCCTAGTCAACAAATGGTGCTGGGAAAACAGGATATCCATATGTAAAAGAAAGAAAGAGGACAGTTCTCTCACAACTTATATAAAAATTAATTCAAAATGGATTAAGGAAATAAATAAAAATAAATATAAAAACTAGAACCATAAAACTCTTAGAAAAAAATATCTTAGAAACATCTTCAAGATCTTGTGCTTGGGGTTGGTTTATTGGAACTTACACCTAAATCACAAGCAAGAGAAGGAAACAATATATAAATGGGGCTGCCTCAAAATTAAACACTTTTATTCTTCAAAAAACTTTGATAAGAATGTAAAAAAGGCAGCCTTCTAAATGGGAAAAAATTCTTTCGAAACCATATATATGTTACTGGACTGATCTCTGTGTTACATAAAGAGATTTCAAAACCTAGTGAAAGGTGACAGGAAACCCCTTTAAATTATGGTAAAAAGAGTTGAGCAGATCTTTTTCTGATGTGGTAATACAATTTGCCAAAAGACATATGAAGGATGTTCAACACCACTAGCTATTCAAAAATTGCAGATGAAAACAAAATGAAATATCACCTCATACCATAAAGAATGGACAGTATTGAACAAAATATTCAAGTGCTGCAGAGGATGTGGAGAAATAGGAACACTACTTCATTGTGTTGTAAGGGACAGAAAACAAAAATAAGCACAAAGATAGGGAAGTTAAACTACACATTCTTATTAAACAATCAGTGAGTTACGAAGGAAATTGCAAAAGAAATAAGTAACAACCATTAAGTGAATGAAAATGAGAGCACAACATATCAAAACCCATGTGATGCAGCAAAAGAAGTGCAGAAAGGGAAATTTACAGCCAGAAATACCTATATTAAATAAGAAGAAAGATCTAAAATCAAAGACATAACTGCAAACATGGAAGAAATAGAAAAATAAAAACAAAGTAATCCCAAAGCAAGCAGAAAGGAAGAAACAACAAAGATTAGAGCAGAACTAAATGAAATTGAGAATTTAAAAGAAAACAAACATTAGAAAAATTTATCAAAATCAAAACTGGTTCATTTAGAAGATTGATTAAAATGACATACCTTTATCCAAACTAACAAAGAAAATAAAGAGAAGATACAAATAAATATAATACAAAATGAGACAGTCATTTTGTATTTATCTCAGAAATAAAGAGTATCATAAGAGGATACTTTGAAATACTATATGTCAACAAGATTGATAACTTAGATGAAATGGACAATTTTCTAGAAACAAGCAACTTACATTGATGAAAGAAGAAATTATTGAACTCAACTGAACAATCACAAGTAAGGAAATTTAATTTATCATAAAAAATTTCCCATCCAAGAAAAGCCCAGCACCGGATGGTTTCATGAGTAAATTCTACCAGTCATTCCAGAAAGACCTAATACTAAACCTGCATAAACATTTCCAAAAAATAAAAGTGGAGGGAACATTACTAATTCATTTTATGATGGAAATATCACCCTAAAACCAATGCCACATAAAGGTACCACAAGAAAAGAAAACTACAAACCAAACACTCTAATGAATTTAGATGCTAAAATCCACCACAAAATACATGCTAATCATATTCAACAGCACATCAAATGAGTTATACACCATGAACAAGTGGCTTTTATCCCTGTTCTACAGGATGGTTCAATGTAAGGAAATCAATCAATATAATACACCACATTAACGGATCAAAAGAAAAAAACCAAGTATGATTTCTATTGAAGCAGAAAAAGCATTTTGCATAATACAGCATCCTTTCTTGATAAAAACTCTTCAAAAAATAGGAATAGGAATAAACTTCAACATGATAAAAGGTATATATGAAAAATTCACAACTAATATCATAAACAATGGTGAAATTCTAAAGACTTTCCCTCTAAGATTTGGAAAAAGACAAGGATGCTCACTGTCACTCTTATTTAACATTGTGTTAGAAGTACTTACTCATGCACTTATGCAAGAAAAAGAAATAAGTCATCCAAATTAGAAAAGAAGTAAAATATTCACTATTTGAAGATGACATTATCTTATAACTAGAAAGTCCTGAAAGACTACAACAAAGCTTCTAGAGTTGATAAATGAGTTAAGAAAAGTGGCAGCATACAAGATCACCATGGAAAAATCAGTAGCATTTCCATACACTAATAATCAGCAATCTGAGGAGGAAATTGAAAAAAAATTCCATTGCCAATAAAGAAATATCTAGGAATAAGCTTAGCTAGAGATATAAAGGACTTGTACATAGAAAACTTCACAACAGTGATGAAGGAAATCAATGATGACCTAAATAAATAGAAGAATATTTCATGTTCATGGATTAGAAGACTAACCATCATTAAGATGTCTGTCCTACCTAAATTGAATTACAGATTTAATGAAATCCCAATAAAAATTACAACAGCATTTTTTTTTACCTAATTGGAAAAGCTAATTATGAAATTTATTTGGAAGGGCAAGGGGCTAGAATAGTCAAAAACATATTGAAAAAAAATGAAATTGGAGGAATCACACTACCTGACTCTTAAAGCATATTACAAAGCTATAGAGGTCAAAACTGCACGCTAATGGCACAAGTGTAAATATACTGACCAATGGAACTGAATTGGGAGTTCTGATATTGAACCTCACATATACAGTCAACTGATCTTTGACAAAGCCACCAAGTCCTCTCAAATGGGACTGAATGGCCTCTTCAAGAAATGGTGCTGGCAGAACTGGATATCCATGTCCAAAATATGAGAGAAGATTACCATCCAATGTGCTCTATAAAAATTGACTCAAGATTGATCAAAGACCTAAATATAAGGGCTAAGACCATAAAACTCCTAGAAAATAAGTTAGGGAAGGACCTACAAGATCTTGTATTAGGAAAAGTTTGCATAAACTTTACATCCAAAGTGAGGAATGAAAGGAAAAATAGATAAATGGGATTTCTGCAAAATTGAAAACTTTTGCACTTCAAAGGAGTTTTTCAAGAAAGTGAAGGGGCAGCCTACTGAATGGGAGAAAATACAGGCCTAATATCCAGCATATAAAAGAAATCCTACATCTCAAAAATAAAATGACACACGACCCTTTTTAAATGGGTAAGAGATTTAAATAGACTTTTTTCCAAAGAGGACAGACAAATGGCTAAATAGCACATGTTAAGGTGCTCAAAATCATTAACTACTAGGGAATTGGAAATCAAAACTATGCCAAGATATGGCTATTAAAAACAGAACTACAAGTGGTGGAGAGGTTATGGAACTAAGGGTACACTCATTCACTGCTAATGGGAAAGTAGAATGGTGTAGCCATTTTGAAGGATGGTTTGGCAGGTCCTCAAGAAAATAGCTATAGACCTGCCATATGATCCAGGAATCCTATGGCTGAGTATATACCCAGAAGAATTGAAAACAGGGATATGAACAGATTGTTTGCACCCCAATGCTCATAGTGGCATTATTACACTTGCCAAAAGTTGGAAGCAACCCAGATGTCTGTTAATGGATGAACAGATAAGCAAAATGTGGTACAGACACAAAATAGAATATTACTCAGTTGTAAGAAGGAAAGAAGTATTGAAACATGTCACAACATGGATGAATCTTGAAGACCTTATGTTGAGTGAAGTAAGCCTGTCACTAAAGAGCAAGTATTGAATGACCTCACTGATATGACCTAAGCATATTGAGCAGACTCACAGAGATAGAGTCTGGAAAATGAGTAATCAAGAGACAGAAAGGGAGTAGAATGTGGGAAGCCAATACCCAATATAAACAAAAGCCATAATAAGGTGGAAGGCAGTGGTTTGATAGTGCGTGGCTGTGATGGTGGTGCACGGATGTAAGTGAGTTTTATGGAGCTGGATTGTCAGGATGAGAAGGGTAGTGGTTTGGCTTGGTCTGTCCATGGAAGAAGGGGAGGGCTAGAGGGAGAAACAGGTGAACTTTGGGGATTTCTCTGTCAGTGCTTGAAACTACAATGGTGAGAATGTTCTTTTGGCCAAAATGGCAAGGAAGGATCACTAGTGCAGTGCAACAGTGATGGAGTATATGTGGTATAATGTGCACCTAGGGCATACTTCTATGGAATATGAATGTGTTCATCTTTTCATATGGTGTCATCACAGTGGGTGGAGATGCACACAATAAAAAAATAACATTAAACTCTTGTCCTGGGGAGTCCTGCTACATTCTCAAATAGAGGGACAAGAATCTCTTGAGGAGATAGGCAGTGCATAATAAAAGAAAGCAGTTAAATATGTCACACCCTCAATATTAATGCATGTAATTATGAACTTTATTTTTCCAAAATTGAAAATTAGTGGTTGCCACAGGTTCTGAAGGGAGGTGACAGAAAGAATGGGTGAAATATAGGGCATCTTGATGGAATTAGAATTATTCTCCATGATCTTATATTGACAGATACAGACCATCATACATTTTGTCAGAACTTGTAAGTGTACAGTGCAAAATATAAACCATAAAGTAAACTATTGTCCATGGTTAGTAGCAATGCTTTGATATTTGTTCATCAATTATAACAAATATACCATATTCATATAGGAAGTTATTGATTATGAGGATGTGGAGAATGTAGAGGAGGGGTGTATGGGAATCCCCTATATTTTCTATGTGACTTTTCTGTAACCTAAAACTTCTTGGAAAATAAAGTGAAAAAAAATAAGAAATTGGGAGAACACACAGAAGACATTTTCAATATACATAAAAGGTAACAGATCTTAATTTAAAGAAAGGCACAATGCAAAATAAAATTAATTGAACTTATTTTAAATTTATTGTTTTTTGGCTTTGTTTTGGGAGAGGTTTTTGATTGCATAAATGTTGCAACTGTGGCAGGGAAGGATTACTGGTGTGGTATGTCAGTGGTGGGGGGATCTGTAGATGGGTGAACATGGGGTTTACCTCAATGGAATATGAATGTATTCATGTGCTACTGGGGTGATGTCTCCATGGTAGGGACCCACAGAATAACCAAAGGAATATTGAATTTCCATCCTAGGAAGTCCTGCTACATTTTCTAATAGAGTGGCAAGAATCTTTAGAGTACATTGATAGTGCCTAGTGAAAGAGGATAGATCAATATGCCAGGCCCTTCACATTGATGTGTGTACTTATGAACTTTCTTCCTGTGAATTTGAAACTTAGCTTAGTAATACATATTACCTAAATTACTTCCTGAAAGCCTCATAGTTGCTCAAATGTTGCCTCTCTCTAAGCCAAAGACAGCATATAAATTCACTACTTTCCCTTTGGTGTGGGACATGACTTCCAGAGATGAAGATCCCTGGAACCAAGAGGTTATTACCACATGAAAGATATATAAAACTGTTCAAAGGATCAAGGAATGGGGCATGGTAATGGTGGGTAGACAATCACTCAATAATTGAGGGAATACTGACTTCCCAGCCTGAAGGGCTCTGTCACATTCTCCAAGGGAACAACAACAGTCCCCTGAGTGCAGGGGCAGTGTCTGGAAAAAGAGGATAGCCCACTGTTGGGTTCTTCTTATTGATGACTAGCCTTATGAGTCTTTGCTCTTGTAATTGAAACTTGGCCTACTGTTATGGGGTGCCTAAGGATTGCCATCTGAGAGCCTCCTTGTTGCTCAAATGTGGCCTCTTTGTAAGCCAAACTCAGCATATGAATGCATTACCTCCCCCCCAACGTGGGACATGACTTCCGGGGAAAGTCTCCCTGGCAACGAGGTATTAATACCATGTGCCACCTGGAAAAACGACTGGAAAAAAAAACCTTGAATGAAAGGGGGAAAAGGTAAATACAAATGAGTTCATGTGGCTAAGAGACTTCAAAGAGATTCCGGAGGTCATCCCAGAGTTAACGCTTACACACACCTCAGTAGGATCTCATAGAACACCAAAGTGGATATCACCCCACACAGAGGGGCTCCTGAGGGCTCTGGAGACACCCAGGTCCTGTATAAGGTGGGATAGCTCCAGAGATTGATGCCTTAACAGTGGGCTCTACTTTGGAATCTGTGCTCCTGAGAGTGACAGAGTTAGACTCAAATAAGTCCTCCCTGCACATGGTCCATCAGTCCTTTCTATTAAACTTATATGTGGTGCTGGAGTTTGTAGGTGTACTTACTCCAGAGATACTGGAGCCTCTGGCCTGCCTATGTGCCAGCTGTTCCTGGAATCTCAGTGGAGCTGAAACTACTACTCTACAGCTCAATGGACTCACCCAAGTCACCTGGTGAGTAGATAAAGATGGACAACGGCCATTCTAGGGAATGGAGGGAACCTGCAGCTGAAGGCAGGATGATCCCATCCACCATATCCATGGGATATAAGCCCACTCTCACTTGGAGGTGGAGTGGACATCACCATCCCAGTCCCCTCAGGATTGGGGGAAGAGCTATGGACTAGAGTGAACTTAATGGTATTCTGTTGTAGACATATTGTGGCTCAAGCAATGGAAGAAATTATAACAGTGAGGTGGAGCCAGTGGCCTCTAGACGCTTTCAGGGTGGGGAAGGGAAGGGCAATTGTGATACAGGGGCTTTTTCAGGACTTTGGGATTGTCCTGAGTGACGTTGTGGTGATGAATATAAGCTATTTTACATCAACATACACCATGCAGAACTGTGTGGGAGAGAGTGTGGTCTACGATGTGAACTGTGGTCTATGCTTAGTGGCAAAGCCCCAGGATGTGTATATCCATTGCAGGTGATGTGCCACACTAGTGAAAGGTGTTTATGTGAGATGTTAAGGGAGGTATGGGAGGTGGAGATCATGGGAATCCCTGTAATTTTTGTGTAACATTTATGTATTCTAAGCATCTTTTAAATATGTATGAAAAAAATAACATTTATGTAAGCAAATGCACATATACTCATATATATCTATATATCACTTTACAAATATTGGTTTGTATTGTGAAAAATTTGATTTTTTACCCACAATAAAAAAAAAAATATTGAATGACACAACTCTCACTATGTAAGTAACAGTTTCACAAGGTTTAAGTAAAGTGGTGATTTTTCAAACTGTTAACTGTTCTTCAGTTTATATGAGAATTTTTTCTTCTCCAAAATAAGTTTGCACATTACTCATCTTTATGAAACACTAGCTTAACACATGGTAGGAATTGAATGTTTTTTAAAATTAAGTTAATATAGAACTGAATAAAATTATTAAATTGTTTAAAAAAAGAGAGAGAGAGAGAGATTATTACTAAGTACCATCTAGCAATGTATTTGGAAAAGGACCTAGACTAAAAATGGGAAAGATTAAATACAAATAAATTTTTATGGCGAAGACCTTTCAATGTGAGTTGGGAGATCATTCCAGAGGTTATGTGTATGCATGTCTCAGGAGAATAACACTGACTGCCACATTTAACAGTGCCAGAGTAAACAGTGCCTCAAGCAGGGGTGCTCCTGAGGGCTTTAGAGACATTGAGAAACTGTAGGCAGGGCAGACAACTCTAGGAAATGGCACCTTGGAATATACCTTGGATTATATGATAACCTATCTCCCCAATGTATAAGAATTAGAATCATTTATATATTTCCTACAAATGGTTCTTCTGCCCCTTTTATTTGAACCTATAATTAAGACTATACCCATTAAATATATATCCCAGAGAATTAAATCTTCTGGCTCTTCATATGCCATTTGTGCTCTGAATTTCAGCAGAATTTCAATACCTACCCTCTAGTTCATTGGACTAAACCAGAACAACTAACAAAAGGATGATGATAGACAATGCTTATCACCCAAAACAAAGAATGTCTACAATTACAAGCCAGACACCTCCATCCATCTCCCCATGGTATCTAAGCATCCTTTCAAACAAAAGCAGAATTGTCATGACCATCCTAAAATCAAGATTGAGGAATGAAAAAACATAACGGGAATTGCAACTATGAACTAAAGTATGCTTATTATTATTCAAGTAATTGAAGAATGTGTAAGATTGATATAAAGACAATGATCACCAGAGGTTCTGGGGGTGGAAGAGGGAAAAATGGTGTATCATTGGGTTTTTCTGGAACATAAGAATTGTTTTGCATGATATTGCAATGATGGATACAAACCATTTTACATTTTGCCAAAACCTATGAAATTGTGTGGTGCAAAGTATAAACCATAATATAAACTAAAGCCTATGCATAGCAGCAATGCTTCAGTATGTGTCCACCAATTTTAACAAGTATACCTCAATAATTAAAGGTGTTGTTAATGGAAGAGTGTGGGAGAGGGAGGGAGTGGGGCATATGGGAATCCCCTATATTTTTTATATAACATTTATGTAATCTAAAGCTCCCTTAAAAATAAAGAAAAAATACAAGGAAATATCATCTCACAGCATACAGAATGACCATTATTTAAAGAACAGAAAACTTTAAATGCTGGACAGGATGTAGAAGAATAGGAATGCTCCTTCACTGTTGTTGATACTGTAAAATGGAACATCCACTGTAGAAGAGGATCTGGCAATTCTTCTGGAAAGTAAATTAAAAAACTCCATATGATCCAGCATCCCCATTATTAGGAAGCTATTCAAGAGAAATGAAATCAAGGGCATGAACAGATATTTGTCCTTGATGTTAATAGTGGCACTATTGACAACTGCAAAAAGAAGGAAACAAGTTAAGTGTCTGTCAACCGATTAATGGATAAACAAGATGTATTATATGCATATGATTAAATGTTACTCAGGTGTAAGAATAAATCAATTGGGGAAGCACATGAGAACATGGAAGAACCTTGAGGATATTATGTTGAGTGAAATAAGTCAGACAAAAAAAGGATGAATATTGTTTGGTCTCACTGATATGAACAAAATACAATAAGTAGACTTATGGAGGTGGACCATGAAGTGTAGGTTAGTGGGAAATGGAATGTGTGATAAGGTGAAGATGCTGGATGTATGTATAATATTTAGTAAGTAATGGAAGTAGGACTCATTCATTTCCAGATTCTACTTTTGTGGCTGGAGATGACAGAGGGGAACAGATGTCCAAACTTCACTTTAAACAACAAAGCACTGATTCTCTGTACAGTGCCTGCCCCAAAACTCTCAGTCTCATAATGAACTTCAGAAAAATGGACATGATCTTTTTTATTAACACATGGGGAAATGAGGCTCTGAGAGAAAGGGCTGTATGGATGTCCACACAGAGAGTCAACAATTTGATCTGTTTCTCCTTGTGCCTATTGTATTAGCCCAAGTTCTCTTGGGAAACAGAATCAACAGGAGATATATGTCAATAATATGAGATTTTAAAAGAGTCTTTCATATGACCGTGGAGATGCACAAGTCCAGGTTCTGCAGGCAGGCTGCAAACCAGGGGCTCTGATGAAAGTCTGATGAAAGGTCCTTGATGAGTTTCTGGGAGAAGTTGGCTGCCCAATGTTGAGCTGGGAAATTCTCTCTGAATGTTGAAATCACTTCCCCTTTTAAGGCATTCAACTGATTGGATACAAGTGTCACCCATTGATGATGCAATCTCCCTGATTGATGCAGATGTAATCAGCCATACACACAGTAAACTCACTGGTGATTGAAGTCCATAAATGCTCTTGTGTTACAATTAGCCCAGTGCTTGCTGAAACAAACACCTGGACACAATTACCTGGCTGAGTTGACACATTAGCAAAACCATCACACATGTATATAGCCTAAACCCAAAGTCAAGGTAAAATAGACTCAATTCCATTTCTCCATCTTAAGGGAATTTAGGCACTAATTTCTGCTGGAAAAATAATATGGGGAACTTGAGGATATGGGGTAAGATATTCCGTCCATTCTTGTTTACACTAAACCATACCCAGTGGTAGGAGAATATCAGTGGCACAAATCACTGATTTTAGAGATGTTCCTACTGAGACTTGTGTGGCCATAGAAACATTTCCCACTCTGACACTTAAACTCTCCATAATTAATGGGAAGTATTTGTCTCCACATGCTATGAGATTTTCACCAATATAATGTAAAGATGTGTACAAGAACTATCACAGAACATTTTTCATAATGGGTTCAAAGTTAAAACCTAAATTCTCATGAAAAGACAAATGGAGAGACAATCTGTGGTATGTCTTAAAATTGAATACCAGTCAGAAATAAGAATGGACTCCTGAAATACTCAAAATCCTTATGTTGAGTAAATAAGCCTTACCCAAAGTAGTACATATGGTATGATTCTGTAAATATGAAGTTCCAGAACAGGTATAATTCATCCATTGTTGTGAACTATTAGAAAGTGTCATTGTTTGTCTAGAGGTGGACATTTACTGGGAGGAAACTTGAGGGAACATTGTAGAGTAAAGATTAATGGGTTAATATTGATAACTTGATAGGGGATTGGCTTACATAGATGTATGCATCTGTTAAAATGTGTGAATTCTCTTGTATGTAAATTTTAACTAAAATGTAAAATTCTTATGCACAAGATGAATGCATTCTGAAATACTAGGGAAAATATTACTGATGTCTCTTTCTTTTTTTTCAAAAACAAGTATGAGTTTATTTTATTTTATTTTATTTATTTATTTTTTTTGAAAGATTTTATTTATTTATTCATTTATCCCCCCCTTGCTGCTTGTGCTCGCTGGGTCAGCCAACCACGCCGTGCAGGCGGGCCTGCCCTCACCAGGAGGCCCCGGGAACCGAACCCGGGGCCTCCCATATGGTAAACGGGAGCCCCACTGATTGAGCCACAGCCGCCCCCCTGAGTTTATTTTATAATCATATATATTTATATCCCCATGTGGAAAATGGAGGCTGTCCATTCCACATTCAAGCTAACCTAAATGCATGTACATTAAATGTTTAGCAATAATAATAACTTTCAGTTTCTGGGCTTTTTCCCCTAAAATACAAATCTGAAAGATTATCAAATATTTTCTGAGATTTTGCCAGTTAAAGGAGTTATTGCTAATGATAATAAATAACAATAACTTTAAAGTTAATAACAATAAAATCTTAGAAAGAGTTTTAATATTCTTTTTTTCCTACAGTTATGATTTCCAGAGTTAAAATGTTTCATAATTATTTTTTTATTTTTAATAAACTTTAGAATACATAAATTTTACATAAAAAATATACGGGTTTCCCATGTACACCACTCTTTCTCTCATTCTCACTTTCCTATTTTAACAGTCTCTGGGACATATATTTATTGGGTATAGTGCTAAATATAAACTCAAATAAAAGGTGCAGCAGAGCCATATATAGGGAAATTATGAGTCTAAATTATGAGTCTGTTATATTGGGGAGCATATATTCCAAAGTAAGGTCCACTGACAGGGTGCTGAATTTCTGTGATTATCTGACCTGCCTATAATGTCTAGATGTCTATAGAGCCCTCAGGAGACCCATTTTTCGAGGCGCTGTTTACTTTGGCCTTCAATGAATTCCTGCTGAGACATGCATAAACATAATTTCTGGAATGACCTCCTGACTCACTTTGAAATTGCTTAGACATAAAAACTCATTCATATTTAATTTTTCCCCCTTTTGGTTGTTAGTTGGCACTGGATAATGATTCCTCAATGCCAGGGAGGCTCATCCCCAGGAGTCAGGTCCCATGCCAGGCAGAAGGTAGTGCATTTATATGCTGAGTTTGGCTTAGAGAGGCCACATTTAAGCAAAAAGCAGGCTTTCAATATGTATCTCTTAGGCAATATATAATACTAGAGGTAGGAAAGGCTTGACAATGTCATAAAAATAATGGAGGAAGGGCAAATAGTTATGAGTGAACTGTTTTGGAGATATGCAGACCAGGAGAGTGCTGCACATCATCCAGTAGGGAAAGGAACAGAGAGAAAAAAAAGCCAAATGAAAACAGTGGGTTACTAGTCCTGTGTCTGGGAATGGCACATATATCCCACCCACATTAAAAGG
Organism: Tolypeutes matacus; assembly: GCA_026826555.1. Lineage (NCBI taxonomy): Eukaryota > Metazoa > Chordata > Mammalia > Cingulata > Chlamyphoridae > Tolypeutes > Tolypeutes matacus. Next base: position 47,709 of record JAKSZT010054206.1, read on the forward strand.
TTCTAGCTTTCTTTTAAATGGCTAAAAAATAAATTCATGTGTTGAGGTATATGATAAAATTTAAATTTAAACATAACTTTAATGTTTCCACCCCTATCCCATTAGGTCTCAGCTTGATGTCCCCAGGGTAGAGAAGGTGGGTGTGGTTGGGGACCAGTAGACCTGAGTCTGTGACTTAAACCCAGGTGAGGCTGTGAACAAAACAACCTCCCAGCAGTATCAGTGCTGAAAGGTCAGGGAATGAGGTACCAGCAGAAGGAACATGCCTATGATGCCTCTTCTGGCTCCCAGATTCCCGTGTTCCTATCAGATATTGAGCATGGGCTTTTTATCACTGTCTCTGTCTACAGACCTGGCCAATCCATGACTGAGCTCTCAGTGCATCACAATGGGATCTCTCTGATGTCCTTTTGGCCCACCTACATGACCACTCAGTGTGACTCACTCCACAGAATCCCCAAAGGCTCAGAATCCTCCCCTCCTCCACCTCATCTCCTCTTCCCCCTGTCCAGTCAGATGTCCATACTTTATTGGTGAATATACTGGGGATTAGAGAGGGTGAAACATTCAGGATCACACCATCAGCTAGAAGAAGAGGAGGCCTGAAACTCAGTGTCCCCAGGTCAGAGTGCAAAGAGCAGCTGGGTTTACAGAAGCCCAACTGGGCTGATTAGACACAGGGAGTTTGTGGGCCCCAACTACTGCTTTAGAACCCACCCCTCAGAAGCCATGCCCTGTACAGTCTGGGATTTCCATGGTTAGAGGAAACAACCCTCAATAAACTTCTTTATACATATTATCCATAAGGGTGACAAATGTTTCTTCCTCTTTGTCCTATTTAGTCCTCAAATGCAGTGGGGATTTTCTGTTTTTGACCATTATTTTGACACCTGGTAAAATGTTTTTAAAATTTTTTTTAAATTGAGGTTTATCATTCATACATGAACATCCATAAACATAAGTGTCTAATATAAGTTGTGAACTTAAAAACAAGCATGTATATCATCATACAGGGCCCCATACAATACCCCACCACCAAAAGCTTGCATTGCTGTGAAACAATTCTTACAAACTCTGAAAGAACATCATCAAAACATTACTACTAACTATAGTCAATATCTTACATGTGGCTTAATGTTACCCCAACCCACCCAGTTAATGTCACCCTGTATTAGTACTATATATTTGCTACAGTTCATGAGAGTATGTTCTAGTATTTGTTCTGTTAACCATAGTTCATCTTTCACCAGAGGATTCATTGTTATACAATCCCATGCTTTGTACAATCCATTCAAAGTGTACACTCAGTGGCTTTCCTATTCATCACAGTGTTGTGCTGTCCCCACCTCAGTCAATTTTAGAAAGTTTTCAATACTCCAAAAGGAAAAATTCCATAACCCTTGTATCATATATTGATTTTTCAAATTTAGGGTCATATTTATTCTCAGAATAATACAGGGTGGTCATTTTTCTGTGTTCCTCCCAGAAATTTCACTGGGTGTTCAGTATTTTTAAAAAGTTGTCATCACGTTGCTTTGGAGCTGGACTGCCTGAGTTTTGTTTTCCCTTGTCAGTGGCCACCATTATCTTTGGCTGGTATGTGTCTTAAACTATCTTTGCCCCTTTATCACATACATAAAGAAGAGGAAAATGAAACCTGATTCAGAGGCTCCTGTGAGGAACTCGCAGGAACAAAGTCAAGATCACAGAGCAATACCTGTGCTGTTACCATTTTAGCTCAATTTTTAAAACAACTTTGAGAGCTGGCTGTTGTTTCACAAATCCAAGTTTGCGGTAGTTTGTAACAGCAGCCCTAATGATATAAACCATCATTATATTAGTCTGCCATAGGGGTGCAGATGCAAAGTATCAGAAATCTGTTGACTTTTATAATGGGTATTTGGGAAAAAAGCTTACAATACCAAGGCTGTGGAAAGTCTAAATCAAGGCAAAATAAGAGGTGTTTTCTCAACAAAGTCAAGTGCCATGTGTTCAAGCAAGATGGTGGGTGATCTCTGCCTGGTCTCTATTCCCCTCTGGCCTTCCTCATCTTCTTGAGCTCTGTGGCTCCAGTCTTTTGATACTTCATACTTAAGTGAACCTGTAGTTCTGTTTCTCCTGGTATAGGACTTGTTTCTTTCTGGGCCTTCTATATCAGTCTCAGATGTTCTGCTCTCTTCACAGTGTCAGCTATAATCTGTCAGGTGAATGGCTCTTCTTTCCCTGGGGCCTCAGGTGTTTGAGACTTCTCCTTTCTGTCACATGGAAGGATCAAGAATGACAGAGGTCTGTCTTTCTGTGTGTCTTTGTGAGTGTCCATTTATAGCAGGTCCATCAAAGGGGCTAGGACTCAAACTGAGTCATGTCTTAACTGACATAGTCAAAGAAAAAATGCCTAAAAGCAGTCTTAACAGGTAATCTAATCAAAAGCAACTCAAATGAATGTAATATAATCACAGCGAGAGGAATAGATTAATTTACAAATATAATATTTCTCCTTTTGCGATTCATAAAACTGCCACAGTCTTATTTTGCAGAGTAGTCTTGTGGAAGCCTGTTGGACCCATACTTTGAGTTTGAAGGGACAAAACATTCCTCTGTAAGGCCCTGGGCCCTATCTCTCCAGACTTGCATTGTAACTATGAACTCTAAGATATCACCACAGTTTAGCATACTTTAACTTGGCCAACCACAAGGAAAATGACTGCCTCTTTGTCTATGATTCTCAAATAGTTCCCAGTTGTTTTCTGGGTTGAGAGAATTTAAGGACTGTTGACGTTCTTCAATACTTTGCAGTTATAAACTTATAGCCAAGTGATAGGGTAGTAGAAAAAGATTTGAGAGAAGTCTGAGCCTCCCTCACCAACTCTAATTTTATAGGAGTTTCTAGCTTTAATAATATGTTTTAAAATGTAGTGATAAAAAAATGACCACAAAATCATTTCTTGTGGTCAATCAGGCTCCTGGTATACAAGACACTATCAGAGTACAGTTAGAGCCTCCTCTGGGTATCTGCATTAAATTGCCATGACCACCTTCCATCCAAGCTCAGATTCTGCCTGAGGAATGTCAATTCCAGTACAGTAACCAAGTGTTGCCAGTTCTTGGCAGGTAAATAATCTGCATGTGAAATGGCTACAGGATGAGATATGTGGATGCATCTACACCAGAAGCTGTGTTCCTGCCCTAGGATACATGGACAATTTCTTCCCGATGTGCAGTCACCTCATATTGAGGGGAGTGAAGTTCTCATTCTCTTCTGCAAATGTGGGAGCAAATAAGGGTTTTCCACCATGAACAAGCTTATAGAGACTGTATAGATGCTGAAAACTTTTCAAGACAGAAATGCTGTTGGTATTACAGACAAAAGGCCATGGTAACAATTATTTGGGGTATATCCCTCCCAATCAAGACTATGTTGATTCATTGGTATTTAGACTTACACACTCATAAATCATAAAATCTTATAAATGATCTGTTTTAAAATAATAAAATATACAGTGTGTAATAAAGAATACAAGACAATCAGAGATAGAGGAAATCATGACCCATCAACAGGAAGAAAATAAAAATCCAGAAATCACCAATGAAAAAGACAAGAATCTGGACAAATCAAATGAAGCTTTTTTAAAAATGGTCAAAAACATGAAAGAAAATACAGAGAAAGAACTCACATGTATCAGGAAAATATTTAATGAGGAATATGAGAATTTTAGTAAATATTGGGAATGACATTCTGTCACTTTGGCCATATCATATTAATTAGAAGTGAGTGACTAAATCCAGGTTACATCCAAGAGGAGGGGATTACACAAGGATATGGATTCCAAGGTGGGTCCCCTTGGAAGATACCAAATGTTATCTTCCTTAATTGTGGTAATCATTCTATGTTAAGTTCATTCATTATGTACAGGTGCCACCAGCTCTGGAGTTTTATTTTATTAATATACACCTGATAAAGTCACTGGAAGGAGGTGCTAGAATGTACCCATGTTTCAGGTGGGGAGACTAGGGAAACCCAAGAGACACAATGACTTTACCAGGCTCACAGACAGGGTAGAAATAGAGCTGGGTCTTAACACAATTCTTTCTCAATTGTGGGGTCCTAAATTTCCCAAGCCTTCTTGTGAGACTGTAGGGAAGATTGTGTTTGTGTAATTATAGACTTTAGATGAGATGGAAAGGAGGATGAAGATTCAGCAACCCATGGAGACTTAGGGCATGTTTTATCCAAAGAAAGGGCACAGATAAAGGGACCCTATGAAGTGACATCATTTCTTTAGAAATATAGCACACCCTAACTTGGGACCTTGGTAACCAGGAACCAAATTCTACAGATAAAGTTCATAAGATTATTGAGAACATCTAGGTATAAACCATGATGTGTTTAGGAGCAGACTCACAAATCTTATTGTAAAGTTTTTGCCTGGTTCCTGGCTTTGGGCTAAGGATTGCTGGGTGTTCTGTGGCTTTTCATATATATTAGTTTCCTCTCTTCTGTGAAGTTCTCTGACTCCCACCTCACTGACCTTTTGGCCCTCTGAATACTTATTTTCCCTATGTAATTGAGTTTTGAGATTCCATCTATGAGATCAATGTCCTTAGAGTAGCTACAACAGGGATAACAGGGATGTGGCAGGGGTATTCCAGTATCCCTCAGACTCCTGCAAGTAGCATGTATCATTGATTCCTGGGCTTGGAGAGACAAGTGTCAGAAAATATTGGCATGGAGGACTTCCATGGAGGGGTGATTGAATTTCTGTACAAAAGGCAAAAAGAAAACTATCAATTGGTGAGGGGTAATACATATTTGTTGTTACTAGCCAAAATTACATCTAAATATTACATTAAATTCCCATTTTTATTATACCCTGGTAGTTGTGTTTTTTTTTTTTTTCTTCTTCTTTTATTTCCTGCATCAATTTAAATGAAATGCAGTCTGTCTCAGTAGTCATTGAAATAAGGAACCTTACAAAGTCACTAGCATATTTTATGTGGAGAAGCTTGAAGGGTCAAAGTACCTTATCTGGCTTACTGAAGTAAACATCTAGGTCATCCTTTCACAGAGTAGACATACATTTCTGGATCATTAAACTGGGAAAAGAGCTCAGACATCCCATCAGCTCTCCTGTGACTTAGGGTTGAAGTTACTTTCACAGGACATTGCAACAACCTCTGAAACGTGGGTGTCTTTAACTATTACATTTACAAGGACCCTTTCCTAACTTAGAACAGTTGCTTCTTTTCCCCAAATTTAGACAAAGTGGAAATAATTTCTACTTCTCATGCTGAGGTTTCTTTCAAATACCATTTATGGACTTGTAGTTTTCCAGGTGAAACTATGGAATTGCATTAGCACTAAGGTTGGGAAAATTATAAAAAGTTCAAAACTGGTCAAATTTGAGTCTGAAGCTGTGTGATTCTGAAGTCCACTGTCTTGGATGATCACTTTACAGATTCAGTCATGATTATCCCAATGTATCCTGAGCGATCTGGCAACTGATCCAACCTTGTTAAGTGTTTAGATCATCATACCTTGGGTACACCTATAAAGGTGAGAGCCAGATCAATTGTGAAGCAATTCAGAGTTGCCAATTCCCCTCTTTCCTGATCACTCCAAGTGTCACCCAGACACCCAGCAGGACTCAATTCTTCCAGGTTGGCCTTTGCAGGACAGCCAACAGGTTGAGCACAAACTCTGGATCAAAAAGCCCAGGCCCTTTTTTATATGGCACAGCTGCCCCTAGATGTATTTTGTTAAATGAAGCACAGGTATGATTGTACCTTTCCTTCAAAGAAAAATGCCAGGTCCCAAGGCTAGTCCAGGGCCTGGAAGAATGCACTGGTGTCCAAGAAGTTTCATCTGCATGATCGGGGGCTCTTGAGAATGGAGAAAGTGTGTCAAAAGATTTAATAGTCTAGTGGATGTATGATAAGAAAATTATTAAGAACTGTGAATGCCTAAGCTTTCTAATCAATAGTCTCTGCTGTTTCAGCCTAGAATTGTGAATCATTAACTTGTCCTTTCTCCTTTGGAATGTTGTAATGCTGCTATATGTGCAACCCCACCACCTAATAACTAAAAACAAATGTTTAGAAGGAGCAAGTCACCAGACGTGGTATTTGCACATCCTGTTTGTATCCCCTGTAAAGTTATCATCAAGTTAAAGCTGATGTGTACTGACACCTTCATTTTTCAGTTTAGTGTACCATAAACAGAACAGAACAAAAGACCCCTCAAGACACTGTGACTCTCCTGAGAAGGCCTGTCTACTCCCCTGCTGGATGGATTTGGTTACTTTTGATGAGGTCATTCCTCAAAAGTTGCAAGACTCATTGGAGTTCTGAGGTTCAGAAACTCTTAAAAAAGGATAGTCCACAAGCTGCCAGTTGAAGTCTCACCCAGGAGAGAACACTCTGCCTGGGAACATTTTTTCCAACTGGGACTCTGGCCGGCTGTTGAAAGCGACTTTCAACATAAGAGACCAGATGATGTGTTTTCCTCTGATTTGGTGAGTGGTCGTATATATTTTCATTCTATATTATGTTTTTAATTGATTATTTTCTTTTGTGATTGCTCAATTGTTATAATCATTTGATATAACCACAAACTCATTTGATTAAATATGGTTGCCTTTGCATAGCATTTAGAGTTTTTGCCTCTTTCTTAGCAAAACACTAGTGCATGCCATTATGGTACAGGATGGACATATTATTGCATCTTTGTGTTATCATTGGCTGAGAGTGCAGTGAGAGTCACCCAACAGAGACCCACATTTATGGGAAGAGTTCATATAACTTAGTCTTTGATGGAATTCTCCCTTTACACCTGAGACTACTTGGCCAAACAAGAAATTCCAGATGGCCAAGGCAGTCATGTGCTGGCCTGTGGTTCCACCTGCACCTGGAGGATTGAGGGTCTTCCCCTTGTTCAGGCTCTGCCAAGAGGTGCACCAGTATCCAAGCTGAATCTGATTCCTTATGGGAATGAGTTATATTGGTTTATGGCAAAAGGGAGGGGCCTGGGAAGTGACTTTTGGACCACATGCAGGGAAAGAGCTGGACTGAAGTCACCTAGTGATCCAACATCTGCAGGTATGAGGTCTCTACCTAAGGGCAATGGACAGTGTGACCATTTAAGTCTGGCTTCTACAAAAGAGTCAGTGAGTTTTTAAGAATTCCATTCTGATAGCACACTTTCTGACTAGTTCTGGACTAAGTAGTCAGTGAGGGCATGGGTGAACCTGCAAGTCTTTTCAAGTATTCCCTCTTAGCTGTTTAAAAAGTGCACAGGTATCTGTGAACAGACATGAAGACTGGAGGCCTTTTCTGCTTGTCCATTTTTGACTGATAGCCTCTGTATCACCCTGTCACATGTTCTTTTCCCCATCCTGAAAGGCTCACTAGGTCCCTGAAGAGTTGCATGATGAACATTTGCATCAAATCAACCTGAATATTGACTGAAGACTCCCTAGTGGAGGGGCAGCTCCTTGTCATTTTCTGTGCCCCCTGAGGACCTGGACCAGCAGGGCATAGTTCTGGAAGGGTTTGGAATACCCCAATTATGCTGATTGAATCTTAGGATCCCCTCTTTAATCATGTGTGCCTTTCCATGGAGGACAAATGCAAGGGAGGGAACAAATCTGTGTAGCTATCTAAAAAGTCACAACAACATTTATACATTTTAATGAGACATACCTTGAAACTCTGTTAAAAATATCTTCTTAAGTACTCAGGTATCTTTCTTCAGGATAGGCTATATATTGGATCTTAAGTCAGATCTCAATAAATTCAAAATAATGAAGATGTACAAAGCAATTTTCTCATCATAATGAAATGAAGCTGGAAATTAATAATATAAAATGGAAAAAAAAATAAAAAAGGGATTAAAATCCTTTCAAATAATAAGTAGGTCAAAGATAGAATTGCAAGAGAAATCAGTAAATATCTCAGGATGAATGAAAACAAGAACACACCATATCAAAACTTATGGGATAGAGTGAAGACAGTCCTGAAATTTATAGCCCTTAATGTTTAAATTAAAAAAGAAGAAAGAGGGACTCATGGGAAGATGGCATCTGAATAGGTAATCAGGGCTCACATCTTTCACAAAATAACAGAGGAAGAGCAAAAACTGTCCAAGTGGCCTGCTTTGGGACTTTTCAAGACAGGAGAGTGCTGCATAACCCACCGGAAAGTCAGGGACAGAGAGGTAAAGAAGGCAAAATGAAATCTGTGAGTTACTAACCCTGGGGCCTGAGAATGGCACTCACCCTCCACTCTCAATGCAATCAGCCTGGATAAAACCTGTGGCACGCTGCAGCCAACAGAGTGGAGAATAGAAGTCTTCCTCCCTAAGAAGAGGTAAGGTGTGGCAGAGGTGTGGTCGAGAATGTTTCCATTCAGCTAATTTAACCAGAAGAGCTGACTTTGATCCTTGACTGACCAGAAAAGAATCACCTGAAAGTGGGTTTTGAAAGAGTCACCTCCTTGGAAATATTTGCTGATGAGCACCATCTGCCAGCTGGCCAGGAATTTACAAGGAAAAAAATTGCTTATAGGTGTCTCTTGTACAAAACTCCCAGGGAAAGATCTGCACAACAGTTGAGAGTCCCTGGATCTATTTTGATAACACAGCTGGGCAAATTTAAAAAATTAGAATTAGTTGAACAAAAGATCAAAAAGAGCAGTGAAACAAAACCACTAGGCAAGAGAGAGCAATTGAACATCAGAGTAAATTCACAAACATATTCAGGTGCCTAGACATCAGCAAAAATTGCAAGTCAACATAAGATCAAGTAGATATGGCTCAAATAAAGGAACAAACTAAAAATCCTCATGAGATACAGGATTAAAGATGACTAATCAATGATAACCACACAAATATCCTACTTCATTTTAAAATTAGAATTTATTGTCTTACAATTCTAGAGGCCACAAATCCAAACTGGTTTGTTCTCAGATCAATGTTTCAGTCAACAGGAAAACACTCCACCTGGTGACTATAAGGGAGAATCCATTTTCTTATCTATTCCAGCCTGTAAACTTCATTCCTTTAGCCTCTTTCAGCTCCTGGTAGCTATCAGCATTCCTTGGCTCTTGGTCCCTTCCACCATCTTCAAAGCCTACAGTATCTACTCTGACCAGGGATATTCCCAGAATCTTAGGTCATGACTGAATCTCACATATGTTATTTTATTGTTTATTTTTGTTTCATTTCTACTAGGACTTAAGAACAGTGAAGGTGAGAACCTTTTATATTTTACTAATTAGTGCCCCCAAAATTCAGATTATGGTGAATTTGAAAGCCTTAATAAATATGTGATATTGAAATGAATGATCTGAAGAGGAACCAAAACCCATTGTACAGTTTCTGCCATTAACCTAGCACATCCTCATGCAGGTATACTTTCAAGATGGGTCTACTCCTTCTTGAACTGTCTTTCCTCTGAAGCATTTAAATGTTAGGACCATTTATTCTGCACAGAGAGTGAGTATTTGGAGGGAAAATAAGCCAAAGAAATCAACCAATATTAGTACTAATTGAATGAATTAATAATGAATGATGGTATGTATACCTTATCAATTTTAAGGCATTTAGAAAATGAGAACAACCTCATATCTGCAATGATGTTTCACCTCCTCATTCCCTGAGATTTCTCTGCATTTTTTTTGCCCCAAGTCACTTAGGAACTAATTTTATTGTAGTGAATATCACATTTCCTCACTAAGGATTGAGCAAAGTTTTCATTCCCAGATAGCCATACTATTCCAGCTCTGAAAACATTATTCTCCTTCTCATATTTAAATTAATTTACATCCTATTTAACTTAAAATAGCAATAATGATATCTAAAAGTGAAAATTTATGCACCACCAGACATTATTAATTTAACTATTTTTTCATGTTACATTAAATACTGCTATGCACATACATATTATGCATATATAATAGTTACATCACATCATTTTGTACAGTCCATCATTTAGTTAACATTCAATGTTATTTTCAGGTTCACCCCAGTCATTATAGTTTAGTGTTTCATAATAAATAGAATCTGAATCATATTAGACAAATTACAGCAACAAGTTTTGCTTCACATTTTTGGAAATATTGATTTGGAAAAAGTTTCATATTCTTCCTACTAATTGTTACAAAATTCTGCATGCAACACAACCAGATCACTTCAAAATCTTACATTATTATCTTAATTATTTTTCAATAGAAAGTAATTAGGCAATATTCTGAATAGCATGGGAAAACATATTTTGTTAACGGTTATTCCCCTTTCTGATATTTCTAATGTGAACACTGGCTGAATATTTATTCACTTTTGTTTTGGGGTTGTTTTTTCTTCAGTATGAAAATTTTCATGCTGATGAAGAAATTTGAAATCACTAAAGACTTCCCTCCATTCATTTCCATAAGATATAAGTAAAGTATATTTCATACTTATTTCATTGAATATTTACTCCATCAAAAATTATCTGCCGTTCCTCTAGAGACTTCTGCTCCTGTTAAAAATTTTCCTGTCTGATTTTCCTTGTAGAAGTTATTACTAACCTGTGTTTATCTTCTGTGCACTTAGGCTGAAGCTCAGCATAAATGTCCTCCATGTCAATATAGACAGAGTTCTTCAAAGTGTAATTCATTCTTGCCTAAATTAAAGTAAAGGCATTTATCACAGATTACACTGACATAGAATTATACTCCTGTGTGGGTTTTCTCATTTGTTTAAACAATAATCTATGGATGAAGCCTGTTCCATATTCATTACATTTATATTGTGAGTTCTCTCATGTTTTCTAAGTTTAGAATTCTGACAGAAGACTCTCCCACATAGACAGTATTCATAAGGTTTTTCTCCTGTGTGAGCTTTCTCAGGTTGCCAAAGCACAGATTTATTGAAGACCATCTTTCATACATGACATTTGTATAGCTTCTCTCAAGGGCGATTTTTCATATTTTCTAAGATTAGAACTCTGACTGAAGTTTTTCCCACAAAGATGGCCCTCAGAAAGTTTCTTTCCAGTGTGAATGTTCTCATGTTGTCTAAGCACAGAAGATTTAAGGAGGGTCTATCCCACATACATGACATTTGTTAAGGTTTCTCTCCTATGTGAGTGTTCTCATGTTATCTAAGGGAAGAACTTTGTGTAAATATTTTTGCACATACATGACATTCGTATTGTTTCTCTACAGTGTGAGTTTTCTAAAGTTTTCTAAGGGAAGACCTTTGTCTAGAGTCTTTACTACATGCATGGCATTTGTGTGGAGTCTCTCCAGTGTGAATTCTTTCAAGTTGTCTAGTGTTGGAAGATTTCCTTAAAGTTTCCCACATATTTGACATCTGTATTTTTTTCTTCAGTGTGAGTTCTCACATGTGGCCTTAATTCAGAACATTTTCTGAAGGTTTTCCCACAGTGATGAATGACAGTTATATGATTTAATTCTTGTTTGGATTTGATTACACTGATTAAAGGATAGCTGGTCACTGGGGACTTCTTGAAATTATTCTCTCATATAGGGTTTCTTTCTCTTATGAGATAACACATATTAAATCATTGTATTGCTATGAATGAAATCTTCCCCCAAGACATTAAATTCTAGTGGATCCTGCAGAGTGCAAGAACTTTGTTGTTGGAAGGAAAAGAGACTGCTATAGTTTGCTCACAAATATTCTTTACTTTAATTCTCTATGTATGAATTCTGGATTAATCATTCAGTAACTCTCTAGATAAAAATTTTCACATGTTGCATTAACATGGTATGTTATTCTCTTGAACAGATTCTATCTTTTGTCTTCTCAACTTCTTAGCTATTTAATTACTTTGTAAGAATAATTAATTACTTTCTTATATTTCAAAGACCAAGGATATGGCTGTGGTTTTTGAATTATTCTTTTATATGTTCCCAGTTTATAATTTTGATGAAAAATTAATTTTTCCCTAAAATTAAAATTTCCAAAACTTTTGCTAGGTGAATGTTTAATCACACCCTTAATTTCAGCCTTGTGATTGTTATGAATTCATGATTTTGTTCCATTCCCAAGTCTTCATTTGTATGACCTGGGTTCATACACATGAAATTTACCATTGACAAGATGATGGATGAGGCCTACCTAAAGATATGCTGCATGGCTATAATTTCTTGTTTTCAAGGTCACATTCCCCACCTGAAATAATTGGGGATCATGGAGGTTAGAAAGCAATGGTATGACATGTTTAAGGTGCTTAAAAAAATGAAAAACTGCCCACCAATAAATCAGTACCCAGCAAATTTGGCTTTCAAAAATGAGGGAGAGTGCAAAGTATTCAAACATAAAAAGAATTTAAGAGAGCTTCTTAACAAAAGACATGATCTTCAAGAAATATTAAACAATTGCTGCAGGATAAAAGAAAAAATAAAAAAGAAACAGCATTGGAGAAGAGTGTAGAAAGGAAAATTGTTAGTAGCAACAAGAAAAAGGATAAAATGATAAATAAATAAAAACAAAATATGACATATATAAACTTAAAGAAAAAATGGCTAATGCAAGTATTGCCTTGACAGTAATAATATTAGTATAATAATATTATATAATATATAGCCATAGATGCTTATATTAATGGATTAAACTCTCAAAAAAAAAAACGCAGTTTGGAAGAATGGATAAGGAAATATTACCCATCTCTATGTTGTCTACAAGAAATTCATCTTAGATCCAGGTACTTAAGGAAGTTACAAGTGAAAGGTTGAAAAATGATTTTACATGCAAAAAATTACCAGAATAAGTGGGAGTGGTTATACTAATATCAGTCAAAATATACGTAAAATGGAAAACTATTGTAAGACACAAAGAAGGACACTATATATTAATAAAAGGGATTATATATCAACAAGAAAGAACAATCATAAATATTTATATAACTAACCAAAATATATGGGACTAACAATGGAAAAACTAAGAGGAGAAATAGATTCCTTTACAATTATAGTGGTAGATACTCATACATCATTATCAACATTATATAGAACATCTTGAAGAAGGTTAATAAAGAATCAGAGACCTTGAAAAATACATTAGAGGATCTAGACCTAAGAGATATACACAAAACATTACATCCAATTACAGGATACACTTTCTTCTCAAACGCATGTGGACCATTCTCCAGGATACACCACATGCTAGGTCACAGAAAATGTCTCAAAGAGTTTAGAAAGATTGAAATTATATGAGGTAATTTCTCTGACCACAATGGAAAGAAGCGGAAATCAGTAAGGGACAGAGAAGCAGATTAGGCACAAAGATATGGAAATTAGAAAACTCATTCTTAAACAATCAGTGGGTCAAGGAGGAAATTGCAAAATAAATGAATAATTACCTTGAAATGAATGAAAATGAGAACACAGCTATGAAAACCAATGGGATGCAGCTAATGAAGTGCTGGGAGGGAAATATATAGCCATAGATGCGTATTTTAAAAAAGAAGAGCTAAAACCAGAGACTTACATACAACTATTGAGGAACTTGAAAAAGAACAACAAACGAAACCTAAAACAAGCAGAAAGATAGCTATAACAATGATTAGAGCAGAACTAAATGAAATTGTGAATGAATAAAAACATTTAAAAAATTAACAAAACCAAAAGTTGATTCTTTGAAAAGATTAATCAAGTTAACAAACCTTTAGCTAGACTAACAAAGAAAAAAGGTAGGAAGATGCATATAAAGGAGAGAGGGATATCACCACCAATCCCATAGAAATAAAATGTATCATAAGAGGAAATTTTGAAAAATTGTATGCCAACATGATGGATAATTTAGATGAAATGGACAAATTTCTAGAAACACATTAGTAATTACATTGACAAAAGAAGAAATTGATGAACTCAACAGACCAATCACAAGTAGAGATTGAATTAGTCATGAAAAAACTACCCAACCCCCAAAAAAAAACCCAGGACCAGATGGCTTCAAGGTGAATTCTACCAATCATAGTGGAAAGAATTCACATCAGTCCTGCTTAACTTCTTCCAAAAAATAGAAGTGGTGGGAACAGTACCTAACTTTCTCTATTATGCAAACATCACCCTAATACCATATAAAGCCATATAGAGATGCCACAAGAAAAGAAAACTACAGATAAATCTCTCTAATGAATCTGGATGGCAAAATCCTCAACAAAATACTTGCTAATCATTTTCAACAACACATCAAATAAATTATACACCCTGATCAAGTGGGTTTTATCCTTGCAAGGATATTTCAAAATAAGAAAATAAATCAATGTAATACACCACATTAAGAGTTCTCCAAAAAATCACATAATCATCTCAATTGATGCAGAAAAAAGCATTTGACTAGGAATTGCATCCTTTCTTGATAAAAACACTTTGAAAAACAGGAATAGAATGAAACTTCCTCAACACAATAAAGAGTGGATATGAAAAAACCCACAGCTAAAAATACTCAATGGTTAAATATTAAAGGCTTTCCCTCCAAGATCTGTAACAAGACAAGGATGTCTACTGTAACTGCTTTTATTTAACATTGTGTTAGAAGTACTAGTTTGAGCACTTGGTCAAGAAAATGAAATAAAATACATTCAAATTGGAAAGGAAAAAGTAAATTTTACATTCTACAGATGACATGATCTTACCTGTGGAAAACTCAAAAAATCTACAACAAAGTTTCTAGAGCTGATATATGAGGTTAGTAAAATGGCCGGATATAAAATCAACAGTCAGTAACATTTCTGTACACTGATGAGCAATCTGAGGAGGAAATCAAGAAAAAAATTCAATTTACAATAGCAATAAAAGAATGAAATATCTAGGAAAAACTTAATTAAAGATGTAAAGTACTTGTACACTGAAAACTACACAGCATTGTTAAAGGAAAGTAAAGAAGACCTAAATTAATGGAAGAATATTCCATCTTCATGGACCGAAACACTAAATATCTTTAAAGTACTTATCTTTTCCAAATTGATTTACAGATTTAACACAATCCCAGTAAAAATTGCAAAGGTATTTTTTTCTTTTGAGTTGGAAAAGCCAATTATGAAATTTATTTGGAAGGGCAAATGAACCTAATAGCCAAAAATATATTGAAAAAGAAAAATGAAATTGGAAGATCAGTCTACCTGACTCTAAAGCACAGTACAAAAATAAAGTGGTCCAAACTGCATGGTATTGGCACAATGGTAGACTTCCTGACCAATGGAACCAAACTGAGAGTTCTGATATAGATCCTTACATATCTTGTCAGCTGATATTCCACAAGGCCACCAAGCCCAATCAACTGGGGACAAAATGCACTCTTCAACAAGTGGTGCTCGAAGAACTGCATATGCATATCCAAAAGAATGAGAGAGGATCACCATCTCCTGCCCTATACAAAAATTAATTCAAGCTGGATGAAACACCTTAATATAAGACCTAATAGCATAAAATTCTTAGGAGATAGTGTAGGGAAGCATCCACAAGATCATGTAGTAAGAAATGTTGTCATTAACTTTACACCCAAAGAGCAAACAATGAAAAAAAACACACACACAAATGGTCCTTGTAAAATTAAACCTTTTGTGCTTCAAAGGAGTTTGTCAAAAAAAGTGAAAAGGCAACCTACTCAATTGGAGAAATATTTGTGAACCACTTATCTGATAAGCGACTTATATCCAGCATAAGTAAAAAAATTCTACACCTTGAAAATAAAAAGACAAACAACCTGTTTCAAAAATGGGCAAGAAATTTGAATAATGCTTTTCCAAATAGAAAACAAAAATGGCTTAAATCTCATGAACAGATGTTCCACATCACTCACTATTAGAGAAATGCAAATTAACCCTACAATGAGATATCATCTTATCCTTATTAGACTGGCAGCTATTAAAAAAACAAAACAAAACGGAGAACTGCAAATATGGGAGAGGATGTGGAGGTCAGGGAAACTTTGTCCACTGCTGTTCAGTATGTAGAATGGTGCAACCATTCTGGAGGACTGTTTGGCAATTCCTATGGAGATAACTATAGAATTGTCATATTATCCAGGAATCCCACTACTACAAATATACCCAGAAGAATTGAAAGCAGGGAAACAAGCATATATATATATATATATACCAAAGTTCATAGTGGCATTATTCACTAATTTTTATTCAGCTAAAAGTTGGAAGCTACTCAAATGTCCATCAACAGATGAATGGATAACCAAAATGTGATATATACATACTGTATATATGGGATATTACAATGCTGTGAGAAGGAATGAAGTATTGACACTCATGAAAACATGGATGATTGAATATTGAAGACCTGATGTTGAGTGAAGTAAGCCAGTCACTAAAGGATAAATATTGCATGATCTCACTGATAAGACTTAAGCATCTTGAACAGACTCACAGAGTTAGAGTTGGGAAGATAGGTTATCAGCAGAGAAAGGAGATAGGTGTGGTAAGTTGGTGCTTAATACGGGCAAAACACATGATAAGGAGGAAGGAGGTGGTTTGGCAGTGGATGGGGTAAATAATGGTTGACGGTACTGGAATGTGAGGATGAGCAGGGTTAGGGAGTTGGGTTGGAATAGCCAAGGAAGTAGGGGGAGAGCTGGAGGAAGGAACAGTAAACTCTGGGGATTTGTAAGTCTATGTTTGACACCACAATGGTGGGAATGTTCTCTTGGTAAATATGTAGGGGAGGTTTACTGATGCAGAGCATTGATAGTGGGGAAATAAGTGGGAAAGGGTGCACCTGGGGCATGCTTCTACGGAATATAAATTCTCATCTTCTCATAGGGTGTCGTCTCAGTGGGTGAATACGCACACAATAAATGAGAAAATATTAAACTCCCATCCTGCTACATTCTCAAATAGAGGCAAGAATCTCAAGTACATAGGCAGTGCTTAATAAGAAACAGACCAGTATATCAAGCCTTCAATATTAATGCATGTAACTATAAACCTTATTGTTTAATAATTTAAATTACTAGTTATACTTTCTGAGTGAAAGGAGAGGGAAAAATGAGTGGAATATGGGGTATTTTGGGGTCATTGGAATTGTTCTGCATCATTTTGCATTGATAGGTATAGGTCATTATACATTTTGTCAGAATCTATAAAAGTACACAGTGCAAAATGTGTACTATAATGTAAACCATTGCCATGGTTAGTAGTAATGCTTTGATAGTTGTTCATAATTGCATCAAATGTACCATACTCATGTAGGATGTTATTGGTAGGGGAGGACATGGGGGGACAGGGGTATATGGGATTCCCCTATATATTCTAT
Organism: Tolypeutes matacus; assembly: GCA_026826555.1. NCBI lineage: Eukaryota > Metazoa > Chordata > Mammalia > Cingulata > Chlamyphoridae > Tolypeutes > Tolypeutes matacus. The sequence continues at coordinate 64,980 of JAKSZT010054206.1, forward strand.
GCATCTTTTCTGTAACCTAAAGCTTATTATAAAATAAAGTAAGAAAAAATAAAACACTGGGGTAACATACAGAAGAAATTGTCTGTATTCATAAAAGATAATAGAGCTTAAGGTAATGAAAGGCACAGTGCATTTTTTAAAAATACATATACTGTATTATAATTTATTGTACTTCATTATTAATTTTTGGCTTTGTTTTTTGGAAGGTCTTGGATTGCAGAAGGGTTGCTATTGTGGGAAGGGAGTGTCACTGTTCCAGGTCATCAGTGGTGGGAGAATTTTTGGGGAGTGGTATACCTGTGGCCTGCCTCTATGCAATATGAATGTGCTAGTGTGATCATGTGGGGTTATCTTGGTGGGTGGAGACCCACACAATGAACAACAGAATATTGACTTCTCATCCTGCAGAGTCCTGCTATGTTCTCTAATAGAGTGTATGACTCTCTAGAGCACATGAGCAGTGCCTAGCACAGGAGGATAGACCAATATGCTAGGCACTTGATAGTCATGCTTGTACTTAAACATTGTTCCTGTGAAATTGAAACTTAGCCAAGTAATTTATATTACCTAAGAGTTACCTTCTGAAATTTTCCTTGACATTCAAATGTGGCCTCTCTCTAAGCCAAATTCAGCATATAAGCTCAATAATTTCTGCCCAGCATGTGACATGACCCCAAGGGATGAGTCTCCTTGGCATCAAGTAATTATTTCCTAGTGCCATTTAGAAAAAAGACCTAGAACGCATTTGGAAAAAGACCTAGAACGAAAAGGGGAAATATGTAATACAAATGAGTTTTATGGCTAAGAGGTTCAATCCAGACTTTACACTTATGCATGTCTCAAGAGGATCACACTGACTGCCACAGTAAACAGAGCCTCAAATAGGGGTGCTCCTGAGGGGCCTATAGATATCTCGACACTATAGGCAGAGCTGAAAATCCCAGGAAATGGCACCCCTTTGGTAAGCCTTTCCATGGAACATATGATAACCTATCTCCTCAATGTATCCCGTTAGATTCTTGTACAGTTATCCCACATGTGGTTCTTCTGTCCCTTTTATTCATCCCAGAGAATTATATCTTCTTGCTGTTCATATGCTAGGTGACCCCTGTATCTCAGCAGAGCTGAAGGCAACACCTACTCTCCAGTTCATTTGACCCAACTATGACAACTAACAAAAGCATGATGATAGAAAATGCCCTTTTTTTTTTTAATTTCTTCAGCATGTTTTTATTAAAAGTTTTGTGAAAAGAAGTCCTTTAATTAGTAAAAAGGGGGAAACATGGCCTGAAGCAAATGGTATCAATACATGTGTAAACAAGGTAAAGTTGCTTAGCCTATTAAAAAAAAAACAAAAACAAAAAAAACTGGTCAGATAGCACAATTGTTAATTTTAAGGGGCTGGGAGTGGGAAGTGTTTAGACCCAAAGTCTGCTGCCCTCAATGGCTAGTACTATAGTTAATTCTTTACTCTCTATAGCCTTGATCATCTGTCCCTTCTATCTTTTCCTATAGAAAACCACATTAGATGAAGCAAGCACTCACTGCCTCGTGTCTAGGGATTCTGATATAACACTGCCAGCAACAACATAGCTAGAACTACCAGCCCTGAGAAAATGTGAAACATTCACCCATATATTTTTCTCTACCTTTGCAGGAAAATGCTGGAAGTAAATAGGGGTATGAAATTCAACAGGTGGCTAGGAGTGTTTTACATTCAGTTGCTTGGAAGCATAACAGATTCAGCTCTTCTGAATCTTATAAACATTAAAACGGGAAAAACAAGTCATTTGAGGATAATAAGAGTCTTTGCATTAAAGGTGAATCTGCAACAAGAAATCTCTCTAAGTCACAGATCTTGAGGCTCATGAGGAAGATAAGCTCTAACCCCCCATTTGTCCCTGAGATATGCAGGTGCTGAATTTCTTAGTAGGTTATGCCCTACTAAGGGCAAGGGGAAGAAAGAAAATCCATCTTGTCCTGTACATGCATAGTTATGTTTTGGAAGATGATTCCCAGCTTTGAAAGAGGATTGATTTTTACAACGAATTAACAGGCAGGGCAACTCACTTTAAACAGTAGCAGTTCATCTCGTTAAACCTAGTTTTTTACCAATGACTTGAACTAAAAACAATTCAAACCACTGGGTCATGCAGAATCAATAAGTTAAAACTATAACAATAAAGAATAAAAGGGTGTTAAAGGCATTAAGTGAAAAACTCTATTTCTCGAAAAGGAAAAAAAAAAAAAAAAAAACCCAGAAAACTCTGTAGTGTATTTTGTATAGAGTAGGGAACAGAGAAAGAAGATTTTCATTATGGCTTTAGGATGGTAGCACTTTAGAAAGTCCCCTAGCCCAACCCCCAAATCAAAAACCGTGGTGGCAGTGGCAGAGCCAGGAGACGACCCAGCCTCCTGACCTATTCCGTCCCACAACCGTGCTCGGTGGCTGCTGTCCAATCGCCCGCGCTTTCCACGACTCCCTTAGAAGTGGCTACTGCCTGTTCCAGTAGATCCAACGTCAAAGGCCGGGGGGTAGGGATGGAGCCCTTGTAGTGGATGGAGGGCAGCTAGGCCAGATCCGGGAGGGGCAAGTCTTCGGTCCACCGCTCCCGGCGCCGGCGGCCTCACGGGAAGACCTTGGGACCTGGATAGGGCTCCCCCTCGCACCAGAAATCATCGGCCTGCGGGGTCTCCAGCAGCCACACCTCTCGGGGCAGGTCACAGGCCGAGCCGGAGGCCTCCTTGGATCTGACGGGCTCCAGCACTCGGTAATAGTGGCAGTCCCGGCCGTCGTCGGGGTCGTAGGGTGGGGCCAGTATGTCCAGGAAGGCGGCGGGCCCGTCCACGGCGTCGATCTGGTGCAGGTTGTCCCGGTGCGGCGTGAGGACGCAGGGGCCGCTGGCCTCAGTGTACTCTGCCCGAGAGCGCAACACGCCCGGCCGCACTGCGTCCCGCTCCTGGGCCTGCAGCGGCGGCTCAAACTGCTTCTCGGGCGGCGGGGGCCGCGGCCGCTGCCCACCGCCAGCCTCCAGCTTGTCCATGCAGCTGATGCGCAAGGTGCCGTACAGCACCTTGAGCATGCCGTGCATGCCCGGGTGGTCGTGCAGCGGGATGGACGTACCGCTCTTGAGCAGGAACACGCCGAGGCTGAAGCCGTCCGTCTCGTAGATGTGCATATAGGTGACGGGAGGCAGGTTAGGTGGCAGTGGCTGCAGCGTGGCCTTGCGCGGGGCGATGTTGAGGTCCTCGGCGCGGACCTGGGTCAGCAGGCTCGTCAGCTTGCTCAGGTTCTCTGCGAAGCCCGGCGGCACCGGCGCCTCGGGACCTGGCGCCACGCCGCGGCCGGCAGCACTGCGGCCGCCCCCGCTGCCCCGGAAGGTGAGGCACGCCTGGCGGGCGATCCGTTGGATCAGGGAGGCCATGTTGTCTCGGGGCATGCTTGGCTGTTCCTCCGCGTGCCGGGGCCGGCCCCCACCGCCTCCTGCTTTCCTCCGCCCCTTGCGGTCCCCGGCGGCCGCCACGGCTGCCCGCAGCCGGGAGCCAGGCGGGAGGCCCCGCAACTACCCGCCTGCCGGGCGAGCGGTTCTGCAGCTCGAAAATGCCCATTTCAAAAAACACAGTATCCACAATTGCAAGAGAGACAGTGCCACCTATCTGCCCCATTGTTATCTAAAACCCCTCTCAATCCAATCCAGAGATGGGATCACCATCCCAAAATCCTCATGAATGAGGAATGAAGAAACATAAGGTGGGACTGCAAGTATGGAATAACTCAGATTTATTATTATTTTAGGAATGGGAGAATCTGTAACATTGATGTAAAGTTGGTGGTCACCAGAGGTTCTGAGGGGAGTAAGAGGGAAAAAATTTGTAACATGGGGGGAGGGGCAATTTGGGGACATTGAAATTGTTCTGCATGATACTGCAATGATAGATACAAGCCACTATACATTTTGTTAAAATCTATAAAATTGTGCACTGCACAGTGTAAAACATAATGAAAACTATAGACCATGCTTAGTAGCAGTGCTGCAATATGAGTTCATTAATTGTAACAAATGTACCAAACTAATCAAAGGTGTTGTTAATGGGGGAAATTGTAGGAGAGGGATGGGTGTGTTATATAGAAATCCCCTATATTTTTGGTGTAACATTTATGTAATCTAAAGCTTCTTTAAAAGTAAAGAAAAAAGTCAGATTTCCTGCCTGAAATGATTGGGGAAAAAACAAACAGCTTTATTAGAGTGGCATTAACAGAATACAAAAATCTGAGAAACCTAAATGTTACTGTGATATATTTCAATATTGTCAATTATAGATAGGGAATGATGAAAGGATGTCACATTAAGTTATACCATAGTAATCTTTTTTTATAAAACTGAGAGTTAAAGTATTTTCAGGATTAAAATAAGGGGAAAATAAAAAGGAGATTAGATATTTGGAGGTAAAGTGAAAATAAAACCTCAAAGAGGAGGTCCATGGCAGTGAACATTATGTGAAAGTTTACCTGCAATAAGTATATTAATATCTCTTTGTCTAAAGCCAAAGACAATGGCAGAAGGATACTTGAATAGAGACTAGTATATGCCAACATTTAATAGAATATCACTCACTTAAGGGCATGTTTTAATGATATTTCCAAGCATCTACTAATTTATTGACCAAGCCCCTTCTTGTGTGAATGCACAGATTCCTGGAGCCCTCCTGGTCTCTGCACTTGGATAAATTCTGATAACTCTTTCCTCTCCTTGCTACAACTGAGAAATCACATATGATTTGTGGAGTTGATACTTTATTTATATGAAAGAGATACAATGAATTTTGAGTTATCTGCTAATAACAGTGCATTATCTTTAAGTCCAAGACAGGCTATGGTGAAGAATAAAGTAAACATTGAAGGTCAAAACAGGGAAACACACCTTGAACAAAGCATATTGACAATACTTCAATAGCAAAGGACGCTTGACCATATGCCATAAAACATTAAGGCTCTGTGGTCATTGAGACCCATGCCAGGTTGAAAGACTGAAGCAATTTTTCTTGCATAAAGGGAAAATTATGTTTCCACAGTGGTTGAATAGTATTTTTTAAAAGAATACAATAATCATAATGTCTACCCAAAACAAATAATTATATAAGGAAAATGTATCCTGAATATTTTTTGACTGTGTTGTAAAATACCAACAAGGTCCCTAAAGCATAAAAATTATTAGATAATATTTAATCAATTTACATATCCATTTAAATAATGTTCTTAGGTTCTCAGCACAGTTCTGTGTATTGGAGATTGAGTAGCAGGAAATACATGAAATTGTAGTCTGAAAGATTAGACCAGCGGTGTGAAAAATGATGTCAGTTAATAAGTGAAGAATCAAATTTCTTCCAGATACTTTTAAGTTTTGTGAAAGGATAAGGGCAGAGCTTGGAATGGCATATGAGAAAGCTCATCCAGATACTTGTTGAATAGTTAAAGGATAAATTGGAAATATTTGACAGAGAGTTAGATAGATGATGATGGTGAAGATAATAGATAGATTGGATAGATAGGTACATAAACAGGTAGAGAGAGAGAGAGAGAGAGAGAGAGAGAGAGATAGGTGATAGATAGATGATAGATAATAAAATTTTGGATTTTCATCAATAGAAATCTGATGACTGATAGGTTCCAGCATCCCTTCTCTGAATAGCTTTCTCTGGACTGTGCCCATCATGGCCCACTCTTCCTGGGTGAAGTCTATAGCTACATGTTTGAAGGTCACTGATTCCTAAAACTACAGAGACATTCAAGTTCAGACAGGACTATCCACACTAATATCACAGTAAGATGAGTTAGATGACATCCTTAGGAATGGAGGAGCTATGTGTAGAGAAAGTTCAAATTATGTTTGAAATTCTAGTCAGAACATTATGAATTATGATGTGGTATCTGTATATTAGATATACTTGCAGAGACATTCACATACTGAATACATAATGTTCCATTATAAAGCAATATCATATGAGTTGTGGTGTGATCATAAAAGATAAATTTAGGCAGTCTAATAGCATAAGTCAGGGACCCTTTAAAAATGCTATACCCTATTAAAATCCTGGACTCACTCTTCTTGGCTCTAAAAGGCCATACTCAATTTTACCTTGGGTCTCCAAATCCTAATTATCATTTTCTATCTTATCTTCTCCTTGATTCTCATATAAAAGATAGAGTTAACTTCTTAATGTGTTCTCGTCTCTCTAGCTCTTCAACATTTTTCATTGAATCTAAAATTTTGCTGTAGCTACTAAACTTTCCCCCTATGAACAGCCAAAATCAAGTGAAAAATATTCCCTTATTCATTGCTTCCACTTACAAATTTGCACAGACATTATTTACAAAGAGGGAAATGGTTGATTAGGGACAAGGCGGTGATAAGAAATCCAAACATCTTTTCAAAATACAAAAATATCTATATACACTTTAATATATTTGCTATTAGAGAAAATAAACAAATTATTTCTCATGGCATACCTTGCTTAACCCTCCCTTGAGCTGCTCTGAACACTAGGCAACACTTACCACAGCACCTATAACACTGGATTCAACTCACCTGCTCAAATATCTACCTCCCATTTGGAGTGTCAAGTTTTGCTCTTCCTCACCTCTGTCACATGTTGTCACCACAATCCCAAACCCATTACTAACACTTACAATGTTAATGAGGAAATTATTTCCCCACCAAGATCATGGGCTCCCTCTCTTCTCTGAAAACACAGCCTTAATGGAGGCTGGAACAAATTACTGTAAATATTGGAAGGAGATTATTTTTTAATCTGTTGCTGACCCATCATAATTATCCCAGAGTAATGGGCACACTTAAGTCATTCTCAGATCCTTGAATGTCTCCTGAGTGCACTTAGAACAGACAGTGTAATAGGAGAAATGTGCCCATATTCTAGCAATAGACATGTAATTTCAGTAGAAAAAGCAATACCTTACTCACCAGGATATGCACTTGCAAGTTGGCCATCAACTGTATTCCTATGATTTTTGACTCTCGGGAACAGGCAGAGGATAAAGCAGGCAACGCTGACAATGGAGAAAGAAGCCACAATTTCCAGAGCCAATGGTTATTAATATCCTAACTTTCACTGATTATTAATACCCTAACTATACCGCACCCAACCAACAAATACACAGAGTGCTTCAGTAAAACTGTGGGAAGACTGTCATCTTCCAATGTAATAAGAGATAACTATGGCTCTTATTGTTAATAAAATATCTATACAGATATATTATAGATACGAATATGTAAACCATTGTTGTATATGCCAATTCACCCACAGTGATCTGAATTTTACATTTTCTCCCTGATTACAAAACATAGGTATCCCTAATTCAAGCCACATGTGGATTTTGGTCACCACATATAGACAAACACTGTGGAATTTCTCACATTTAAGGGATTTTGCTTTATGAACTAGCTGTTATCAGTCCCCTGGACACTCACTCCCTTCATACTCTGCCCTACTCCTGCTGTTTTGTATATATTTTTCTGAAATCATTTTGATTTCCCCACATGGGCTTTCTAGAAATATCACTCCATGAACCCTGACTTTTAGATATATCCACAAAAGACTTTGATCCCATCCATGAAAATTAAAAATACAATTGATGATGGAGTTAATCAATTAAGGATTTAGATCATTTGAGGTATCAATATCATCCATCCTCCATATCTAGTCCTTAAATTCCCTTCATCAGAAAGTAACAGATTATGTGGGTTATAATGTTCTGCCATATGCCAGAAAACTCATAAGATGAAGCTCAGAAAACAGACTGGGTGGGTACAGGAAGGTACCTATTTCCTTTATTTGATATTTTAGGAAAATGGTTGCTGAAATCATGTCCAATATTAATCATCTTTAATTGTAACATCCTTGCATTAATCATTTATGAACTATAAGTTCCCCCTTCACACTTTGTTAATAATTATATTTCATGGGCAAAATGATAATGTATTATAAACAGAAGAAAACACCCTTTTGCATCTGAAATCGAGAAAAAAGGGAAAATGATGTAGTAAACGTGAAAGATTCACTTACATTATTCTCAAAATAGATTATGATTTATTTATGAAAAATATTTATGCTTTATTTATGAAAAAGGACATGATCAGAAGGTCAGAAAATTTTAGTAGCATGACAAAATTACATGGTTATAAAATGATAAAGCTAGGAATTGAATTTTGCTTTGCCTATATGCCATGCTTAAATATCTGGAGCTTTACATACAATACCTAGTTTACCCTGGAATGTACCTTGTCACATCAATAACCAGGTGCCACAGCCTGTGGTTATAGCCACTCTTTTTTGCTTGTTTACATGACTGCTTCTCATGCCCAGATTTACCTACCACATGGAAACTTCCAGTAAATGGACCCCCCTTGCCAAATATCAGTCACTATACTGACTCTATCCTCATTATTTCAGTATAGTTTAATCCACATTTACTCATTTCAACAGATACTTACCAAGACCAATATTTTGATATTTCTTATGTCCATCCTACTATTTCTATGTCTACCAATAAACATTGTACATACTTACAATTTTCTATGATGGCATCTGACTGAGCACATGATTAGGATATTGTTCCAGAAACAAACAGAGTCAACTAGTGGCTAAAACGTATGTGGTAACTCTATTAATGCTGTATTGGTAATTAAATAATTCCACTATTCTCCATAAACATGCCAAATCTTCTCCATATCTTTTGAATTTCAAACATTCTCACATTGCCTTTTACTTTCAAAAGATTGAATCACCTCCTACTAAGCAGATGGATCAGAAAGTAACCTTTCTGATAATTTACCCTTTAATACCATAATATTTTTAATAGTCCTTGCATTCACACACATTGCCTACTATTTCTTTCCTACTAAATTGGAAAGTCATGGTACCACTGGCTGAGTTCAATGTATCCAAATGAACTCGGACTCTCCTAATTTGTTGGTAACTATAAACTGATCATAAATTCAATCCCTTTTATCAGAAGCCTCTCCCTATCTTCACAATCCATCTTACCATGTAAGCTTATATAAATGATTCATGACCCACTTTGGAGGCCTTTGCTTTTTATTTTAAGATGAAGCCTAACTACCAGAGTCAGATGAGTGGTTTGGGAGAAAGAAATATCCCATCATAGTTTGTTATTGATCTCTATAGTTTTTTTCTCTCTCCCACAACTGACAGCACCATTTTTGAGGAAAGGGAAATGTTTTAATTCAATTTTATTGTATAATCTCACCCCTCCACCAAAATATGTATTCAAGAAGTGGAATATGCTTAAAAGATGGTGGGGAAGATGGCAAAGCAGGAAGCTCCAGGAATCAGTCCTTCCACCAAGACAACTATTGAATTGGCAGAAACTGAATCAACAATTTTGAAATTCTGGAGACCTGCTCCAGGAAAGAGCTGGAGAAAGAGGCTTGTATTATTTGAGGAAAGCTAGGCCTCCTGACTCTGCAGCCTTTGACAGCTCTTGCTGCAGTGTGATGAGCTGTTGTTTTTGTATTTCTGAATTCTTCTGTAAGTAGCAACACATTTCTTTCTTCTCTTTCATTTCCTTTTTCATGTTGGCCTTCAGGATTCACTGTGCCTGTTGTGGCACCAACAGGGATGGCACTGTTCTTGGGAGGGCCTCTGACTCTCCAGCATCTCCTCAAAGAGGATGTGGCAGCTAAATCCCTCCTTCACTTCATGTTCATGTGCCAAGTAATGCCTCCATGGAGGGAAATGCGTGGCAACGAGCCACGCAATGAAAGCCATGCTGCCTGATGACCAGCCAGTCTGGTGTCACAGCATGGTGCTTCTCATCTTCTTCCACTTTTACAGTGGGCTGAGGGATGCAAGCCTCAGGTTCCTTATGGAAGGGCTTTCAGGAGCAGAGCAAGGACTTGGTGTTGATTAGACTGAGGAGAAAGCCGATGGTGCTCTCTTTGGAAAGCTCAGCCTCAAAGATATGGGGTGGTTTTCCCACTGGTGAATATGTGGTTTTGGTTTGCCCCTCAAAAACTATGCCCTTTACTCTGTGCACTCTGGTAAAATATTTGCACCTGACCAGTGACTATGTGAAGCAGACCCATAGGTCAATGAAGTAATGGTCTTCTCAGTGGAATTTGTAGAAGACATCTCTGATACCCTTTGAATCTTGGAGGGCCTGGAGATTGGAACCTGTGATAAGTTATCACCTAATAGCACACATTTTTACTCTTTGAAAACAGTATAATAAATATTGGGATATTCTGTTTACAACTATAGATTCATATATATATATTTGGTATCTATTTTTGAATTCCAAATGATTTTCTCATTTGTAACATTGAAATCACTTCATACACCTTAACTTTCCTAATAGTATGTTACTTCTATAAAGAAGTATTTTATGAAAGTGATTTTCTTAGCAAGTTCAGAATACAAACACTTAAATACGAGAAATGTTCACCTTTTTAAAATGTGTTTCCAAACTTCTTTTAAGAGAAGGCTTATGGAAAAGAAATTATGTTTAAAGAAAGATATTAACTCATATAATGTGCATTATTTCTCACAGTTATACCTCTTCTTTTTGCATTTTTAATCAAGCAACAGATTAATGTAAAAATAGCTTTTTCCTGAAAAGAAGGTCCTATTACCATGCCCTTATTAGATGATCTCAATTGTATTGTTTCCTAAATTCCTCAAAAAAATACAATATCATTAGAAAATGTAATAACAATTACATGAAGTAAGTAAAAATCTTTCTAAACACCCTGTTCCCCTGTCACACACTCCTCTGCCCCACTTGCATATTTCTTTCCTTTTTATCTACACAAAACATTTAGATCTTGGAATGCATAATTGGATAAATTTTCTGAGCCAAATCTGGAATTCCCTCATACTAAGAGTTCTTGCATTTGCTCACTCATTTATTCATTTATTCATTCATATTAAGATATTTTGTTAATTTTCTACTAAATAACAAAAAGTACTTTTTTGGCAAAAGCCTCAGTGAGCTTTATCCCCTTCTTGCAAATCCTTAATTTTTATTCTGGCCCATGATAAATCAGGTCCCAGAGAAAATCTAGACAGGGAGAATCAGACCCCTCATTTTCCAGCTCCCATCAGTCAGACAATTTTCCTTCCATCCTTACCTAACGTTTTAGAGAAAGATCTCTTTTTCCCAGATTGTTGTTTCATCTCATCTTGGAGAATGTGAACCTGAAAAAAATAGTTCCTGCAAGATTTTATCAATTGTCCTAGTTGTAAGTGCTGTCTCAACTTTTCCTAAGGAGTGGACTGTGATTTGTTCCTTAATATCTGTCAGTTTACAGCCAAAGTCACTCTTTCACAGGGACATCTGCGATTAACAACCTCACAGAGGAGCAGTTGGGAGCTGAGTGAGCGCCAAGGCTTCCAGTAACCCTTGTATGACATCATCACTGACATAGCTCAGTATTGTGAGCTCAGTTTGAATGGCAACATGGCAACAAGAAAAACACGGCATCAAAAAAGCATATTTTGGTGGAGGGGTGAGATTATATAATGAAATTGAATTAAAACATTTCCCTGTCCTCAAAAATGGTGCTGTCAGTTGTGGGAGAGAGAAAAAAGTATAGAGATTGATAACAAACTATGATGCGATATTTCTTTCTCCCAAACCACTCATCTGACTCTGGTAGTTAAGCTTCATCTTAAAATGGAGGCCTAGCATGCTTCCTGGCTAGAACTGTTCAGAGTTGGCTTTGGTAGGTGCTGCTAGCGGGAGAATAAACAGTAACATATCTCATGTTACAGGAAGCCTCCAATAAATAAAAATGAGGAGGTGGGCATTTGAATAACAGTGAAGAAGAAACCAGTAAGGGAGTGCCTACTCTGAAAAGTGGGTTAGTATGTGGCAGTTTCAAGGGGGTTGGTAAGTGGCAGTTTCACTAGGTTCTGTGTTTAAGACTCAGCTTCATCCTTTACTGACCATGTGTTCTTGGATGTTTCATTTGACCTCTCCATGCCTCACTTTACCCATCTGAAAATATAGAGGAATGTATCCCTCACATAGATTTAGCATTAGTACAAAATAATCTAACACATATAAACACAGTACAATGAAAGGCTGGTGGATATTAAGGTCATGTAAATGTTAGCTATTACTGTTATGCTTTAGGTGACAGTAAGCTTAGTATGTCCAGACTAGCTGTTTTCCCTGATTTATGGATTCAGAATGCCCAAATTCAAATTTTATCCTAGTCCTGCTTGTGGATTCTAAGAATGGTCATTTTAAAATATCCTATTAATATTATTAATAATATCTTATTAATGCTTATACTTATAAGCCTTATTCTTATAAAATTGAAACTTAGCCTAGTCATATATTTTGCATAAGAGTTATCTCCTGAACATCTCCTTTTTACTCATATGTGGCCTCAGTCTAAGCTAAACTTAGCATATAAGCTCACTTCCTTTCCCCTGGCATGTGACATGATACCTGGAGATGGGCTTCTCTGGCACAGAATGATTAATACCAAGTGCCAGTTAGCAATGCATTTGGAAAAAGACCTTGAATAAATAGGGAAGTAGTAAATACAAATGTTTTTATGGCTAAGAGATTTCAAACATGAGTTAGGATTTCATTCCAGAGGTTACATGTATGTATATCTGGGGAAAATCTCTCTGACTTCCATAGAAAACAATGCCTCAAGCCTGAAGGCTCTGGAGATGTCTGCACAGTATAAGCAGGGCATACAACCCCAGCAAATCAGCACCCAGTCTGCAGGACTTGCCTTGGAATATATGATTACCTATTCCCCAAATGTAGTAGAGTTAGACTCATTCATAATTTTTCTATACATGGTTCTTTTAACCATTTTATTTGAACCTATGGTACCCATTAAACATATGTCCAACAGACTTAAATCTTTGGGCTATTCATGTGCTGGTTGAGCCCTGAATCTCATCAAAGTTGCAGCTAACACCTACTCTCCAGTAAATCAGACTTCCCCAGGACAGCTAACAAAAGAATGATGATGGACAACACCCATTCCAAAAAACAGAGATTATTTATAACTCCAAACAAATAGTTCCATACATCTGACTCATGGGATCTAAGCCCCCTCTTAGTTGGAAGCAGAGTTGGCCTCAACAACCCCAAATCCTCAAGACAGAGGAATGAACAAACATAAGAGAACAATGCAACTATGGAACAAAGTATAATTATTATTTTTCTTGTAATAGAATAACTTGTAACATTGTTATAAAGAGAGTGGTTGCCAGAGATTCTGAGGGGAGGGAGAGGGAAGAATAGGTGTAACATGAGTATTTTTCTTACCTTAGAATTGTTCTGCATGATATTGCAATAATGTATACAGGTCATTATACATTTTGTCAAAACCTATAACATTGTGTGGTGCAAAGTGTAAATCATAATTTAAATTATAGACCATAGTTAGTAGCAATGCTTCACTATTTGTTCATCAATTATAACAAATGTAACACACTAATGAAAGTATTAATAGGGGAAAATATGAGGGGCGGCATGGAGAATATGGGAATCCTCTATATTCTCAATGTAACTTTTACATAATCTAAAACTTCTTTAAAAATAAAGAAAAAATGAAAATAGGGAGAAAAGGAAAAAAGAAATAAGAAACAAAGTGGAAAAATAAGAAACAAACTGGCCTCCTTCTGTGGCCACTAACAACCCTCTCATGCTGTCAGTGCTCAGTAATCAATCACCCTGCAGACTGTCCTCTGCAAGTAAGGTACCTGGATGAAGAGAAAAAAACAAAGAATAAGTAATAAAAACAAATAAAAATAAAAAATAAATAAAACAAAATCTCAGTCTAAGTTTTCTGTCATGAGGATGCTTGTACCACAACTGACCCCCCCCCCCCCCCCCAGGGAGCTGGCTGGCTGCCTTACAACTCAGTGGATGACTCTGGTTACCTTCTGCTCTGGGCTATTTGGGCACCTGACAGCTCACCCTTTGCCTCTCCCTTCCCCCATTTCCCTGAGGATGGTTGCACATCTGATAGCTTCCACACTTCCACTCCCAGCTCCTCTCTCACCAGGGCTGTTGGACACCTGTCAGCCCGCCCCCTCACTTACCCATTTCCTTTCTCATCCAGGGAAGGTGTGTGTGACAGTCCACTTGATTAGCTTCCCCTTTTGTTCTTCCTGGATCTGCTTCAGCACAGGCTGGTTTTTCTCCTTTTCTTGGGAACTAGCTCAAGGCCCATCCACCAGCGCTGTAGCCCCTTCTCCCCACTTCTCTAGCTCCCTGAATTGGCTGGGTGCCTTTCCTCACACTTTTTTTTTTCCAGAGGTCCCCCACCTCAGGAGCCTGCTGGCCATTGGAAACCTGGTTCCTGTGTTTCTTCCTCACTCTCAGAGATGACTGGGCAGTGGTCTTCCAGCCAAATCAATTACCCTGCTACTCAATCCCCTAGCCCATTGAATAACACCTCTCAAGCTTCTCTCTCCAATTGCCCCCATTATCCTGCATGTTTCCTTCTGCCAAGCAAGCTTGCCTACCTTCCTGCAGTTTATGGAGGAGGAGCTTAGCCTGCCTTTCCCTACTCTGCCATCTTGGATCTCCTCTCATATCAAATGATGCCTTATTCTCAACTAAATAACATGTCAATTGGTAAAAATTTAAAAATATAATCCAGGAGTACAAATTTCCCCTCTAAAAATAGTAGTTGAAAGCATAAATTTGTTTTTCTCTTACAGGTGGGAAATAGAATCACCTATATGTGGCATGGTCTTTGCAGAAATTAAATGAAGTCTCTATTATATAAAGGCAGTAATGGAGAGACTAATTGAAAGCAAATTTATAGTTTTAATGTACTTTGAGGATTGTTTATTTCATCCTCCTTTCTTTAAAAAATAAAGCCACAAATATTCAAAGATGAAAAATGACTATATTCCTACAGCAACTCATTAATTTTTTATTTTCATTTTTCATATTAATATTGAACTTGGCCTAATATGCATATTTGGTCACTTTCACAATTGTCAATTAATAAAGAATATAAAGAGTTGGTGATGAAACAAAGCAACAAATGAACCAATAAACACTGATGATGATGTTCTATTTAATCTATTTTAAATATCTCTATTGCAGGTTGAAAAGAGAATTACATGATTTCAGCAAATACTGTTTGAGTGATTACTATATTCTTGGCATAGCAATAGTTGTAGGAGGGACATAATGAATTAAAGAAAATCCATCCCCTATAAAACATATAATTTAGTGGAAGAAAAACAGACATGCATGTGATTTCAATACAGTGTAATATGTCCAACATTATGATGTATAAGAAGCTAATTAGATCAATTAGGATTGATAATACACAGAAGCTGGGCTAGGATGAGGAAAGAATTAGGAATATTTTCCTGTCTTGGAGCCATGAATTGAATGTACAGTCCTAAAGGCAAGTAGAAATTGGTAAAGTAAAGTCAAAAGAAGAAGAATGTTCAATGGCTTTAGTTAAATGGTCATAGTGTATATAGTAAGCTGTAGTCTACATGGTTAAAACTTGTGGCAAGGGAAAGAATGATGTAGTGAGAATAAATAAAGAGACTTAAATGTCAGCTGCAACACTTTGAAACCTCTTGCTGGAGCCCTTTAGAATTAGAGAACTGAAAGTAGCAGACACACAGAGAAAAGCTGCAGACATGGAGTGAAGGAGCTGGGAGCTCAGACAGGAAAGTGAGAGAGAGGGAGCCACAAATGTAGCAGCCAGAAGCTGAAGCAAAAACACCCAGAAGAGAAGCAGATGTTTCCATGTGCTTTGCCACATGGTATGACTCCAGGATCACCAAAGCCAAACTTAGGTGACATCATTTCTAATGATGTCTTTATTTGGACGTGTTCACAGCCTAAAATCATTACGTGTTTAACTTAATAAATTTCCACTATAAAAGGTGAACTATTCTTGGGGCTCCCATCAGCTCTAACCAAACTAAAACAGGAGCCAAAATTCAAATGACCATGTATGCCATGCTAAGGAGTTTATCAAGAAAGACTGTGGAACCAAAAAGGATTTATGGAATAATAAAGTAAATATTGTGTGTTAGAAAATGCATTCTGGCTGCAATATGAGGAAGATCTGAAAGAGGATGAAATGCCACTGGAAGGCTCAATTTGAGGGTGCCACTGCAGTAATATAAGAACATACTATTTTCCCAGTTTGACACCCTTACTCCCCCATAGTCACTTTGTACTTGCTCCTTTTAGATTTTTATCATCTCCGCTCTTATTCTTACCTCTAGACTCTGTAAATTTATTTTTGTCTTCTAGCCTCAGGTCTATCAGCACACTCTCAGGGAGCCCTTCCAAGTTTTATGGAAATTTGTCATATTCTCCTACCACACAATCTATAAGACCCACCATGGGATACAGCTTACTGAAGTAATCAAATCAAGGGTCCTATCCTCAATAGGCTCACACCCACAGGAATAGACCAATTCAAGAATATAAATTTCTGGGGTCCCCCAAAGACTCAAACTACAAAAGTAATACATTGTGTTCATTCTTTAAAAATTTTATTAGACTTTAGGTGATAAACTGAGGCAACACTAGTGCTTCCCATTTACTTACTACTAAGGGTTTATTACTCTTTCTACTGTTTCTCTTTCCTCTGTTGTAGGCATCGGTACTTTCTTTCCAGGCCTTCAGAGTTTCCTACAAGTATACCTATAGCAAAATGGAAACTCGTCTTATCTTAGTTTCCAGACATGCATTGGAAAAAAGATGATTTGATTGCTATTAGTATTATTAGGCCTTTGAAAAAAGTTTAAATGAGAAAATAGTTCAGCTTCACTTTGTCAATTTAACAATTGGTCACTTTATCCCAATGGAAATTTACAAGCTGACAGAGGTACTGGAATAAAATTTCTGCATATTAAATCTCTCTCAGTTAAACCTGTTTGGAAATCAAACAGGAACCATATATTGTCTTTGTTTTCATTTTCCCAAGAGACTGTGATAAATATACTATATTAGGATTGTTAAAGAATATATGGCAACATAAATGCTGAAGTTACTGGATTATTCTTTTCTTGAAAATTGAAATGAATTTGGGAAAAGGTCCTTGAATTTGTTTTTAGAAAAACTGAAACCTTTCTTTAGAAAATATGTAAGTGACATCCTCAGGATTTTTCAGAACTATTTACATATTGAAATTTATTAATACATATTCATGGAATTTATCAGTTGATTTTGATTGTATGGGAGATGTGGATCATTGCACGTATCTTAGATTTAAATAGGGCACTTAGAGAATTGGACACTGGGCACCAGTTAAGTTTTGTTTAAGCAGCCTACAACTAATCACTGTCCAATATCAATAAGAAATATAATTTGGTATTTATTACTAAAATAGTAACAATGATTTTTGCATCTTGAATAATGTTTATTGGAAAACTCTGGCCATATCTCTGTTGCAGGTTGAAAAGAGAATTACATGATTTCAGCAAATACTGTTTGAGTGATTACTATATTCTGGGCATAGCAATAGTTGTAGGAGGGACATAATGAATTAAAGAAAATCCATCCCCTATAAAACATATAATTTAGTGGAAATGAATACAAAATAGATTGTCCATGTGTTTGCTTTGGGAAAGTCCTAAAAAATTACACCGTTACATTATTCTTTTTTCCAAGGTCCAGTGCAGTAACAAGGCATAACAGGAAAAAAAAAGGCATAACAGTAATCTGAAAAGGCAAAATTCATAAGTCAATGTCAGAAAAGCTTATGGATAATATTGATAATAACATACATTTCCCGAAACTATGTTTGGCATGATTCCAGTGTTTCAGAAAATGAAAATCTAATATTTAATAAAAAACATTAAAATTTCCATAAATCTTTCAGATCATTACATTCAATCTTGACATTAATAAAAGTGTATGCATTTATTCAGCCAATTGAAATACTATAAAAATATTATTTAGTAGCAAACATTACTCAATTCCAATTTAATATATGGTTAATTACTTGGAAAGATGTAGCTCTTGATATTTACAAACTTCAAATTTTTAATGATACAAGTTTAATTTGTGCAAAAGTGTTTGTTTAACAATGTAAAAGCAAATGTAAAGTTGTAACTGTGTTCACTGGTGGAGTATATGCTATCTAAAACATTAGGTAAAAATTAAATGAAAGATTGATGTAATGATACCTTATATACTGAAAGGGAAGTAAAAACTCTGCAATAAGCAAATGCAATTGGTTTGAATAATTTTTTTCTTGCTTGTTTTTCTTTTTCTTTATTTGTGACAGCAAAATTCTGACATTTCATTACAGAAGTAGATTTATTTCTACAAACATTTCAATTAAAATTATGTACTTAAATTAACCACAGATTAAAACAATAGTTAAAACTAAGAGAAGTTCAAGACTGTTTACCTAAATGGTTTTGCCCTTGACTCCATGTATCATATTTATCATAGTTTTTCAAATCAATTTCCCCTCAATTGTTTGAAATGTAGCCTTCATTTTTGTATTCTATTATCATTCAATATAAGTTTTTTCCAAAATACCTGAAGAGACTGACACCGCATAATAAAAAGAAAATTTCTAGAACATATGTAGGAAACAATTGCTTTTTTAACCATAGAAAAATTAATGCCTGGAATTATTATCAAAATATTACTGTTAGGCCCTACTTTTTGTCCCATTGTTCAGGAAAAGTGTTATAACCCAATGTTCTCAGATGCCTGGGGTTTGTGGAGAACCTGGCAGCCACCCAGATGCTTTAGGAGGTTGGAGCCTAACCATTTGGGTGTCACTCCTATCCTTGATGAAGGCATGGTCATTAACCAAATGCTTAGAGATATTAGAGCCCTCACCCCAGTGTTTGGGGAGAGCAGACCTGCTGTGAAAGCCCTCCTTCAAGGCCAGAGGACAAAGTATCATTCTATAGATGACTTTTCAATCTTTAAATATAAAGAAGTATTGTCTTCAGGGTCTCAAAATTGTTTGGAGATTGTGATCTCTGTTTTCCCTCCAATTTCTCCCTATGGCAATGGGAACCTTTATCTTATGAATGTTCCTTCTTTGTATATTAGAACAGATAACTTATTCTAAGTTTCAGAGATCCAAAGCCGAATGCGAATATTGATCCAAGACAAACCACACCCATAACCAATTTTGATGAGACTTTATCCTTAATATTGTTACTAAAATGATTTAACACTTTAGGGTATTGTGATGGAATGCATGTATTTTGCATTTGGAAAGAGCATGTCTTTCTGTTGCCCAGAGGGTGGAGTGTGATGTTCTGAAACTGAATAGGCCCCAGAGAATCACGTTGTTAAAGCTAACCCATTCCTGTGGGTGTAAACCTATTGTAAACAGGATCTTTTGATTAGGTTATTTTAGTTAAGGTCCTTTTTATCAGGTTACTTCAGTAAAGCATTGCCCAGGATGGTTTAAATCCTCTTGCTAAAGCATTTATAAGAGAATGAAGTAAAGAGAGAAAGAGAGAAGCCTTAGAAGCCAGAAGCTGAAAGTAACTAAACCCAGAAGATAAGGGAGATACCAGCAGTTGCCACCATGTGCCTTGCTATATGCCAGAGGAGTCCAGGATTGCTGGCAGCTGGTCTTCAGAGAGAATGCATTGCCTGATGATGCCTTGATTTGGACATTTTCATGTCCTCAGAACTGTAATCTTATAAAGTAATAATTCAACATTGTAAACCCAACCCATTTCTGCCACATTATCTTTGGCAACTTTAACAGAATGAAATGGTAAGAGAAGAGAAGAGAAGAGAAGAGAAAAGAAAAGTGAATAAACATTTCCCCTTATATGCATATCAGGTTTAGAAATGGGAATTCATTAAGTGAAATACAGGAGAAATGTCAGAGGAAATCAGCCTTCAAGTATACCAAAACTTTTATTCTCTTAGCCATCAATTTCTTTCTCCCTGTCACTGCATATTCACAGTTATATAGACTTGGTCCCAAATGCAGACACTGAAATCCAGTTACCAATATGTCTTTACCATACAAAAAATTATACATTAAAGTTTTGTTCACAAAATTAACTTATTATGATATCTTATATTTCAAAATAATAATATTTGTTGAGCAATTAGTGATAGCTCAAAGTTCATACATCATTTATTCATGACCATAATGCACATTTTGAAATGAGTTTATTCTATTATGCACATAAGAACACCAAGACTTCTAGAGGTTTGAAACTAGCTCAAATATCCAGGAAGCACTGAAACAAGACCACTGAGTCTTTTGTAACTGAAAAAAAGTACACGTATTTTTAAAGTTAGTACATTTCCAAGGCTTTGAAATTTAAGTTAACACTGGGTAAATGAAGGATTTCAGCAAATATGAAGGATATCAAAACACAATGTTTGAATGATCTTCCACCATGAAATAACAGCTGATTTTGACTAGACTTAATTCATGTTAACTTGTATTAGCTGCTTATACCTATGACCACCCTACCTCCACAAACACACACACCAAGATTCTTATATATTCAGGTGCCTCATCTACAACACCAATTTCTAAATTCATATTGCTCTATTGAGGGTTAGTTTTTCTTCTTATCATTCTTCTTTTCCAGAATCCCCTTCCAATATCTTTTGCATGTGTTACATGGCTTTATTTCCAGAAATGAGATTACATTGTAATCTTTCAAAAAAAGGAAGGTGTCAAATTTGCAGTGACTAGAGAAAGTTTAAATACATTTCTGAAGAAATAAACTTGATGATAAGCATTAGATTCCTTTCTAAATTTCAAATTCCCAAAACAGCCAGAGCAGCATTAAGAGGATCAGTTTTTTTTGTGTTTGTTTTGTTTTGTTTTGTTTTTGAGGCACCAGGGCTAGGTATTTATCCTGGGACCTCTTATGTGGGAAGCCAGTGCTCAAACACTCAACAACCTCCCCTCCCATCAAATATATGTATTTTTAATAATTGTATCAAATTTTCCATTTAAACACAGAAGCAAAGTACATAATATACATAAATTGAAAAATTTGGACCCAAGTCCATACATGTAAATCCATCATCACAATGAAGAAAATGAACAGATACATCACCCCCAAATTTCCCTAACTCTCCATTTTGTAATTCTAGTTTCCTGCATATTTTAGCTTCCTATCTTTCCTTTCTGCTAAAACAAATACCATACAATGAGTTGGTTTAGTCACAGGAACTTATTGGCTCAGTGTTTCAGAGTCTAGAGGCTTGCTTTTTCCAGGGGATGGTATGTTTTGTCTGGTAACCAATCTTTGAAATTCCTTGGATTTTCCATCATCAGTTATTGCAGATGGCAACGTTTTCATTCTCTTCTGAGTTCCATTGACTTCAAGCTACTAACTGCTCTCTTGGTTTCTCTTTCTTTGTCCAAATTCCTTTCCTTCTAAGGATTTTAACCATATTGGATTTAGGCCCACCCCATTAAATTTGGGCACACTTTCACATCTTCAATGGTCTTATTTACAAATGGATTCACACCCATAGGACGAAGGGTTGGGACCTTAATATGCTTTTTGGGGGGCCATGATTGAAACCCCAGTACTACCTCTCTGCCAATACCAAGGAAAACGTTGATCTGCTTTCTTGTATGTTGGATTAATTTTCATTATCTAGAGTTTTGGTAAATGGATTTGCATATTTTGAAATACTGAATGGTGAAGATTTTGATTTTTTCACTCAAATTACATATTCTGAGATTCATTCATATCATGCATATATTAGCAGTTTCTTTCCTTTTCCTTGCAGAAGAACATTCCAATGTTTCAAAATTCTACAATTTTTTACAACCAGTCATCAATGATGGAAATTTTTTTGTGTTTCTTTTTTAGCTATTACTAATAAAACTATTTTAATAAATCATTTATGTACAAACCTTATATGGACAAATGTTTTCATCAACTTGGGTAAATACACAGCAGTGGAAAAGCTGGTCATTGGGAAAATGTAAATTTAATATTTTTAAGAAATTTCCAAACATTTTTCAAGAGTGGCTGTGCCATTTTGCATGTCCTACAGGACTGCATGAAAGTCCTGTGGTGCCATATATTCACCAGCCATTGATGTGGTCAGTCTTTAATTTTAGCCATTTGAGTGTGTATGTAGCAGTATCTCTGTGGGTTTTTTTAAAAATATGTTTTAATTTTTTTTTTTATTATGGGTAAAAATCAAAATTCTTACAATACATACAAACATTTGCAAAATGATATATAAATATATATGCATATATGTGTATTTGCTTACAAAAATGTTATTTATATATATATATACATATATTTTAAGATATATTAGATTGGGTAATATTTAGATTACCCAAAATATTACACAGAACCCATAATTTTTTTAAAGATACTTAGATTACATAAATGTTACATTTAAAAAAGGGGAGATTCTCATATGCCCCATTCCCTATACCTTCCACATTTTCCCACATTAACAACATCCTTCATTAGTGTGGTACATTGATTACAATTGATGAATGCATTTTGGAGCAATTGCCACTAAGCATGGATTATAGCTTACATTGTAGTTTACATTCTTTCCCACCCAATTTTGTAGGTTATGGGAAGATATGTAATGGCCTGTATCTCATTGCATTGTAACTCTAGTACCTTTGTGCTTTTAATATGTTTTCATCTCATGATTAATAACATCTAACATATTTTCATGTAGTTATTTTCAATGCATTTATCTTAGTTGATAAAATATTTGTTCAAAGCATTTGTTAACTTTTTATTGGGCTGTCCAATTTATGGAATTTTGAGATACTATTATATGTTTTGAAGATTAATTCTTTAATACTTATATGAGTTACAAATATTTCTTCCCTGAGTGCAACTTGTTATTCATTGTATTAACATCTAATTCTTACTGCACAGCTTTTCATTTTGATAAAGTTCAGTTTATCATTTACACTGTTGTTTAAGGATCACATTCTCATATCATATTTAACAATTCTTTACAAGTGGAAAGCCATGGAGATTTCCCCCATATTTTATTCTGTATGTTTTATGATTTATATTTTGTGTATATTTCTATGATCTATTTTGAATGAATTTTTGTATAAAGAATGAGGTATATGTCAGTTTAAGTGGACACTCACCATCTCCCTCATAAACCAGAGCTGAGTGGGGACTTGATCCTGCCCAAGTGAGCTGTTCTGGAAGACCATGTAGCAGGAGACTTTGTGACATTGATCTGGAGGGAGCTGAAGGGGCTAAACTGAGTGTTTAGGCCCTTTCCTGGAACACATGGATGGCTAAGCCCCAACATGAAGGCAGGGCCCCTGGGTGAGTTCCAACTCGCCCCAGCCACCTAGCAAGAAGGAGGATTCTCCAAGAGTGGGAGGGTTCTGGAAAAGCATGGAGAGGGGTTTCCTTTCTGTGGATTTGGTTGCCTGGACTCCCTTAGAGCTTTAGGGAGCACACCAGCTGGCTCAAAGTGGCACCAGGCTGAAGGGAGAGGCGAGTCTGCTGAAGAAGCCTGAGTTACCTAACTGCCTGGGACTCTAAGGGTTGGCTTGAGAGACGGTAGAGTCAGCCAATTTAATGGTACCTCACTAAAGACTATCGGAATTTCAACTCCCCTAAGGGAGTCAGGCAGTGGGAAGAACTTAATGTTTTCAAGAGCCTATTTAGGGTCCCCTTGGAGGAGGGGTTGGTCTAGAAGAGGACTGAAAATCATTTTGGTGCTGTGTACTCAGTCATCAGGGACCCATTTGAATTTCAAAAGGGAATTCAACTTCACCAGGAGAGGGGAGGGGGAATCTGCTCATACAGGCTGCCAAATACTGCTGCCCTAGGAGAGTAAAACCTGCCTGGGGGAAAGTGGCTGAATAACTTTCTGAAGAGCTAACTGACCCAATTAGAAAGGTAGCTCAGTGAAGGAATTTCTGCTTTGAATATATGAGACCTCTACTATGATTCCAAGCTACTCAAAGAGTAGTTATCCACCAGGATATCTAACATCCAGCTGACACAATAGGACAGGGAAAACATAAACATTAATTTTGTACTAACTTATTTTGGGTCCCTTATTTTAAAAAAAATGTTATTAAAAAAATTAACTTAGTTTACTTGCTAAAACCCGCCTCAAAAACTGCAAAGAGTGCCTGCAGGGTAGTTGACTGATGAACACAGGCAGCCTGAGAGCCTCCACAAGGGCCCAATAAGGAACACCCTTCTTCCTTAGCTTTGTTGGACTGCTTGCTTGTGTGTTTATTTGAGGTATTTGTTTTTGTTTTGTTTTGTTTTTTGTTTTTCTTTCCTATCCTACCCTTTTTTAAAATTAAGTGCTGCTAGCTTATTTCTTCTTTGCTGTGCTGCTTATTCATTGATTTCCAATGTTCTGTGTATACTGATTTTGTCTACCAATGCAATCTCTTTTCCTTCCTTCATCTTTCTAGCTTCTGCTTTCTGTTGGTGCTTCTTACATTCCAACTTTTTTTAGTAGTCCTTAAATTTACTAGTTTCAATTTCTGTCTTGCTTATTCTGTTTCCTTTTTTTTAAAATTAACTTCTTTCTTTTCTGTCCTTTCTTTTCTCTTTCTCTCTCTCCTCATCATTTTGGCCTTTTAAATCATTCTATATTTTTCTCTAATCAGTTTTCATTTCATTGTAGGTATTCCACTTTTTTTATTCCTATTACTCTACACAGTTTACATTAGTAAGATATTCATTATACTGTCTTCTATAGCCCCTATTCTAACTTTTATTATTATTCTTATTATTCTTATTATTATCCTCTATTTTTCTTACCTCTTTCAATTTCACTGGCCCTAATCTTTTTCCTTCAAGGGAACATAGAAAAGAGCAAGGAAATAGAACAAGAAGAACAAAGTGTCAAAGGGAAAACTTAACACACACACAAAACCAGCAGCTGAACAAAATTCTAGAGCAGGGAGAGAAGCCAATCAATTGAATAAATGCTTCAAGATAAATGATGACCAGAGGGTAACAAAAAAATTACAAACCATACTAAGAAACAGGAAGACAAAGACCAGTCCAATGAACAAACTAAAAACCAAGAAGAGATGCAGAAAATTTGAAAAAATAATCCAAGCTGTCTAAACAAATATCATGGACCGACTTAATGAAGTGAAGAAAAAGATTAAGGATATTAAGAAGACACTGGGAGAACATAATGAAGAAACTGTAAACATATGTAAAAATGATAACAGATATGATGATGATGAATGGCACAATCCAAGAAATAAAGGAAACACAGGAATCACATACTAGTAGATTTGAACAGGCAGAAGAAAGAATTAGTGATGTGCAAGACAGTACATCTGAAATCAAACAGGTAGTAGAACAGATATATAAAAAGATAGAAAAATCCAGCAGGGACTTGGAGATTTAAACAACAACACAAAATGGACAAACCTATGCATTATAAACTTCCCAGATGGAGAGGAGAAGGAAAAGGGAACAGAAAGAGTGTTGATGGAAATAATGTCTGAAAACTACCCAACCCTATTGAGGTTGATGAATATACATGTCCAGGAAGCACAGCGCACCCCAAACAGTATAAATTCTAACAGGCCTACACCAAGACATATTGTCAAAATGCCAATGCTCAAGACAAGGAGAAAATAATCTCAATAAGTATAAGTGCTAATTTCTCATCTGTAACCATGGAGGCAAGAAAACAGTGATATGATATAGACAAGGTACTCAGAGAAAAAAAAATCCCAGCCATGAATTCTCTATACAGCAAATCTGGCATTCAAAAATGATAGAGAGTACAAAATAGCCTCAGACAAACAGAAATTAAGGGAGTATGCCAATAAGAAACGTGCCTTTCAAGAAATACTAAAGGAACTTCTACAGGTTGAAAAGAAATAACAGGATAGAGTTGGAGGAGATTCTAAGAACAACTAAAAAGACAAAAAAGAGAAATTAAAACAATATGATATAAATAAATCCCCAAAAATATGGCTGATGTAGGAAATTACTTGAGAACAATAACACTGATTGTTAATGGATTAAATTTACCAGTCATGAGGCACAGATTGGGAGAGTATATAACGAAATGTGACCCATCTATATGTTATCTACAAGAAACCCACCTTGGACCCAGGGATTCAAGGAGGCTGAAAGTAAAAGGCTGGAAAACAATTTTACAAACAAACAACAACCAAAAAGGGGCAAAGTAGCTATACTGATATCTGATAAAATAGACTTTAAATTCAAAACCATTGTAAGAGACAAAGGTAGACACTAAATATTAGTAAAAGGGGTAATCTTTTACAATGTTTACAATCATAAATTTTATGCACCCAATCAGGGTGCTCCAAAATACATGAGGCAAACACTGGAAAGCCTAAGTGGAGAAATAGATTCCTCTACAATTATAATGGGGGACTTTAATTCATCAGTATCACCATTAGACAGACACCTCAACAGAGAACAATAAAGAAACAAAAACCTTGAATAATACATTAGAGGATCTGGACCTAATAGATATATACAGAACATTACACCCAAATTCAGCAGGATTGACATTCTTCTTGAGAATGCACATAGTTCATACTCCAAGGTAGACCACATGATAGGCCACAGAACAACTCTCAGTGAATTCAGAAAGATTGAGATTATATAAAGTAATTTCTCTGATCACAATAGAATGAAATTGGAAATTAGTTAGGGCCAGAGAACCAGAGTATACAAAGGTGTAAGTTAAACAAGACACTCTTAGACAAACAGTGGGTCAAGGAGGAAATTTCAAAAGAAATCAGTAACTACCTTGAAATGAATGACAATGACAACAAAATATATCAAAGTGTATGGGATGCAGACAAAGCGTACTGGGAGGGAAATTCATAGGATTTGGAACTAACCCTAAAGGAAGTAGAGAGAATGAAATAGCAAAGATTAAAGCAGAACTATGTGAAATAGAAAATAAGACAACACTAGAAAACATAAACATAACTGTAGTCATTGGTCAATTTAATGTAATTATGAATTCCAAAAATATAATTGGATCATGCTTGTAAACTGATCTGTTACTCTGGGCATGATTAAGTTATGATTAGGGTGTTGACTGAGCCACGTCAGTAGGGCATTGAGCCCCATTCCTTGGTGGGTGGGGAATCAAATATAAAAGGCATGGCAAGAACAGAGTTGAAGCAGTTTTTTGAGAAGCAGTTTTGATGTTGGAAAGACAGCCCCAGGAGAAGAGAAGCGAGCTATTCACCTGATCATCTACAGCTGATCTTGTGGAGGAAACAGGAGCTGAGCCTGGAGAGAAACACAGCCCCAGGAAGAGAGGAACCCAAGAAGCCTGAACCTTGACAAACGTCAGCAGCTGTCTTGCTCTAACACGTGGCAATGTACTGTGGTAAGGGAAGAAACTTAATGCTTTATGGCCTGGTATCTGTGAACTTCTACCCCAAATAAATAGCCTTTAAAGACCAAGCCACATTAGCACCCCTTTGGCTGACTAAGACAATCACCAAAAGCTGTTTCAAGAAGATCAATAAAATTTACGAACCCTTAGCCAGACTAAAAAAGAAAAATAGAGAGTAGATGCAAATACACAAGATAAGAAACGAGGAAGGGGATATCACCACTGACCCCACAGAAATAAAGAGAATCATAAGAGGATGCTTTGAAACTTATATGCCAACAAGAATGATAATTTAGAGGAAATGGAAAAATTCCTAGAAACTCACAAGCAGCCTAAATAGATGACAGAAGAAATTGATGAACTCAACAGTCAAATTACAAATTAAGAGATAGACTCAGTCATCAAAAACCTCACAACTAAGAAGAATCCAGGACCAGACAGTTTCACAGGCAAATTCTACCATAAATTATGGAAGGAGCTAACACCAATCCTGCTTAAGCTCTTCCAAAAAATAGAAGTAAAAGGAAGATTGCCTAACTCATTCTATGATGCCAACATTACCCTAATAACAAAGCCAAACAAAGATGCCACAAGAAAGAAAAATTACAGACCAATCTCTCTAATGAACCCAGATACTACAATCCTTAACAAAATACTTGCTAATCAAATTCAACAACATGTTAAAAGAATTAAACCAAGTGGGTTTCATCCGGGTATGCAAGGCTGGTTCAAATAAGAAAATCAATCAAGTAATACACCACATAAACAGATTGAAAAAAATAATCACATGATCACCATAGATGCAGAAAAAGCATTTGACAAAATACAGCACTCTTTCCTGATAGAAATATTGCAAAAGACAGGAATAAAAGGAAACTTTCTGAACATAATAAAGGTTAAATATGTAAAACCCACAGATAACATCATCTTCAATGGTGAAATCCTAAAAGCTTTCCCTCTAAGACTGGGAAGAAGACTTGGATGTCCACTGTCACTGCTTCTATTTAACATTGTCTTACAAGTACTTGCTCAAGCCGTGAGGCAAGAAAAGCATATTAAAGGCATCTAAATTAGAAAGGAAGAAGTAAATAATTCCCATTTGCAGATGACATGATCCTATACATAGAAAGTCCTGAGAAATATACAAAAGAGCTTCTAGAACTTATAAAAGAGTTCCTTAAAGTCACAGGCTATAAGATCTAGTAGCATTTCTGTACACCAAAAATAAGCAATCTGGGGGGAAAATCAAGAAAAATATACTATTTACAATAATAACTAAAAGGGAAGCGGCTGTGGCTCAATCAGTAGGGCTCCTGTTTACCATATGGGAGGCCCCGGGTTCGGTTCCCGGGGCCTCCTGGTGAAGGCAAGCCCGCCCGCACGGCGTGGTTAGCTGACCCAGTGAGCACAAGCAGCAAGGGGGGGATAAATGAATAAATAAATAAAATCTTTAAAAAAAAAATAAATAAAATAATAACTAAAAGATTGAAATACCTAAGAATAAATTTAACTAAAGATGTAAAGGACTTATATACAGAAAACTACACAACAGTGTTAAAGGAAATTAAAGAAGACTTAAATAAATGAAATAATATTCCCTATTCATGGACAGGAAGACTAAAGTTCATCAAGATGTCTATCTTACTCAAACTAATCTACAGATTTAATGCAATCCCAATAAAGATGAACACTGTATTATTTCATGAATTGGAAAAACTAACTACAAAATTTATTTGGATGCATAAGAGGCCCTGAATCACCGAAGACATAGTGAAAAAGAAAAAGGAATTTGGAGGTTTCACACTCCTGACTTTAAAACATAGCACAAAGCTGCAGTGGTCAAAAATGTGTGGTATTGGCACAAGGATAGACATGCTGACCAATGGAACGGAATTGAGAGTTCCAATATAGATCCTCGCATATACAGTCATCTGAAAATCAATAAGGCCAACAAGCATACTCAATTGTCAGAAAATGACCTCTTCAACAAATTGTGCTTGGATAAGTGGATATCCATATTCAAAAGAATGAAAGAGGAACATCATCTCACAGCTTATACAAAAATCTACTCAAGATGGTTCAAAGATTTAAATATAAGAGCCAAGACCATACAGACCTTGGAAGATAATATAAGGGAGCCTCTACAGGACCTTGTAATAGGAAAGGATTTCATGAACTTCACACCCAAAGCATGAGCATCAAAAGTAAAAATCAATAAATGGGATCTCCTCAAAATTAAAAACTATTGCACCTCAAAGGACGTTATCAAGAAAGTAAAAGGGGAACCTACATAATGGGAGAAAATATTTGGGGACAATATATCTGATAGGAGCCTAATATCCTTCATATATAAAGAAACTCTACACCTCAAAAATGAAAAGACATACAACCCACTTAAAAAATGGGCAAGTGACCTGAAATGACATCTCTCCAAGGAAAAATATAAATGGCTAAAAAGTACATGAAAAGATGCACAACATCACTAATTATTAGGGTAATGCAAATCAAAACTAAAATGAGATGCCATCTTACACCCACTAGAATGGCAGCTATTAAAAAAAAAAAAAAAAAAAACCCAGAAGATTATAAATGTTGGAGAGGATGTAAAGAAATGGGAACCCTCATCCACTGCTGGTCCAGCCACTATGGAGGACAATTTTGCTGTTCCTCAGAAAACTAACTATAGAACTTCTATATGCTGCAGCTATTCCACTCCTGGGTATATATCCTGAAGAGCTGAAAGCAAATACATGAACAGATATATGCACACCATTGTTCACAGTGGCATTGTTCACCATTGCCAAGAGTTGGAATCAACCCAGGTGCCCATCAACAGATGAATGGATAAAGAAAATGTGGTACACGAATACAATGGAATATCACTCAGGTGTAAGAAGGAATAAAGTGATAACACATGGGATAACATGGATGAATCTTGAAGACTTTATGTTGAATGAAGCAAGGCAGGCATTGAAGGATGAACAGTACATGATCTCACTGATATGAATGAAGGAAATTGAACAGTCTCAGAGAGCTATTGTCTATAAGATAGGTTTACAAGAAATAGAAAGACAAGAGAAGGTTGTGAGCCATCACCCATACACATGTAATCTATGGTAAAATGATAGAGTGTAGTTGTATATTGAAGGTATAAGAAAGGAAGATAGTGATATTATTGGGTTGCGCGGTGCAGGGTTGACAGGTGGGTAGATTGGGAAGGGTGGGTTAGAAGGTTCAGGATACTTGGAGGCAGGCAGGGAGGTTTGTGAGAGGGACCTGATGAACACTGGGGATTTGTGAATATGAGGTTGAAAGGACAGAGACAGAGGAGGGACTGCTCTTGTGGCAGTATGACAGGTAAGGGTCACTGGTTTAGGGTGTTGTTTGGGGGGCATTTCGGACAGGGCACAGGCTTCTAGGGAGTGTGTGAGCATTAATTCTGTCATAATGTGTTGTATCAGTGGGTGGAGACTCACATGATGACCAAGAAGATGTTGGACTCCCATCTTTGGGAGGACTGATTTGTTCAGAAGTAGACAGGAGGGAGTCTCTCAAGAGCAAGGGCAGTTCTTAATAGGGGATGAGAAACCAGTGTGCCAAGAACTTTTGTTGTATGTAACTATGAATCTTGTCATCCATGAGTCAAGCCAGGGGGTCATTGTGTGCCTTGGGAGGATGGGGTGGGAGGAATAGAATAGATCAAACAGGGGGTATTTAGTGGTCAGAGGACATGTTCTTCATTACCATACAGTGATGGACACAGGTCATGGTAAATATCAGTAAAATTTATAAAAATTTATGGTCTAAAATGTAAACCTTAGTACAAACCATTGACAATGTTTATTAGCTATGTTTCACTATTTGTATATCAGTTATAAAAATGCTACCATCCACTTATAAAAAGGTATTAATATGGGGGGACGAAAGGGGCAGGATTTTGGATATATGAGAATCTCCTGTATTCTGTGTGTGACTTTGCTGTGATGTAAAACTTCTTTGAAAACAAAATGAAAAATAATGAGACACTGAGGAATGAGAGGGGGATGGTGCCACGATACAGACTGGACAATAGCTATTGCAGTGATGAAAGGGAAAAGGTGAAAAAAATTTTTTTTTAATATTTTTCATTTTTTTAATAGCCACAATCTTTTAATTTTATTTTATTTTTAGTTTTTTTTTAAATTATGTATTTTGTAGCTTACATTTAGACTTATCATTATTATTTCTTTTTCCTATTAGTTATATTCAGCTATTTTATTGGCTCCATCTTTGAAGAAGCTTTGGATCACAGAAGGGTTTCAACTGGGGTGCAGAAAGATCATTGGTGTGGGGTGTCACAGATGGGGGATGCATGGGAGGAAGTTCACCTGAGCATAAATATAATGTATATAAAAATGTTCAAATGTTCAGAGGTTATTGTCACAGTGGGTGGAAAATCATTCAATAAATCTGAGAATACATAATCCCCATTCTGGTAAGCTCTGCCACATTCTCTAAGGGAGCAGCAACAGTCTCCCAAGTGCAGGTGCAGTTACTGGTGAAGGAGGATGATCCAGTGATGGGCCCTTGATATTAATGACTAGCCTTATGAGTTTTGCTCTTGAAATTGAAACTTAGCCTTTTGTTATGGGGTGCTTGAGTGTTGCCTCCTGAGAGCCTCCTTGTTGCTCAAATGTGGCCTCTCTCTAAGCCAAACTCAGCATTTGAATGCATTACCTTCCTCCCAGCATGGGACATGACTCCTGGGGATAAGCCTCCCTGGCACTGAGGGATTGCTACCAGCACCAACTGGCAATGTGACTGTAAAAAGACTTTGAATAAAAGGGGCAAAAGATAAAGACAAATGAATCCATATGTATAGGAGACTTCAAAATGAGTCGGGATGTCATCCCAGAGGTAATGCTTACACACATCTCAGTAATATCTCATAGAATTCCAAAGTGGATATCACACCTAATAGTTGGGCTCCTGAGAGCTATGGAGACACCCAGGTCCTATGTCAGGGTGGGTAGCTCTGCAGTTTTGTTTTGTTTTTTTTCTTTTTTCTGGAGGGGCAAACCAGAGAGCTCTGTCAGCAAGAGCACATATGCCCTGACGGGAGGGGAAAGGATGCACCCGGTGATGACAGGCAACAGGCCTGGACCAATTGACTCCATCATCATTGTATCGAACTGCCATTGTGGAACGTGGGCGGTGTGCACAACCTTGGGTATGCTGCAGAGTGTGTGCACATGTGAGCACAGCGTGTGTGTGTGGGTGTGTAGGTGTGCATACAGGTGAGTGTGGGGGGGCTCAAGGTGCTTAGCTTCCATGTTATAAGCAACACTGTGGGGGCTGTACAAATTC
Organism: Tolypeutes matacus; assembly: GCA_026826555.1. Classification (NCBI taxonomy): domain Eukaryota; kingdom Metazoa; phylum Chordata; class Mammalia; order Cingulata; family Chlamyphoridae; genus Tolypeutes; species Tolypeutes matacus. The sequence continues at coordinate 97,693 of JAKSZT010054206.1, forward strand.
TGGATTGGCAAATAAAATTCCATTTGTTGGGCCACAACTTGAGAACTTTGATGAAGATTTTGATGAATTCTCTGGTAGAAGCTGGCTGCAGAAGAGAAAGAAATTCTTCTTTCTGACTGATGAATTCACACACCCTTTCTTTAAGGTCTTTAAGTGTTTGGATGAGCCTTCTCTCATTACTGAAGGTAATATCATTTGTTGCTTGAAGATGTAACCAGCCATATATCAAATCAACTTATTAATATTTAAATCCATAAAATACCCTCAAAGTAAAAAAAATCTTGTCAGTGATTTTCTGTGCAAACAACTGGACACCATAAGCTAGCCAAGTTGACACATGACATTTCACACAATTTTTAACACATATCATTTTTCAACACTTACTAGCTCCCCAGGTACTGCACATCCTTGTGGTGTTCTTGCCATTGTACTCAACTTTGAAAATAATCTATTCTTTTATACTGTCATTCAATTGTGGTATCTTAATCTGTCCTATGTTTGCTCTAAGACCCATACTGACACTATCACTTAATAATAATTCCTCAATATATATGTAACAACATTGGGAAAAACAGATAAATTCACCTTTCCAGTGGAACATTAAAACTCATTTATCATTATTCATAAAGCAAGCAAAAGTAAGAAATAAAAGATAAATAACACAATTAAAAACTGCAGTCATATTTAGACAAATATACGATTATACATCCAACAATTAAGGAATACATATCCTTACATACATGCATAAAATATTTGTAAAACACTTATTAGATTGTTCTAAAAAAACCTCAATAAACTTTAATGGAGAGACATTGTACTGAATTGTGAATTTAAGGTAGATGTTAACAATAATTTTGTATATATTTGGAAATTTAAAGGATACATTGCTAAATGTTTTCAAAGACTAAACAATCTTAGAAAAAATTTAAAGAGCTTTGATTTAATGATGATGACATGGTTTCAGTTCTGATATCTAAATAACTTTGATAGTCTTCTCTCTCAGCCTCTAAACAAGAAAAAATTATGAAAACCTGAATATAATATACCTTAGACCTCTTAGACAATTGAGATTCCATGGAAAAACATCACAAAAACTGAATAGATGGGCAGATACAAGCAATCACTTTCCTAGCACAGAAACCACAGGAGTTGGGGCAAACCTGGGGAATGAACTATGGATTAAAGTAGACTTACAGGTATTCTACTATATACTTATTGTGATTCTAGCAATGGAAGAAGTTATATCATTGATATGGAGGAAGTGGGCACTGGAAGTTCTGAGGCCAGGGAGAGAGAAAACCAGATGTAATATTGAGGCATTTTTGGGACATGGGAATTGTCTTGAGTGACATTACAATGACAAATACAGGACATTACACATCTTGCCATAACCTATAAAGTTTTGTGGGAGAGAGTGTGAACTACAATGTAAACTAAATCCACTGTTAGTGGCAATGCTCCAAAATGTTTCATCAATTGTGACAAATGTACCCCACTAATGAAGGATGTTGTTAATGTGGGAAAATGAGGGAGATGTAAGGAGTGGAGTATATAGGAATCATCTACATTTTTATGTACCATTTATGTAATCTAAGTATCTTTTTTAAAATAAAAAATATGTTTTAAAAAAATTAAAAATCTGTAGAAACCAAAAAAAGGGGGGGTGGGTAAATGAGGATTTGCTAGCATCCAAGCATAGGCTCACTTGAAAGACAAAAGAAATTAAAAATAGAGTAGACTCACACAAAAGCAGATTCAAACAGGAAGAGGAAAGAATCAGTGACTTGAAAGATAGCATATAGTCCATCATTGTTCATTCCCCAATCTTGAGAATTTTGGGATGGTGATGTCCCACTCTGCTTCTCTTTGAGGAGGAGCTTAGATCTCATGGGGCAGATGGATGGAGTTATCTTGCTTGAAGTTACAGGCACTCTCTGTTCCTTGGGATAGGTGTTGCCCATCATCATCTCCTTGTTAGTTTTCCTGGGTAAGTCCAATTAACTGAAGAGAAAGTGTTGCAACTCTGCTGAAATTCAGGGATCAACTGGCACATGGATGGACCAAAGATTTAAGTCACCGGGACATATATTTATCGAGGATAGTGCTAACTATGCCTTCAAATAAATGTGGCAGAAGATCCATGTGTAGGGAACATGTGAATGAGTCTAATTCTGTTACATTGGGGAGCATAAATTCCAAAGTAAGTCCCATTAACATGGTGCTGAATTCCTGAGCTGTCTGTCCTGCTTATAGATTCTGGATGTCTCTAGAGCCCTCAGGAGCCCCCTCTATTTGAGGCATTGTTTATGGTGGCAGTCAATGAGATACTGCTGAGACTTCCATAAGTGTAACCTCTGGAATGACCTCCTGACTTACTTTGATATCTGACTTCTAAGCCTCTGTCAGCCTGGTGATTTCTGACCATGTTGCAGCTTAAATAATATGCTTGTGTGATATGAGTGCTTTCAAGCTAAGTTATGGTATTCTGTGTACTTTAAATTTCTAAAAAATATATATTAATTAATAGAATTTTGTAAATTACATGTTTATGACCTAAAATAGTTCTTAAATTTCCTATGCTTATATTCATATGCTTAGGAAGTCAATTAATCAAATTCATCATACATTGATTTGTCATTTTTTTCAACACAAGGCTTTGGGTTACAGGTTGGAAAATGAATGCTAGAAAGGACTACTAGCAAATAGATCACTTCAATTCATGAGATTTTGGGTCTGGGCCTAATAAATAGTTTCATCATATTTTCAACCATTAAATTGTTTGGGACCTTTAAAAACAAATCAAAATTAATTATAATAAAATATTCAATATTTGTCACAAAGAATTCTCTCTGATGGGATAGGTCTTTTCCTGTATTCTCCTCAAAACTCAGAGTCTCCCATGTTAAGTGGTGTACTTAACTGAAAAATGCTTTATGTGTTCTAAATTCTCCACCAAATACCAATTCAATTCCCATCTCTATCCCTGTCCTGGAGCCTCACTATTCCCTGAGACACAACAGTACTGAAAGTAGACCAATTAATAAACCTATAATGGCCACTATGTGTTCTAGTGAAAAGAAGAGCTACATATCTCTCACTTTAATAAAAAATCTAGAAATGATTAAGCTTACTAAGAAAGGCAGAGTGAAAGCTGAGATAGGACAAAATCTTATACCAAAGAGCAAGTTGTGAATACAAAGGAAACATTCTTGATAGATATTAACAATGCTACTCAAAAGTGAACATATGAATGATAAGAAAGTAAACCAGTCTTACTGCTGATATAAAGAAAATTTTAATGTACTGGATAGAAGATTAAAGCAGCCACAACATTCTCTGAATCTGAAGCTTAGTGCATAGGAAGGTCCTAAATTTCTTCATTTCCATCAAGCCTGAGAGAGGTGAGGAAGCTGCAGAAAAATAGTTTGAAGCTAGCAGATATTGGTTAATGAGATTTCAAGAAAGAAGCCATGTCCATAACATAAAAAGTACAAGATGAAGCAGCCTTATATTGGAAGAAAATATTATGGAGGACTTTGATGGATAGAGAGTAGTCACTGCTTGGCTTCAAAACTTCAAAGGACAATTTGATAGTCTTGTTAAGGGCTAATGCATCTGGTGGACTTTAAGATTAAGCCAATGTTCTTTTGCCATTCTGTAGATCCTAGGGCCCTTAAGAATTAAGTTAAATCTACTCTAACTGTGCTCTATAATTGGAAAAACAAAGCCTGGGTAACAGCACATCTGTTTACAACATGAATTATGGAATATTTTAACCCCATTATTGAGACATATTGTTCAGAATGAAGAATCCTTTTGAATGTTACTGCTTATTGGCAGTGCAATTGGTCATCCAGTAGCTCTCTTGGGGATTTACAATGAGATTAATTTTGTTTTCATGCCTGCAAATACAGCATCTATTCTACATCCCTTGGATTAGGAGTAATTTTAATTTTCCGGTGTTTTCACTTAACAAATGCATTTTGGAGGGTGCTAGCTGACACAGAGCATAATTCCTCTGATGGATCAGGGCAAAGTAAATTGAAAGCCTTCTGGAAAGTATTCACAATTCTAAGAAAGTAATTACATTTGTGATTCATGGGAGTAGGTCAAATATCAACATTAGCAGGAGTTTGGAAGACGTTGATTCCTATCCTCATGGATGACTTTGAGTAGTTCAAGACTTCAGTGGAGGAAGTAAGTGCAGATGTAGTGAAAATAGGAAATGAAATAGTATTAGAAATGTAGCTCAAAGACATGAATGTTTGGCTGCTATCTCATGATAATACATCAATAGAATGGATGAGGATTTCCTTCTTAGGGATGAGCAAACAATGTGGTCTCTTGAGATGTAACCTACTCCTGGTGAAAATATTGTGAATATTGTTGAAAGGACACCAAAGGATTTAGAATATTACATAAACTCAGTTTATAAAGCAGTCACAGGGTTTGACAATATTGACTTCAATTTTGAAAGAAATACTAATGTGGGCAAAATGCTATCAAACAGCATACTTACTACAGAGAACTATCATGAAAGAAAGAGTTAATCATTGCTGCAAACTTCACAGTTGGTTTATTTTAAGAAATTGCCACAGCTACCCCAACCTTCAGGTACCCGCACCCTGATAAATGAGAAGCCATCAACATCAAAACAAGACCCCACACTAGCAAAAAGTTTAGGATTTCTGGAGGCTCAGAAGTTAGTATTTTTGGTAGTAAAGTATTTTTAATTAACGTATGTACATGTTTTTTTTTTTTCAGACATAAAGTTATCTTACAGTTAATAGACTACAGTAGTTTGTAAACATAACTTTATATATCCTGGGAAACCAAAAAAATATGTGATTTGCTTTTCTGTGATATTTGCTTTATTGCAGTGGTCTGGAACAAAACCCACAAGATCTCCACAGTGTGCTTGTAATTCTGGTCATTTGATGATTATGCAAAATTTTCTTGAATCATATAATATAAGAATTAGTGGGAGATATACATAAGTCATGACCCTCAAATATAGGAGAAGGGACATCCTAAGTAGAGAAGACAGCAGAAAATAAAACCTGGAAGTGAGAGATCAGTCTGTTTTGAGAATGTACAGCAGTGTGATATACTTGCTTAAATCATCTAAACAAAGGAAAACAAAATAAAAAAGGTGGCAATAGAAAAGACATCACATAGGTATCGTTGACATGAAAAATCAATTATATTTTGCAACATTGTGCTTTTCCAGTGTAGTAATCTCTACGATGATTAAAACAGACATGAGCCAATTTGGGGAGATTTCCATTTATCAGGATAGGAGGTTCTAAATTATTCAAAGGAAAACAGCCTTTTTAGTAAATTTCTGAAGAGGGTTGTGTCAGGATTAAAGATACCATTTAGATAGATACTTCTTGTGTTCCTCAAATACAAGTGTTCACACCGGGAACAATTTAGACCCTTTAAAATGAAGGTTTCTACATGAATAATAGTAATATGTTCTTTATACTTTTGTAATGTCAGAAGTTATTTAATCCGACTCCCAAGGAAAGCTTAACTTCATTCTACAGTGATGTGAATAATAGCTACACTAGGGACACAGCATGGGAATCACAATGAATATCACCTTATTAACTTTAATTCTCAAGGTATCATTTGAGACCATAACATTTGCAAGGCAATTTTTATCTCCACATTTCTCAGTGTACATGTGAAAGAATTCAGCATAGGGGAAATCACAATATAAAACACAGAGATTTTCTTTTCCTTGTTCTCACTGCCAGTAGGTAGAATATATATATATATAGATAGATACAGGGCACAAAAAGCAAAATTACAACAATTATGTGAGAGCTACAGGTTGACAGAGTTTTGTGTCGTGCTGCATTGGTGTGTGTCTTAGGATTGTACAGTATTCTTATGTAAGATGCCACCAGGACAGGGAAAATTAAATCCCCTGAAATCCCTGAAGTGATAATAACTAAGACACTAAAAACCTATATGTCTTTGTAGACCCGTTTCAAAAGAGGCTTCACATCACACATGCAGTGATTGATTTGATTAGGTCCACACAAATGTCAATTGAGGACCATGAGCAGTATAGCAATAGAGTGACAAAAGCCCACACTCCAGGTCATCATAATCAACATGTTATATCTCTGCCTGTTCATGATGACCATATAGGGCAGGGGCTTGAGAATGGCTACATAGTGGTCAAAAGCCATTGACACCAAGATGAATATTTCCATAGCTGCCAGTGAGTGCATAGTGAAGAGCTGGGTCATACAGTTTTTATAGGAAATTATTTTTCTCTCTGATGCTAGGTCTCTGTTTAGCTGGGGAATTACAACAGAGGTGAAGGATAGGTCCATGAGGGATAGTTGGCAGAGAAAATAGTACATTGGCTGTTCAATTAGATGGCTGCAGGTAATTGTAAGATGAAGTTCCCCATGAAGACCACCAAGAAACAGAGCAGGAACAAGAAACAGAACAGTAGCTCTATCTGCTTGTCCTCCCATAACCCCAAGAAGACAAATTCAGTGACATTGTTCTGATTTTCCATGAGGTAATGTGAGTCCAGAGTTAACCATAGAAATTTAATTTATCTGAAATAATATAGAACATTAAACATGTAAAGCACGTTTAAACTTGGTGTGAATTATTAATTGAAAAACAATGCAGGTGAAGGTTAGATTTATTACAGGTTTTATCATTTAAAATCTTTTTAAGTTAGGACTGTTTTGTCATGTTAAATGATTTTTCACTGAGAACGTATTTTAATCATCATATTTATAAATATTTTCTCTATATTAATTTCCATAAAACCCAATCTGTGCTCCTGAGAGTGACAGAATTGGACCCAAATAAGTCCTCCCTGCACATGGTTCATCAGTCCCTTCTATTCAAACCTATATGTGATGCTGAAGTTTTTAGGTATACTTCCAGAGACTGGAGCCTCTGGCCTACCTATGTGCCAGGTGTGCATGGAATCTCGGTGGAGCTGCAACTCCTACCCTACAGCTCAATGGACTCATCCAAGTCACCTGGCGAGGAGACAACGATGGGCAATGGCCATCAGTAGGTAATATTCTTATTCTCATTTTATATATGGGTCACTGGAGGCATAAGATGGCCCAATTAATTATACCACATCATTAAGATATTAGCAGATCTAAGATAAGAAACTTTACCCTATGCTAGATTCCATCGTCTTCAAGGCTATGCTGTGTTAGCCATAGGCTAAATGGGACCCGCTATTTTCCATCTTTGCAAAATAAATGAGGTGTTTCTCCATCTCTACCACTAACTACTTGCATATTTGTAAGCAACTGCCTCCCTTTTTCTATCCTACTAATATTTTGAGTGGAGACCCAAATCACCCTATAATTCTACACCTCCCCTGAAACTAAATATTTATTCTTGAAATTTAAAAAAACCCAGGATATTGATCATATCATAGAAATAACCTAATTTATTTGTTAATATTTTCAGTGACTTTACTTCTTCTCATGTATGGTTGAAGTTCAGGACGTTGGTTTGCTAGAAATAGGGAATTATATACACCAATTGCTAGGTCTCTGAATATATGAATATGGGACATTATTAAAGCCTCACCTTTTCCTAATTATGTTAAAAGCATATTTTGAGGATGCTATTAGAAAAAAATATAGAAAGATAACTGTTCTCTTTTGGCATGTTGAATGAAGTAATAAGATGAAAGAATTATCTGTTCATTTGAATATACCTTTAGGTATGTGCAGACACTCAGATGCACTTTATATGGGAGGAAGGAGAAAATATGTTGAAAGCATCACCTTTAGACCATGTCAAAAGGCCCTCCTCATCCAAGTCATCTTTTGCAAAAAAAAAAAAAAACTATTATTTTCAATGGGTTTCTGTTTGGATTTTATTATAGTGTATGGGAATATTTTGATGGGGTGTGCTCATCCCTAGTCTAAGGAACATGAATATGGGCATACAGTTTTGAATATCCTAATAGTTGTACATTGCTAGCACTTATCACCTCATTCTGTTGAGCTTTCTTATCCAACTGGCAAGTGGAACCAAAGATATTGGGTCCATTTATTTTCTGCCAAGGGTAAAAGTAATGAAGCCAATCATATCAGAAGGGCTTAAGATTCTAGCATAAATCATACCCTCAGAACAGCTCCCTGAAAATGTTTTGCTGAGAATAAACACTTGTGTAATAAAATGGGATTCCATCATAGTCATAAATTAATTCACCTGTCAGTTGTTTTATTTATGTTAAAAAATACTAAATATGAGAAAAACATGGATATTGGTGCAAGTATTCTGGGCTCAAAATTCAACTTAACATAGCACATATTCACAAATTGAGAATATCAAAATCTGCCCTCTGTGTATGCAAATTAATCTAATAAGTTAAAGAACACAATATATCTAGGAATAAGTTAGCAGTAGAGCTATAGAAAATATTCTAAAATAACTAGAGAACTGTAACTATAAAAGCCAAGCTCTTGGTTTAGAATATTTCCCTAATTTTGGTGCAAACCTCAGGATCTCTGAACATTTGGGTCCAATCTTGCTGTAACTACAATGATTCCACATCAATTGGAAAAACACACACCTAAGTAGGAAAAGATACTTAAAAGCACAACACAGAGATTAGTTGCTGAGAATCCTCTTAAAAAGCAAAATTATGCAGAAATATTTCCTGAAACTATCCTGAAATCATTTCGTTTCTGGTCTTATTCTAATGTTTAAAATCTCCCTCAACTATATGCAAATCCATTCTCTCTCTTCCTCTTCCTTCTACCCTCCCTCTCTCCCTCTCTTTCTTTCTCTCTTTGTCTTTATGTCACTCCCTCTCTCTTCCTTTCTCCTTCCCCGTTCCACTCTGTCACAAATACAAACACACACACACACACTCATGTATCTGCACATAACCACATGCGAATAAATGCAGTATTTGGGGGATAATTTCAAGTGCACCTTTTTCCTAACTAACACTCAGTCTCTACCAAAAGTGCCTTTTCCCTTATAAATTAAATCCTTAGCGAAAAATTATCCTAGGAAATATGTGCTTTCTACATTTTGAAATAAAAAAAGAATGAAAGAAAAGAATAAGAAAATAGAAGAAGAAAAAAGAAAAAACTGAAGAAGGAAAAAGCTGTTGAGATGTGTGGATTATGTCTACGTACACAAGAGGATATAGATAGTATGAAATCCCAACAATGGCTAATATATCTGTTTTTTTTTCAGATTTTTAAATTATCTATCACATTTATTATAAAGAAAAAATTGTGAAAGTGATATTCATATGCTTAATTCTTTGATGGATTTAGAGTAAATATTTAAATAGCATAAGTTATAGGTACTATATTCCAGGCACCTTATTAGATATTTTACATATACCCATTAATTGATCTTCAGTATATCCTAGTGGGGGTTTATTACTACCCCAATAGTTTATTGGAGAATACATTTACATTTTCGGTGTGTGTGTATATATATACATGTTTATTACAACCAAAGCCCAAGTTTACACAAGTGCTAAGGGAAAGACTCAATCTGGGGTTTTGAATGATTCTAAAACCCAAACAAGTTTCATTATGGTTAAATACTTTTTCTCAAATACAAATACAGGCTGAAACTTTAATTTGTTCCCAAATTTTCATCCATATTTACTGAATGGCGTCTCCTGAAAATAACTAATAGGAATGTTTTCCAAAAGAAAATAAACTTGCAAATTTGGAAATAGTAAGGTCAACTTTTATATAAAACAAAGAAGCATTTGAGTTCACAGTGATTTAATCTCAAAATGTTTTTTTATTTGGTGAATACTAACCATCATGTTCAATCCTTCTGCAACAATTTAATCTTCTTTGTCAAGATGGTCCTTCAGACTGGGTTCACATCTATTTCTGCATTGTGCTGTGGACTAGCAAACTGATGTTGAAATCTTTGGACTCATGCAAATCTGTCATCAAAAAGCATCTTTTGGAGATCCCTTGCTCAGAATACTTTTAATTAAGACACAAAATGACCAGAGGTAAAAGCTCCCATGTGCTTTTTGCAGCAGCCAAATATATGTACTTATAATTAAGAAGTAAAGCCAATACTATTATAGTTGTCATATAGACTGCTTTAAGGCTTGTTTCTCTTGCATTCATTTCTTCAGGGACATCATATAAAAGGTTCAGGAATACTGTTATGTATGGCACTGATGAAATATTATAGATATTTGTTTTTCTATCTTTCCTTTATCTTAGAATTTTCTTCTTAAACGCTATATTCATGATTTTTTTACCATGGTATATAATACATACTTCAGAAATGTTGAATTCTTCTTTATCATCTAACTGCATTAATGTGATGCTAGAGTTTCAAAAGAGCATTACAATTTTCCTTAGCAACACAAAATTGTTGCCATTATGATGGAGAATGGAAGACATTTTTAGAAATTTAATTATACCCATTTGAAAGTCCTTAGTTATGTACGCTTTTGAGTTACTAGGTACCTGTGAGTATTAGGGTAGTTAAAATTAGGGAAATCCACAATTATTAACCAATTTTTATTGCATTAGCTTTTATTTTTGATGTTTGTCTTACTTCCCCCCTGGGTTGGGGGAAAGAGACAGTGCCAGTAGAATCTAAAGCATGGAGTATAATTATTCTTACCCCTTTGTTTAGAGCAGACTATACGCATGGATCCATGACAGGTTTCTAATGCTTATTTTATTTTACATGAATTTTCCTTTGTTCATACATTTTCCCTATTTCTCACTTGGCAACCCACTGCACTCTATGTGTTAGGGTTCTCCAGGGAAAAAAAAACCCTATAGGATATGTGTCTGTGTGTAAATATATGTGTGTATACATGTATATATGTATACATATACATATACATATACATATACATATATATTTACATATGTAAATAACTATAAAATTAGGGAAAAAGTAACAATAAATGATTATATATATTTAGAAATCAAAAGTATATTCTGCTAAATATATTATTTAAGAAATAAATAATATCAGAAAAGTTTATAAATACCTAACATTGAATGATAAAGAATTATTTTCCATTCTGACATATAAAGACATCAGATAGTCATGACTTCCACCCTCTCAAAAAGGAAAAAGCTGAAAAAACTGCATATCAACTAGAGATTCTTTCTAGAAGGGGGTTTCCAGGGAAAACTCCCTCCTGGAGTACTGCTGAGATAGGCAGATAAAAAATGATCACAATTTACCTGGAGCAGAACCCTCAGGTTTAGTCATCCCCAGGAAGGAAAATTGAAGAATAATTGATGACTCACTGGATTCCAAGCATGGGCTATATTGAGAGACAAAATTTGTAGGTGGCCAAGATTTAGGGGCACCCCATACTAACATGAGTCATACATCCAGGAACCCCATCTGATTCCTATTCTGAATTCCAGAGGAAAACCTCCTTTTGTTTCTAGCAGTGGAGTTGAAAACTGACCACTCTGAAATAAAACCAGAGCAGTTTGTTATCATTGATAAATGCCTACCCTCAAGGGAAACCATGGTGTGTATTTTGAGAATCTAACCTACTTGGGGGAAGGGAAATACCAAACTTCAGTTCCTTCTAGCCTTCTTATATCACCGAAGGACTGAAAAAATAATTGATATTTTGATGTTCCACATCTTCCCCAACACTTTATATGATCAATCTTTAATTTTATCCATTCAAGTGCCAAGAAGCAGTATCATTTTCATTTACAATATGACTAATGATGTCTAGCATCATTTCTTGTATTATTTGCAAAGTTTAATCTTTAATGAAGTATACGTTCAAAACATTGGTTCAATTTTAATTGGTTGTTGAATTTTTCTTAATATGTAAAATATTTTATATATTCTAAATAATAGTTCTTTTTAAAAACTCTGTTTTTCAAATACTTTCTCCTAGTGCATAACTTCTTTTCGCATTCTATTTCAAAGTGCCTTCTTACCATTTTTTTTGAAATTCTTTATTGTGCCTTTCTTTTCTTTACTTTTTTTTTAAATACAGGGGCAAGGGATTGAACCCTGGATCTCAGATATGGGAAGCTTGTGCTCAACAACTGAGCCATATGAGCTCCTCCTTTTATTTTCCTGATCATGGTTTTATACTGTGTCTATCAACCCTTTGCCTGTCCATGGACTGGAAGATATTCATTTAGGTTTCACTCTTTAAAAATACTTTTATATTTTGTATAAGCATCTATGATCCATTTTGAATTAATGTGTGTACAATGTGTGAGGGTTCATTATCTGATATGGATGTCCAATTTTTTCCACCAATATTTCTTGAAAACGCTATACTCTCTCTACATAATTGCCTACAGTCCTTTGCTTAGATCCAGTTGAACAAATAGGTGTGTATCTAATTCTGCATCTAAGCCCAATACAAAGATTGTCTATCTTTGTGAAAATACCATACTAATTTGATTACTGTAGATTTATGACATGCTTTGAAATTAGGAAATATGATTTTTCCAAATTTATTCCTTTATAAACTTATGTGGGCTGATCTAGATGAATTGCATTTCCATGTAAATGTTAAAATTATATTCTAAAATTCTAAAAAGAAAAGATAATTTGTGATTTTGGGTGACAATAACACTGAGTCTAGGAATTAATTTTGTGGGTGGTAAAAATGACATCTTAAAAATGTTGAGTTGTTTCACTTATGTGTACAGAATGTTTCTCCATATATAAAGGTGGTGTTTAATTTCCCCTTTCAAAGTTATGTAGTTTTCTGTGTAGGTCCTGGCATATATTGTGGCAAAGATCATTAACTACTAAATATTAACATAAAAATTATATTAAGGATTTTAAAATGTAATTTTTAAAATTCAATTTCTGATTACTTGTTACAAATAGTCTTTGCAATCAATTTTTGCATATTTCTCTCACATTTTTCAAACCTGCCAAGCTCACTTATTAATAAAAAAAAGTTACATCATCCAGATTATATAAGAAGAAGCAAAACTGTCTGTATTTACTAGTGATATGTTTGTCTAAGTAGAAAATTTAAAAATCTATAAAGAAATTGTATTATATTTTATGAGTATGAGAGAAATGCTGGCCTAATAGAGTGAGTTCAGATACTGTTCCTTCACTTCTGTTCCTTCTATTGGAAGTGTTTAAATATAATTGACAGTGTTTTTATCTTAATGTGATAGGATTCATAAAAGTAGCTAGTTGGATCTGGGGATTCTTTGAGGGAAGCTTTGGCAAAAAAAACCAATTTCTATTTCTTTAAAATATATTAGACTATTGAAATGACCTGTTATTTGTTTTAATGTGCTTTTTAAATATATAATGTTCAAGGAATTTGTCAATTCTGCATTGCTGAATTTATTGACATTAATGTGTTTATAATAGCCCCTTATTTTCCTTTCAAAATTTGTACAATGTATAATGTTAACACCTGGGTCATTAAGAAATAAAATGTTTAGTAATAAGTGATATAAATGCCCTAAGTATCAAAATGTCAAAGCAAATTAAATCCAAACAATATAGAGACAAAGATATAATAAAAACAAGGAAAGAATTTCAAAGGATATATCTAACATTTCTAAATAGAGAATATCAGCAAGATAAAAAGTTGGCTCTATGAAAGGACTAATAAAAGTTTGAAGAATTTCTTTTGATAAATGAAAAGAGAGAAAAAAAACAAAAAGCCAATATGATGGAACTATTATATGTTGCTACTAGTGGTGAAAAATTGTACAGATACCTTAAAATACTATTTGAGGATAACCATTAAGTCTATCCTAAATTATGATCCAACTATTCTATTTCTAGATATTTATTTACAAAACCATTAATTTGCATGGCAATCCTTAAAGCACCATCAGTTAGCATTAGTTGAGAGTTTCATACCTGGTCTTAGCAAGAAAAATGAGATTAATGTGCATATCCTCACACCTCTAGAAATTAGTGGTTTTCCTTGCAATAAATTTTAAAGAACAAATGAGACAATTAATTTCATAGAGGGAGAAATAAATTACCCTTGAGATTAAAATGAGATCTATTATACTGATTTCTTTATTTCTCAATCGATTTTGCATGCCTGTAAAGGGTATATGGATAAATATCAAATATAAATTTAAAATTGCTGATTAAATTAGAGATTTAACTTCTCAATTACCAACGAATGTGGCAATATGTCACCATATGGCATTGCAGGAAAGCCTGTAATTTCACTAAAATAATCACTAAAATTTTAAATTATAATCCACTGTTCAATATAACACTGCATTAAATGCTTCAACACAGATGATTTTTTTGCAAGTACCCTAAATAATCCATTTCAGTAGCCCACAAAATTATGTTTCCAAATCATTTTGCATGGTATAATTATTATTTGATTTGTAGTTTCTTGGAACTTTTAAGTTCTATTTTCCTCATGCATTTCACTTGTGATAGCAAGGAACAATTAACTTTGAGGTAGTTTCTCTCCTTTTTATTCCACATTCATTGTGTTATTCCTTCAAAAATAATGTTTGGCACCTGTGATGGTTAAGTTCATGTGTCAAGTTGGCCAGGTTATGGTGACCAGTTTTCTCATCATGAAAACACTGTTTTGATTGTTAATGTGAGACTATTTCATGGATTTAAATAATCAGTAAATTTATTGCATCAATGGCTGATCACATCTAAAACCAACTAAGGGGATTGCCTTCAACAATGAGAAAAGTCCCATCCAATCAGTTGAAGATCTTTAAAGGAGAGGTCATGATTTCAGCAGTCAGAAGGGAGAATTTCCATCTCTAATTCAGTCAGCCCAGCATCTACTGGGAAATTCATTGAAAATCTTCATTGGAGGTCTCAACTTGCAGCCTGTCTTAAAGAATTTGGAATTGCCCATTTCCACAATCTTTTGAGCCAATTCTTATAGAAAATCTCATAATATTCATATAATATACATATTAATATACATTATATATGTAATATTTATATATTTAGTTCTTTTCCCTAGAAATCCTGATTACTACAACACAAATACATTCTCATAGCATTTGTCATATGTATATGACATATACATATGCCAGAGTATTGATTATAGGATTGAACATAGATTGAACAATGTTACAATGATGGTGTAAAATAATGCAAATATTTTATCGTTAAGGTATGTATTAAGTAGTCTAAGGTTAGCAAAGATTGAAGGTCCCCAAAATTACACAGAGTGATATAAAACCCACAGGTAGAGAGAGTTTGCATCTTCCCACAAATGAGTCATTTCACAGGTGAATAATGTAATGACTTAAGAAACAAATAAGACAGCACAAGTTACTAAGGCGACCTACCTGAATTCGCAACCACAATGAATCCAGTGATGCAGGTGCCATTACAGGAAACATTTAGCAATGAGAAAATATTGCAGAAACAGTGATAATTTAATCTGACCACTAAAGGGCAACTGGAATGTTATGGATAATTAAGGAAAGGATGTACAACCCTACCACATGCCCAAGCAGCTAGGACTAGAAGATTGCCTTTGGCACTGTTCATGATAATAATGTAGTGCATCGGCTTGCAGATGGCAAGGTAGCTATCAAAGGACATGGAAGCAATAATGCAGACCTCAATATCTCCAAAGAAGTGTGTGGCAAAGAACTGAAACTTGCAATTATTGTAGGAGATGGCTTTCACTAATAAGTCACCAATCACTTTGGATGAAACACTAGATGTATAGCAGATGTGCATACTGGATAAATGGCTGAGGAAATAGTCCATGGTTTGGCGAAAAAGAGAGCTGCATTGAATGGAGGAAAGGATCAGGAGGTTTCCTATCAAAAAGGAAACAAAACAATATAAGAGAAATAAAAGCAAAATATTTGTCTATTCTGGCCATAAGAAAGTTCCAAAGTGACTAATTCTGAGATGTTCCTGTCCCTTTCCATATATTTACTATTTTCAACTGGAATATGGCTTGTGTGTAAACTAAAGTGTGTTAAAACAGTTTTATAGTAATCAATTTATCTTATGCTGCAAGAGAATTTATGGTCCTAAGAATGAAATTAGATGGAATAAATGACAATATCACACAACCACCCTAAAACATGGTTAGTAGGACACTATCCAAACCAAGTTCACCATGTAATTTATTGACCATCAACTCTGAGTGTGCTTCATATTATATTTAGGCTGCATCAGGAAGAATTCCCCATGATACTCACTCTGCTAATTCTTTTCAATTACATAAATATGAAGTAAATGCAGAGAATTACCGGTAACTGAAGCACAAGCAAGCAGGTTAATTCTCAAAATTATTTGGAAATCTCAAAGTGCCTTAGAAACTTCTACATATTTGCCAGGGGAGTGGACTTTAAATATCCACTAATCCCTTCAGGTTGCAAGGAGATGTGGATACTTATACAATGCAGAAGCAACCTGGGTGTTTTGAATGCAGGTTTACCATCTGCACACTATCTCAATCTAAAATTTAATCAAAAAGAGTTTGAAAGACCCACAAGTCCTAACACATGTATTCATGTCCTAGGAATCATCTGCTTATTGCCTAAAAGTGTTTTGGTCCAGAAGAGCAGAATATAAACTTTTTTGACACTGTAGAAATTAATACATCTTTGAACATTCATAGGAATTATTTTCCCAGAGACACATCAAACCAGATTCTCACCAAGTGACACTAAGCCACTGTCCATTGTAATGTCCCTTGTGTCTCTGGGTATTTACTTTACAATTTTGATTTGATCTAGATCAGGCACTGATTCTCTGGAGGTCCCAAAATGTTACAGTCAGACCCAGAGCAAGTCAGGAGACTTACTGGCTCTGTGCTAAGATAGCTTTATGAAGAAAGGAGAAAAGATAATGTAGCCTGGATTGGTATTAAGTTAGGTGCCAGGAATGTCTGACATGGGGAAGGACAAAGAGAACTAAAGACAGACACCACAATTAAGATATGGATCATTATCAAGACTAGATGTGTAGATCTAGGTAGATAGATAAAATCAGTGACTAATGGGATCATGGATGGGTGCAGGTTATTTCTTTTCCAGGAACTAATATTCCTGGAATAGATGTTGTAGAATGGATGAGGGAAGGTAAAAAAAAGAAAAAAAGGAAAAAACTTTCCCTTCATATGCATATCTGGTATGAAGGGGATATTATTATGTGAGAACATAATGAAAATGTCAGAAGAAATGAGCATTCAAAATACAACAAGGCTTTTTATTCTGTTACCATGTAATTATTTCCCCATTTATCACTGCATTAGTGCTGGTTGTATACGCACAGTCTTAAATGCACACTCTGATTTTCAGAGAGCTTTTCTCTCTCTTCCATACACAAAGCCAAACATGAAAGATTTTCTCATAGATTTGAAACTTCAGAAAATCAGCAATTCAGAGTACCCTGTCTAGTTCAGATCAGCATTCTTAGAAAAATGCAAGAAATATTGATTTGTTGAGAAATTATTGAACACATTAAGTTCATTATATCAATCATTCCTCACTATAATGCCTATTTTAAAATGTGTAGTATGAGCTGTGTTATTTGACATAAGGACACTGATCCTTCTAGTTGTTATGAACCAATTCAAACAGCTAATAAGCATAGAGCAAGATTCTACGTCCTTCATTCAGTGAAATAAATGGGTATTTCTAAGTTTAATGCTTGCTTTCAGGCTTTGAATGTTAAGAAACCTTGATTAAATGAAGGATTCTAGCACTTTCGATGAAGGATACCCACTTCAAACACAATGTCTTTAATCAAGATCACCAGTATTGACCCACAGAAGATAGCTGCTCATACCTCTAACCATCCTCCCTATTCAAACACATATGTAGATATTCCCTAAAAATCAGAAGTAGTTAGCTCTACATACCTCTAAACATACTCCTTTCTCAAACACGTATCTGGATACACCCTAGAAATGTATGCAGGTTCCTCATGTACATTGTGGTAAATTATAGACTCAAACCTGAATTCATTTCTGGTCACCTTAGCTTTTGTTGCCTCAAATTTTTAAATTCTGATGTGGTGCAATTTATCTCTTTTTAAATGTGTCATGCTTTTGACATTATATTAAGGACTTTTTGCCTAATCCAAGGTTAGAAAGATTTTCACTCTTATTTTGTTCTAAACATTGTTTACATTTACATTTATGTTTAGTTAAAGATCCATTTTGAACTAATTTTGTGCAATGAGTGAGATATAGGTTGGTGTCCAATCTTTTGTATATGTGGATATCCAATTGTTCTATCACCATTTGTTGAAAAGACTACCTTTTCTCCACTGATTTCCTATACACCTTTGCTTAGATTTATTTGAGGATGTATGTGCCAGTCTACTACTACACTTTCCAGTCTTTTCCATTGACAACTTGACCATCTTAATGAAAAACCCATGCCATAGCTTTATAAAATACTTTGCTATCAGGTAACATAAGTTCAGTTTTTTTTTTTTCCTTTTTAAATTCTGGAGATAATTTAGATCCATTGAATTTCCATATTTATATTAAAAGAATTTTATAAATTTATGAAAATAATACCAGTTTGGATTTTGTTTGGATTACATTGACCTAGAGTTTAATATAAGAAGAGTTAAAATATTACTACATTTGAGATATCAAATACATGAAAACAATATTTCACTCTATTTAGTAAAGTCTTTCTAGTCTCTCAGCATAGTTCTATAGTTCTAATGCACGTATCTTGCACCATGTTATATCACATTTATCCTTAACTATTTTGTGTTTTTTAATCTATTATAATTGACTGTTGCATGTTAAATTGTGCCCCCCCCCAAATATATGTATATGTCTTAGCACTTGGTCTTGTGAATGTCACCTTATTTGGAAATAGAGTCTTTGAGGATGTAATTAGTTAAAATGAGATGAACCTGGATTAGGCTGGGCACTAAACTAATATGATTTCCTTGAAAGAAGAGGGAAATTACAACAGAGAGAGAAACCGTGGAAGTTTATCTATGTGAAGATGGAGATAGAATCTGGAATGATGCATGTACAAGCCAAAGAATAACAAGGACTGCCAGCAAACACCAGAAGCTAGAGGATGTAAGGAAAGATTCTCCCCTATAGGTTTCTGAGGAAGTGCAGCCCTGCTGACAAATTGATTTTTTATTTCTACCTCCAAAAGTGTTAAACACTAAATTTCTGTTGTTTGAAGCAACTTAGTTTGTGGTACTTTGTTATTACTGCTTAAGAATTTAAAAGAATGGCATTGTAAAAATTAGATTTCTGATTTTTTTACTAGTATAGAAACTATATTTGATTTTATATATATCTATCTTACTCAGAAATCCTGCTAAACTTACTTATTAAAGTCACCCAGATTATATAGTTATAATAAAACTGTCCTTATTCAGAAATACTATGATTTAAATGGAAAAGATGAAGTCATATACAGGCCCACCATAACTTATATTAATTAGACAAATACTGATACAATAGGATGAGATCTGAAGAGTTAGTGTATTATTGGTATTATGTGTTCTTTAATATTTGGTAGAATGAACTAGTGAGAGTACCTGATGGGTTTTCTTGTTGGGAAGATTTAAGACAACAATTTCATCCCTTTAAAAACTGTGGTCTATGGTTGGTGGCAAGGCCCCAGGATGTGTAAGTCCATTGAGGGTGGTGGGCCACACTTGTGGGAGATGTTTGTGTGGGATGTGGTGGGAGGTGTGGGAGGTGGGCAACATGGGAATCCCAGTGGGTTCCGTGTAATATTTTGGGTAATCTAAGCACCTCTTAAAATATATTTATATATATATATATATATATATATAAACATTTTTGTAAGCAAATGCACATATATGCATATATATTTATATATCATTTTGCAAATGTTGGTATGTAGTGTGAAAATTTTGATTTTTACCCACAATAAAAAATAAATAAATTAAAAAAAAAAGACATAATTAGTGATTTTCAAAGACAGAATATCTAAACTGCAAAAGAGAGGAGAACAGAAAAAGAAGAGATTGGAAAAATGGATCAGGGTTTCAGGGAATTGAATGACAAAGCAGCCATGCAAACATTTGTGTTATCAGTGTCATAGAAAGAGAAGAGAATGAATAAAGGGCAGAAAGAATATTTGAGGAAACAATGACTGAAAAGTTCTCAAACTTAAATATCAATATTCAAGAAGGACAATGTACTACAAGCAGAATAAATACAAATAGACCTACCCTGAGAAATCTATTATTCAAAATGGCAAATATCAGAGATAAAGAGAGGATTCTGGAAGCAACAAGAGAAAAGCAAAGCATTGCATATAAGGGAACCATGATAAGATTAAGTGCCAACCTCTCATCAGAAAATCATGGAGGTGAGACAAAGGTGGTAGCATGTATTTAACATACAGAAAGAGAAAAACTGCTGGCCAAGAATTATGTATCCAACAAACCATCTTGCAAAAATTAAGGAGAGTTCAAAGTCCTCACAGACATATAAAAACTGGTAGAATATCTTACTAAAAGACAAGGATTACAAAAGATACTAGAGGAAGTGTTGAATCTTAAAAGAAAAAATAAAACAACAACAACAACAAGGGTATGACACTTGGAGAAGAGTGTAGAAGTGAAGATTATTAAGAAAAATAAATAAAAAGTGGAAAAGGACAGACAATATCAAGATATGACAATAGAAAACCAGAGGACAAAATGGATGAGTAACTAATGCCTTTACAACAATAACATTGAATTAGTGGCTTTAACTCTCTATTCAAAGACACAGGCTGATAGAATGGATAAAAATATGAGCCATCTGTATATTGTCTGCAAGAAACTCACCTCAAACGTAAGGAAATGACCAGGTTAAAAGAGAAATGTTGGATAAAGATATTCCATGCAAATATGAACCAAAAAAGAGCTGGAGTAGTGATACTAATATTGGAAAAATAGAGTTAAAATGCAAAAGTGTTATAAGGGATAAAGAAGGTCATTAGATATTAATAAAAGGGGCACTTCACTAAGAAGAAATAAGTATACTAAATATTTATGCACCTAAGCTCGTTTCCCCAAGATACATGATGCACACACTGGCATAATTGAAGGGAGAAATAGATGTCTCTACAGTAATAGTTGGAGATTTCAATACATTATTCTCAGTATGGGATAGACTTTCTGGATAGAGGATAAATAAAGAAACAAAAAGCTTGAATACTATGATAAATGAACAAGACCTAACATATATATATATAGAGCATTGCACCTCAAAACAACAGGTTATACATTATTTTCAAGTGCTCCTGGATCCTTCTCCAAGATAGACCATATGATGGATCACAAGACAAGTCTCTGTAAATTTAAAAAGATTGAAATTATACAAAACACTTTCTGTGATCATAACAGAATGAAGCTGGAAATCAAGAATGAAAAGAAAAATGGAAAACTCATAAATTTATGGGGATTAAAAAAAACACTCAAATAATCAGTGGGTCAATGAAGAAATTGCAAGAGAATTAAGGAAATATCTTAAGACAAGTGAAAATGACAACAAAACATATCAAACGCTATGGGACACAGCAAAGTGAGGTCTAAGAAGGAAATTTATAATCCTTAAAAAAGAAGAAAGAGCTAAAATTGAAGATCTAACTGCACACCTGGAGGAAGTAGAAAAAGAAGAGCAAACAAATACCAAATCTAGCAGAAGGAAAGGAATAATAAAGAGCAGAGCAGAAATAAATGAAAGTGAGAACAACAAAAATAATATAAAAAAAACAAAAAGTTGATTCTTTGAGAAAATCAACAAACTGACAAACCCTTAGCTAGACTGATGAAGAAAGACACAAATAAATAAAATCAGAATTGAGAGGGTGGACATTACCACTGACCCCCCAGAAATTATATACATCATAAAAAGATATGAACAATTGTATGCCAAAAAAGTAGACAAAGTAAATGAAATGGACAAATGCCTAGAAACACACAAACCTCCTAAAATGAACCAAGAAGAAATAGAAGACCTGAACAAACTAAACACAAGTAAAGAGACTAAAGGAGTCATCTAAAGTCTTCCAAAGATGAAAATACCAGATGAAAAAATCTCTCCAAAAGATAAGAATGGAAGGAAGCTTTCCAAATATGAAAATCTACAGCTAACTGTACACTAAAGGTAAAAGACTGAAAGCTTTCCCACTGAGATCAGGAACAAGACAAGGATGCCCATATCACCACTGTTATTCAATATTGTGCTAGAAGTTCTAACTAGAACAATTAGGCTAGATTAAGAAATAAGAGGCACCCAAATAGGAAAGGAAGAAGTAAACATTCCACTATTCACTGATGATATGATCCTATATTGAGAAAATCCTGAAAAACCCACAACAAAGCCATTAGAATTAATTGATAACTTCAGCAAAGTGATGGGATACAAGTTTAATGCACAAAACAGTATCATTTCCATACACACTGATTGGCAATCTGAAAAGGAAATAAGAAAATATTTCCATTTATAGTAGTGACTAAAACAATAAAATATTTTGGAATAAACTTAACCAAGGACATAAAAGACCTGTATTCAGAAAACTACAAAACATTGTTAATGAAATCTAAGAAGATTTAAATAAATGGAAGAACATTCCATGTTCAGGGATTGGAAGATTAAATATTGTTAAGATGTCAATTCTACCCAACCTGATTTACAGATTCAGCACAATCCCAATAAAAATTAAAGCAGCCTTTTTTGCTGAAATGGACAAAACAATTACCACATTTATTTGGAAGGGTAATGGGCCTCATACAGACAAAAATATGTTAAAAAGAAGAATGAGGTTGGAGGACTTGCACTTCCTGTCTTTAAATCATATTACTTAGAAACAGTGGAAAAACAGCATGGTACTGGCATAAAGACAGACATATTGACCAATGTAACTGAATCAAGCACTCAGAAATAGACCGTAATATTTACAGTCAAAAATGATTTTTGACAAGGCTGTCCAATCCTCCCTGCTGGGCCAGAAGAGTCTATTTAACAAACGGGGCTGGGAAAACTGGATATTCATATTCAAAAGAAAGAGGACCAGTATCTCACAATTTATAGAAAAATTAACTCAAAATGGATCAAGGTCCTAAATATAAAAGTGACAACCATAAAACTACTAGAAGAAAATATCTTCAAGATCTTGTGGTAGGCTGTAGTTTCTTAAAACTTACACTGAAAGCATGAACAACAAAAGAAAAAAATAGATAAATGGGACCTCTTCAAAATTAAACATTTTTGCACCTCAAATGACTTTGTCAAATGGGTGAAAAGGCAGCTGACTCAACAGAAGAAAATATTTGGCAATCACATTTCCCACAAGGGTTATTATCCATGATACATAAAAAGATCACACAACTCAACAATATAAAGACAAACTACCTGCCTAAAAAAAGGTAAAAACTCTACAAGACAATTAATTGTTCACGGAAGAAATACAAACGGTTAAGAAAAGCATGAAATATGTTCCACAATACTAGTGAATAGGGATATGCAAATCAAAACTACAATGAGATATTTCACAACTATTAGACTGGCCACTATTGAAAAATCATAAAACTGTAAATTCTGGAGAGGATGTTGAAAGGTAAGAGTGCTTATTCACTCTTGCTGGAAATGTAGAATTGTACAGCCTCTCTGGGGACTGTTTGGCTGTTCTTAAGGAAGTTGAATATAGACTTGCCATGTGATCTGGCAATACAATTACTAGGTATATGCACAGAATCATGAGATCAGTGACATGAATAGATATCTGCACACCAAACTTCATAGCACCTTTATTCATGATTGCCAAAAGTTGGAAACAATCCAGGTGTCCATCAACTGGTGAATATATAAACAAATTGTGGTATATACATACCACAGAATATTATAAAGTGTTAAGAAGAAATGAAGTCATGAAGCATATGACAACATGGATGAACCTGGAAGACATTATGTTGAGTGAAGCAAGCCAGATACAAGGACAAATACTGTATGATTGTGCTATTATGAACTAAATATATTGTGTAAACTCATGGAGTTAGTAACTAGAATATAGGTCATTATAAAATAGAATGAGGATAGAGAATGGAAAGCTGAGGATTTACTCTGTGCAGAATTTGTGAAAAAGTTTTTATAAATATTTGGAAATGAATAGAAGTGGTTAAAGCACATCAAAGTGTTTGTAACTAGCAGAGCTATTGTATGGGTATGACAGTGGTTTAAAGGGAAAGTATATGAATATATATATTACTAGAAGTAAAGCAAAAAAATGTAACATGAGACTATAACATAGTGAAATCTCATGTAAAACATGAATATGGGTGATATTGCATCTATAAGACTGTTTTTACAATATAAAATACAAATATAATACAGAGAAGGAAACAGGGTAGCATGTGTGTACTGCAGGGGGGGGGCATAGAGAGATTGAGAGGTGATGAGGTTTTCTTTGTTTATTATTATTATTATTGGAATAATGAAAATACTCTAAAAATGAATGAAGTGAAGAATGCGCAACTATGTAATGATACTAAATGCCATTTTTTGTCTACTTTGGATGGATTTATGTTTTATTAATATGAATCAATTACATTGATTTGTTTTAAAAAAGAAATAATTCCTTTCACAATAGCAACTAAAATAATCAAATATCAAGGAATAAATCTAACCAAGGATCTAAAAAATATATATTACAGATCAATAACTGCATACCAGTTAACGGGGGATGTGTTGATTTGCTCAAGCAATGATACCACATCTGGAGCAACAATTGCAATTGGAGTCACCACCTGGTTAAGTTTATGATAATCTACTGGAATCCTCCAAGATGCATCTGTTTTCTGCACAGTCTAAATAGAAGAGTTGATTGGGGATATGGTGGGAACCATCACCCCTGCATCCTTCAAATCCTTGATGGTGGCACTGATCTCTAGAGTCCCTCCAGCAATCTGGTATCCACTTTGATTTACTATTTTGCTAGGTAAGGGCAGTTCTATTGGCATCCACTTAGCCTTTCCTACCACTCCCCAAGTCAGGGATCCAAGGTAAGAATTCTGTCAGTTACTGAGTATGTCTATTCCAATTATACATTCTGAAACTGGTGAAATAACTATAGAATGTGTCTGGGGACCCACTGCTACCACTGTGAGACAGACCTGAGCCAAAACTCCATCAATTTCCTGACTTCCATAAGCCCCTATTCTGACTGATGGACAGTGATCTTTTGGTCTCCTGGAATTAATGTCACTTCTGAGCCAGGGATTATATTTAATAATCCCTCAAACATCTGATAATTTCCCTTTCCCCAATGCAACAGTTACCCTGGTAAAAGACTGTAGGTCTCTTTTGCGAAAGCTAGGAGGAGAACTGGTTTATTTGGCAGTCTCAGCAGAATTTAGGCTTCAATGTCCCCACCAATATCCCCAGGGATCCACTCCTTTCCAGTCAACGCCCTCACTTTAACAATAGGCACCCTGTAAGGTTGAGATTTTAGGTTACTTTAGTATTAACTCTGCTATTCGTATAATGAGATGGTGAGTCTGTTTTACAGAGAATTCAAGTCTGCCACTGCATAAAACAAGATTTTCTTTCAAAACACACATAGAAACTTTCACATCATTCATATGATGCTTAAGAAGCAAATTATAAGCTTCAGCTCATCCCTTTCTTTTTTTAACAGTAACTCATTACATGGACTCTGTTTGGCCTCTTGATTATTGGAAAGGGAGTCATTAGTGCTCTTGAATCTAATCAGAATAAAGATCCAATTGCATAAATCTCAGACCAACTCAGAATTCCCATTTTTCAAATTCTGTTTCTCAAAAATCACTCCCTGTACCAAGCTGTATTAGTCAGTTTTATTTAGGGAAACAGAACCAACAGGATCTATCTGTAAATGGTATGAGCTTTTATAAAATTGTTTCACATGACTATGGGGATACAAAAATCCAAATTCTGCCAGCGAGGCTGCAAACCAGGAGTTCTGATGAAGGTCCTTGATGGGTTTCCAGGAGATGCTGGCTGTCTGAAATAGAGATTGAAATTCCTCCTCTGAATGCTGCAATCACGTCCCCTTTTAAGAATTTCAACTGTTTAGATGAGATGTCACTCATTGCTGATGACAATCTCCTTAGTTGATTGTAGATGTAACCAGCCATCTAGGTAATAGACTCACTGATGATTAAATCCATGAAATGCCCTTTTATTACCATTAGTGCTTGACCAAGCAACTGGGCAGCATTACCTGGCCAAGCTGACATATTAGAGTAACCATCAGGAAGAGTAACTGCACAACAAAACACAGAACACTAATTATATGCCATGCCAAGTATGGATCTATGAACTTAATGTGTTTTATGTGCAAGATAACACAGCTAGACTATCATAAAAAGTTCTGTCTGATTGGAGAACTTGAGCTCTGGGTTTCTATAGTACACCCTATATGTCATGTACCCTATGTGTGAGAACATATGCTAATCTCTCAGACAATAATATATAAGCTGGACTGGATTATGAGCCTGGCATAAGGACCCTGCATACTCATCTGATACATTCCAAATTCCTTGAATAAAGAGGGTTAGTAAAACAGACACTATCTCACTTTTCCTGAAGGTGGAGCCAACTCAGTTGCTGGCTCATTTTAAAATACAATATCAGAACACAAATAAAATAAAACTCTTTGTAACATTTTCAAATGATAAAGTTAGTCCATGAGACATTCAATAAAATCAAATTGTTCAGAAAATGTTGATGGCTTACGTTGTGATGAAGAGAGGACCATTGAAATTAAAATGACTTTGAATTATCTAGAATATAGATCTTTGAGAGAATATTAGAATAGTGTAAAAGTGTCTAAGTATTACATCTCAACAGAAGCAGATATAAGTATGAAGTTAAGAGTGTATGATGTGACCAAGGCAGTAATTTGTATAGAACTGTGACATACACAGCATAATTTGGACTCTAATCTTTCCATTAGTCTCCACTAAAAACTTCTAATCTTCTTCAAGCTTGCTGATATCTCACTACCTTGGGATTAAATTATACGCCTCTGTAATATGTGTGTTTATATACTGGATTAACGTATTCATTTAATACAATTTAGTATGGTTGACTTAAATATTTTCAATGTAATAAATCATATACTAATGGGCAGAATTTTTAAAATTAGATATTTCCTACCCTAAATATTTCTTTATTATCCTGTGCTTATACTTTCATGTTTAGCAAAACAATTGGTAAAATTATTCTATACATTCATTTCACAAATGTTCTTGCTGTCATCAATAATTCAGCTAAGGGCTGTAAAATGACCATTAAAAAGAGCAACTCGTAAATAGATCTTTAATATTAGATCTATTCATTTGGGGTATGAGCTTAATACATGTTTTCCTCATATTCTCTGTGAATACATTTTTTGGCCCACTAAAAGAAATGATAATAAAAGACTTCATGGTTATGTAGCATAACATTCAACCCGATGAGATTTTGTACTCCAGACCTCTCCTCAAGAAACCCAAATCCTCCTGTGCCATGAACACACACAAATACACAATTGCACACATCCTTGGATAGTTTTTCTTGGTAAAAATCCAAATACTTGTCTAAGCAATACTATATTAAACTAAAGCAAACAGAACTATGAATAACTAACTCATCAGAGCTAATTTCCTTTGGAATAAGCAGAAGTTATTCTTGTCAGTACTCTTGAGAAATAGAAAATCAAATATAACTCACAGTATAAGAATTGCGAAGAGAAAATATAATAATTATTTCCTGTTTCTAGGCCTTCAAAACCTTCCTGTACAGCAAACTACATGAAGGAGTTTGAATTATATACATGACATAGACCTACAAATTTAGGGAAAGATGTACTTTAACAAATGAGATAAACTGGAACTGTGAGAGATAGCGATTTCTATTATGCCATATATCACACTAAAATACCATATCCTAGCCCATGCAGTCTTACAGATTCTTTATACAACATAACATTACTTCATTTTCATAGATTTTTAGGAACAGTGGCCAATCAAAATTTTAAAGAAAGCCAAGACCAAAAGATAAAAATGGACAATCAAGATTTGACTGCTTTCTTGATTGCAAAACCAATTTTCATTGTTTAATAGATAATTTCTTTCAATGTAGTGACTTCTAAGAGTAGCTAGGTAGACTTGGGTCAATTTGGGAAGATTTCTGATTAAACTGTTAAACGGTTGGATTTTATTCCTACAAAGATAGTTGTCATATAAATGTTTGGACAGGGGAGAGAAACAATTAAGTGTATGCTTTAAAAAGATATTTCTGGTGTTTTCAAATCCATATAGGGAAACTTGGAATGAGTAGGACATATTAAAGTGAGAGTGTTATATGAATAATAGTAATTTGATTATTTGGCTCCTGTAAGTTCAGAGAGCATTTAGTGCAATTCCAAAGGAAGCTTAAATGATTTCTCCATATCTACAATGATAACTACACTGAGAACAGAAGATTGGAAGTGTAATGAATATCATCTTATTTACTTTAATTATAAAAGTGTCATACATGACTATTTCTTCCACACTGCAATTTTCATCTCCACAATTCTCAGGGAATAGATAAGAGAATTTAACATGTGGGCAATCACAGTGTAAAACCCAAAGATTTCCTTGTCTTTGTTCTCATTTTCAGCAGGTAGAACATAGGTATAGATACATAGCATACCAAACAAACCTAAAAGCATTATGTGAGAGCTACAGGTTGACAGAGTTTTTCATCACATTGCAGAAGAGTGTGTCCTAAGATTGTACAAGATATATATGTAATAAGTCACCAGGATAGGAAAAATGAAAACACTTGACCTCCTCAAATTGCAGATAACTAAAATACTAACAAGATGAATATCTCTGCAAAAAAGTTTCAGAAGAGGTTTCACATCCCATATGTAGTGTTTGATCTGATACAGCTTACAGAAAGGTAAATTGAGGACCAAAAACCCACACACCATACCACGATGATCAGCATGATACATCTCTGCCTGTTTATGATGACCATGTAGTGCAAGGCCTTGACAGTGGTAACAGTGGTCAAAAACCATAGACACCGAGATGAATATTTCCACACCTGCCAGAAGTGTAAGGTGAAGAGCTGGTTTACACAGTTATCATAGGAAATTATTTTTATCTCTGAAGCTATGCCTTCAAGGAAACTACAATGATCCTGAAGGAGAGGTCCAGGAGAGAGGAATTGCAGAGAAAGTAGTACATTAATTGTTCAATTAGATAGCTGTAGTAATTGTGAGTAAGATGATGGATGACGACATTCTGAATTAAGACTGCCAAGTAACAGAGCAAGAACAAAAAACAGAACAGAAAGTCTATTTGCTTAGTCTCATAGTCCCAAGAAGACAAGTTCAGTGAAATTATTTTTATTTTCCATGAGGATAAGATGAGTTCAGAGTATAGAAAAGAAAATTAATTCATCTGAAATAATACAGAAATTAATAATAAAGATTAAATAGCATTTTTCAAACATGGCAAATATTTATAGATGGAAGAATGGAACGGTCATAATAGCTTTACTTCAGGATATATTTTTTCAATGCTTCGTAGATTAGGGCATTATTATCATAATGAATCATATTTAATGAGTACATATTTTACTCCTGCCCTTTAACAAATATTTTACATTCATATAACTCTCATAACAACCCAATGAATAAGAAAGTATTATTCTTATATACATTTTACATACAGGGAAATAGAGGCAAGAAGGGTTCAATTAATTACACAAAATCTTTAAGATATAAAGCAACAGAGCTAAGTAATGAAACTGTACTAGGTGCCAGCTTCCTTGCTCTTTAATGAAATTTTATATGTGTTCACATACCAAATGGATTCCAGCTCTTTTCCATGTCAGTAAAGAAAAATGGTCTTTACTCAACTTTGCCACCAACTCACTTTATGTATTTATGCAATTCCTTCACCTTTTCTATGCTATATATAATCTATCTATACAATCCCAATCTCATACTAAAATTCCATTCAACCAGTGAAATTCATTATTTTTCTTTATATTTTAACAAATCTGGGCTCTTAATCATATAGGAAAAATAACCTGAATTAGTTACAAATAATTTCAGTGAATTTTAGCATATTTGTTTGAGGTTCAGAGTTAGATATTCCGGAAATAGGGAAATTGCAGGAGCAATGGTTGGGTATCTTAATGTAAGAACACAGGATATTATTATATGAAAGCTTCACCTTTCTCCTAATTATTGCAAAAGCACATTTTTTGAAGCTGCTGTTAGAAAGAGTTTATGAGGCAAATTGTTTTGTGGCCAAGTTGAAGGACCTAATGAAATGAAAGAAAGACCTGCTTAATTAAAGACACAATTACCTGAGTTGAGACATTCAGTTTTAGTGTATCTGGGACAAGAGGGATCATAAAACTGAGAATATATGCCCATCTCATCAATATGGTTTTCTAAAACAATGTAACTGTCAATGGATTATTATTTTCGCCAGGGAGGGAATGATATGGTTTAGTGTAAAGACCCCTAATCTTAGAAGGTCCTAATAATTTTTTAAAAGATTTGTTTATTTATGTTACTTTTTATCCATTTTTACCACCACCACCACCACCCCCATTTTTGCTCTTTTTGTGTCCATCCTCTGGGCAATTCTCTGTGCCTGTCTCCTGCCCTCTCCTCTTATCATTCTCTTCCCATCTTCACTGGGATCTGATCCTGGGAACCTCTGATGTGGGAGAAAGGCATCCTACCACCTATGCCATTTTAGTTCCTGGTTTTTTGACACAACTCATCTTGGCTCTCCCTTGTGTCAATCTCCTGTGATGTCATCATTTCCTGCATTGCTCAGTGGGGCCTGATTGTACACCTATGGGTGGGGCCTGAGGGGCTCACCCACTCACAGGGCCTGGCAGCACACCTGCTTTTGGGGCTTGGCAGCCCTCACGCCTTCTATATTTCTATTTATTTTTCCTGGGAGGTCCCAGGGATCGAACCCAGGTCCATCCATATGGGAGATAGATGCCCAACCATTTGAATCACATCAGCTTCCCGCTAATAATTTTTAACCTGCTAAGCCTAGGCATATTCATTGTGAGATTTCCATTCAACTGACAATTGGAGCCAATTATTCTAGAGCTATCTATTTTCTGCCAAAAGGAAAGAAATAGTCTATGTAAAGAATATGATATAAAAAGGCTTATACTTCTAATTGAATTCAAGACCACAGGCAGCCTCCCTAAATGTTTCAGTTAGAAACAAGCTGTTGTATAAGAAAGTGATCATCAGTATACCTTTCAGTTAGTTTGCCTGTGTGTTTGTGTTTGTGTGTGTTCAATAAAAAACATGGGTGCAAGTATAAACTTATTCTGTGTTCAAAATATAGCTGAACAAAGTACTTCTTTACAATTTGAGAATAAACCATCATGTTCTCTTGTATATGCTGAAGAATCTGATGCATTAAAGAACATGAAGTGATCGAGAGGTAAATTTACATTAAAATTGTAGAACAAAACAATAGAAAAACTGGAGAATTCAACTGTAGAAACCAAATTCTTGATTTTGAATATTTCCCTGATAATAATGCATGTCTCATCATCTCTTAATACCTGTAAGCACTCCTGCTGTGCTTAGAATGATTGAACATCATTTGGTAAAACACAGACTCATCTAGGAAAAGAGTATTGAAAGCAGTGCCCATAGAGTTTTTACTAAGACTCCTCTGAAAAGGCACCCTTACCATGAAACCCTTGGAATCCTCTTTAAATCATTTCCCTCGTAGTAGTTTATAATCCTTAAAAACTCCAGGTACTATATTTAAATCCCACCTCTCTCTGTGTGAGTCTCTCTCTCTTTCTCTCTCTGTTTTGCTCTCTCACATGTGTTTGAGAACACATGTAAAATATGCAGGACTTTTGAAGAGAATTTGTAATCAAACTTTCAACATACTATTCAATGTCTCTCTCTTCCATAAGCCCCCTTTATCTTCCAAAGTCTGTATGGTCTTGGCTCTTATATTTAGATCTTTGATCCATCTTGAGTTGATTATTGTATAAGATGAGAGATGGTGTTCCTCTCTTATTCTTTTGGATATGGATATCCAGTTCCCCAAGCATCATTTGTTGAAAAGGCCATTGTCTCCCAGTTGAATGGGCTTGGTGGCCTTGTCGAGTATCATATGACTGTATATGCGAGTATCTATATCAAAACTCTTAATTCAGTTCCATTGTTTGATATGTCTAGCCTTGTGCCAATACTATGCAGTTTTGGCCACTGTAGCTTTGTAGTATGTTTTAAAGTCAGGTAGTGCGATACCTTCAATTTCATTTTTCTTTTGCAATATGACTTTGGCTATTGGGGGCCTCTTACCCTTCCAAATAAATTTTGTAGTTAGTTTTTCCAATTCATTAAAAAATGCTGGGTTGATTTTTATTGGGATTGCATTAAATCTATAGATTAGTTTAGGTAGGATAGATATCTTTTTTTTTTTTTTAAAGATTTTATTTATTTATTCATTTATCCCCCCCTTGCTGCTTGTGCTCGCTGGGTCAGCCAACCACACCGTGCAGGCGGGCTTGCCTTCACCAGGAGGCCTCGGGAACCGAACCCGGGCCTCCCATATGGTAAACGGGAGCCCTACTGATTGAGCCACAGCCGCTTCCCTAGGATAGATATCTTAATGATGTTTAGTCTTCCTATGCATGAAGAGGGAATCTTCTTCCATTTATTTAAGTCTTCCTTGATTTCCTTTAACAGTGTTGTATAGTTTTCTGTATATAAATCCTTTACATCTTTAGTTAAATTTATTCCTAGGTATTTGGTTCTTTTAGTTACTATTGTAAATGGTATTTTTTCTTGATTTCCTCCTCAGATTGCTCATTATTGGTGTACAGAAATACTACTGATTTTTGAGATAAATCTTATAGCCTGCAAATTTACTGAACTCATTTATAAGTTCTTGAAGCTTTGTTGTAGATTACTCAGGACTTTCTAGGTATAGAATCATGTCATCTGAAAATAGTGAAATTTTCACTTCTTCCTTTCCAAGTTGGATGCCTTTTATATCTTTTTCTTGCTTCAGTGCTTGAGCAAGTACTTCTAAGGCAATGTTAAATAGGAGTGGTGATAGTCGACATCCTTGTCTTCTTCCTGATCTTAGGGGAAAAGCTTTTAGGATTTCACAATTGAAGATGATGTTAGCTGTGGGTTTTTCATATATAACCTTTAATATGTTCAGAAACTTTCCTTCTATTCCTATCTTTGCTGTGTTTTTTTCAGGAAAGTGTGCTGTATTTTGTCAAATGCTTTTTCTGCATCTATGGAGATGATCATGTGAATTATTTCATTGGATCTGTTTATGTGGTATATTACATTGATTGGTTTTCTTATTTTGAACCATCTTTGCATACCCAGAATGAAACCCACTTGGTCATGATGTATAATTTGTTTGAAATGTTTTTGAATGCAATTAGCAAGTTTTTTTTTTTTTTTGAGGATTTTAGCATCTAGGTTCTTTAGAGGGATTGGTGTGTAATTTACCTTTCTTCTGGCATTTTTGGCTTTTTTCTTAGCGTAATTTTGGCATCATTGGATGGAATAGGCAATGTTCCTTTTATTTCTATTTTTTGGAAGAGTTTAAGCAGGAGTGGTGTTAGTTCTTACCAGAATGTTTGGTAGAATTCACCTGTGAATTTTTCTAGTCCTGGGTTGTTTTTAGTTATGAGGTTTTAATGAGTTATCTCTTCAATTGTAATTGGTCTGTTAAATTCACCAAATTCTTCTTTCATCAATGTAGGCTGCTTGTGAGTTTCTAGGAATTTGTCAATTTCTTCTAAATTATCATTCTTGTTGGCATATAATTTTTCAAAGTATCCTCTTATGATACTCTTTGTTCCATGTGGTCAGTGGTGATATCACCCTCCTCATTTCTTAATTAATTGTATCTTCTCTCTTTTTTCCTTTGTTAGTGTGGCTAAAGGTTTCTAAATTTTATAGATCATTTCAAAGAACAAACTTTAAGCTTTGTTTATTTTTTCAGTTGTTTTCTTATTTTCTATTTCATTTGGTTCTGTTCTAATCTTTGTTATTTCCCTATTTCTAATTCATTTGGTGTTAATTTGTTGTTGTTTTTCTAATTCCTCCAGGTGTACAGTTAGGTCTTAGATTTTAACTCTTTTTTCTTTTTTAATTTGTGCATTTGTGGCTATGAATTACCCTCTCACTACAACTTTTGCTGCATCCCATAAGTTTTGATATGTTGTATTGTAATTTTCATTTGTTTCAAGGTAGTTACTGAGTTCTTTTGAGATTTCCTCCTTGACCCACTGTTTGGCTAATAGTGTGTTGTTTAACCTCCATATCTTAGTGCCTAATGTGGTTTTCTGGCCCTTACTGATTTCCAGTTTCATTCCATTGTGGTCAGAAAAATCACTTTGTATAGTATCAATCTTTCTGAATTTATTGAGATTTTTTTCTGTGGCCTAGCATGTTATCTATCTTAGAGCATGATCCATGTGCAGTCAAGAAGAATGTATATCCCACTGTATTTGGGTGTAGTGTTCAATGTTTATCGCATGCATTTTGAGGTGGCTCTGCTAGGTACGTAAATGTTTATGATGATTCTTTCTTTTTGAAAGATTACACCTTTCACTAATATGTAGTGTCCATCTTTGTCTCTTACAATAGTTTTACATTTAAAGTCTATTTTGCCCTTTTTTCATTATTGTTTACTTTTAAGATTGTTTTCCAGTCATTCTCTTTCAGCCTTCTAGAATTCCTGGGTCTAAGGTGGGTTTCTTGTAGAGAACATACAGATGGGTCATATTTTCTTATCCATTGTGCCAATCTCTGTCTCTTCACTGGTGAGTTAAATACGTTAACTTTAGTGTTATTACTCTCAAGGAATTACTTATATTAGAAATATTTTCTTTTGGTTTATGTATGTCATATGTTGTTTTTACTTCTCTTTTTGTCTTTTTAGTTGTTTTTATACTCTACTCCAACTCTCTCTCTCTCTTATTTTTTTCTTTCAACCTACATAACCCTCTTTTGTATTTCTTGAAGGGCAGTTTTCTTATTAGCATACTATCTTAATTTCTGTATATCTGTGAACATTTTGAACTCTACATCATTTTTGAGTACCAGCTTTGTTGGATAGAGAGTTCTTGGCTGGAAGTGTTTTTCTTTTAGTAGCTTCACTATGTCATAGCACTTCCTTCTTGCCTCCATGGTTTCAGATAAGAAATCAGTGCTTAATCTTAATGAGCTTCCCTTGTATGTGATAATTCTCTCTTCTCTTGTTGCTTTCAGTATTTCTCTTTGTCTTGAGCAGTGAACAGTTTGACAAGTATATATCTTGTAGTAGGCTTATTGGTATTTTTTTTTTTAAAGATTTTATTTATTTATTCATTCATCCCCCCCTTGCTGCTTGCGCTCGCCGGGTCAGCCAACCACGCCGTGTGGGCGGGCCTGCCCTCACCAGGAGGCCCTGGGAACCGAACCCAAGGCCCCCCATATGGCAAACGGGAGCCCCACTGATTGAACCACAGCCGCCTCCCAAGGCTTATTGGTATTTATACTGTTTAGGGTGTGCTGTACTTCCTGAACTTGTACGTCCATCTCCCTTAATAGAGATAGGAAATTTTCAGCCATTATTTCCTCCAACACTCCTTCTGTCCCTTCCCTTATTTTCTCCCTATGGGATGCTTATAATGTATATATTTATGTATTTTGTGTTGTCATTCAAATCCATAAGTCCTTGTTGGATTTTTTCTATCTTTTTATCTATCTGTTCTACTATCTGATTTCAGTTGTACTATCTTCTGCATCACTATTTCTTTCCTCTGCCTCTTCAAATCTACTGTTATGTGCTTCCAGTGTCTTTTTGATTTCTTGGATTGTGCCATTCATCACCATCATATCTGTTATCTTTTTATGTATGTTTATACTTTCTTCAGTATGTTCTCCCAGTGTCTTCTTAATATCCTTAATCTCTTCCTTCACTTTATTAAATTGGTTCATGATATATGTTTGGGCAGATTTGATTAGTTGTTTGATGTTCTGCACCTCTTCCTGGTTTTTAGTTTGTTCATTGGGCAGGGCCATGTCTTCCTTTTTCTTACTTTCATTTGTAATTTTTTGTTGCCTTCTGGCCATCTTTTTGTCTTGATTGGTTTATTCAGCTGATTAGCTTCTATGGTTTTATTTAATTGCTGTTTTTTCTCTCTGTGTTAAGTTTACTCTTTGACCCTTTATTCTTGTTATTCTATTTCATTGCTGTTGTGTATGTTCCCTTGCAGGAAAAATTTAGGGCCAGAGAAATTGAAAGAGTTAAGAAATGGAAAAGGATAATAGTAATAATAATAGTAATTGTTAGAAAAGGAACCACTTAAGACCCTGGAAAGTGCATATTTAACTCATATAAGCAGTGTAAAGTAATGGAATTAAAAAGTGTGGCACCAACAATGACATATAAACCAAATATAGAAAAATATATAGAATGAATTAAAAGGCCAGTATGAAGAGGAGAGAGGGAAAGATAAAAGAAAAGACTAAAAGAAAACAAAGTTAATAAAAGAAAGAAAACAGGATAGATGAGGTAGAAATAAAAGCCAGAATAATTGAGGACTAAACAAAGACATGGAATTAAGAACAACAACAGAAAGCAGAAGATAGAATGATGATGGAAGGAAAAATGATGACATTCATATACAAAATCAGTATACACAGAAAAGGAGAAATCAAGGAGGAAGAAACAAAGTAACCAAGAATCAAGCCAACAGCACCTTCAGGAATTTATCTCTTCATCCAGCTCCCTCCAGATTGATGCCCTTAAGCCTCCTACTCTTTGGATTCCCAAAACAGCTCACTTGGGCAGGATCTTGCCCACAATCAGCCATTTTTTATGTGACAGAGTTCTGTCTCTGTTACTTTGAAAGAAAAAAAAATTAGGGCCAGAGAAAAAGAAAGAGATAGGAAGACAAAAAGAATAATAGTAATGGTAATATTTAAAGGTAGGAAGGCAACATACAAGACCTAGGAAATTGACAAATTAACATGAGTAAGAAGCACAGAGGAAAAGATTAGGAAAGTGGAATAGAAACAATGAATCTAGACAAAGAATAGAGAAAAAACATATACAATGAATTAAAATGCTGGAATGGTGAGAAAAGGGGAAAAGAAAATTCTAAAGACTGAAAGAAAAAAGTAAAAAATAGAAAGTATACAGAAAAAAAATGTAGGGAGGGAGAAATACAAACAAGAAAAATTGGAGACCAAATATGAGAGATGGATTGAAAGAACAATAGAAAACAAAGTTATAAAGATGAAGAAGTGAAAAGAAATAGCATAGGTAGAATAGATAAGTAACCAAAAGAATAAAAAGGAAAAAAGAAAAAAATAAACAAGCAAAGAAAGAAAGGTTGGAGATACCAAACAATTAAAGAAACAAGACAGCAGCAACTCGTTTGTTGTTGTTGTTGTTGTTGTTGTTGTTGTTGTTTTAAAGGAGAAGAAAAAGAAACACGGAAAAACAGCCTTCTTTCTTAGACCACAAAGTATCTTCTCAGTTTTGAACTGGGTTGTAGTGAATAAAGTAAGGGAAATAAAAAAATGACCTGTTTATTTTCTTTAAATAAGAGATCCAAGAAATGCTAATACAAAGAGAATGTCTGTATGTTCCCTGTCATAAAGTTTCAGCCAGATCCCTGATAACCTGGTGGATCTCTTCTCAAGCAATAGCCAAGTATTGAACCAGGGACCTCCTTTATGCCAAGCAGGAATCCTTCCACTGAGCTATCCTGGGCCCTTGGGTTAATTAACCTTTCAGAAGGCTATCTGCACCTTTTTGCTCAGGCAGGTTAGTTCCCAAGCAGTCAGCTTGAGTGGTTCTGATCACCATGTGTCTCTGCCTCCTCAATGATGTAATTCCTCTCTTTACCTAGGTGGCTGGGCATGACCACCAACTTGAGGCAATCCCCCTCCCCTCTCTATGTCAATCAAGGTCACTTCCGATATTCAAGGGGGGTGCAGCTGGCTAAACTTGCCACAAAAATATCACTCTCCACTCTCCCAGACCCCTCTTCCTCACAGGGAATCTGCCATCACACTCTTGTTTGCAGAAGGAAGCTAGGATCTCCACCTAGTCTGTATGCCCTAAGGGCCAGATATGTGTTCCCCTTCCATCCACTGAGGTAAGCAACCCCCAATTATTCCTGGCTTCCCTATCTGTCCAGTACCCTCTTAGTTGACTCAGAGTATTTTGCCAGGGAGGTAGATGTCTGCTGTACTCTGTTAGATACAATTCACTAGGAATTTTACCCTTAGTTAATGTCTCAGGGTTGGGGGGAGCAGGGCCCTTCCCAGCAGCCAGTATGTTTAATAACTCATGGTTACTTCTTTTGGCTTCTTTGTGTCTCTGACCCTCACTCTTCTGGGAGTTGGTAAGCAGTGTCCTGATTTGCTGTGCCCCAAACCAAGTCTCACTGACAACCTCTGGCTTTTTCTTTGGTGTTTTCCTAAAAGCTAAGAATTATATGTCTAACTTGTTGGCCATGTTCCCACAATCCCTGATTGATTTTCTTGTGTTGAACCACACTTTCATGTCTGGGTTAAAACCCACTCAATCATGATGAATAATTCTTCTAATGTGTTGCTGGATTCCATCAGTAAGTATTTTGTTCAGGATTTTTGCATCTATATTCATTAAGGAAATGGGCCTGTAATTTCTTATTTCTTTTTTTGGTAAAATCTTTCATATTAGGTTGATGTGTTCATAGAATGAGTTTGGTAGTGTTCGTGTCTGTCCAAATTTTTTAAAGAGTTTGGAGTAAGATTGATATTCAATCTTTCTTGAATGCTTGGTAGAATCCACCTTTGAAGCCATCTTGCCCAGGGTTTTTCATTTTGATGAGGTTTTTGATAACTGTATATTTTAATTAATTTATGCATTTACTTTAAAGACACTTTAGATTACAGAAATGTTGCATAAAAAACATAGGGGATCCCCATATGCTGCACTCCCTCCCCCTCCCACACTTTTCCACATTAACAACGTCTTCCAGTAATGTGGTACATTTGTTACAATTGATGAATACATATTGAAACATTGCCACTAACATGGATTATCATTTACATTATAGTTTACACTGTCCCACACAATTTTGTAAGTTATGGCAAAATAAATAATCGCCTGTATCCATCATTGCAATGTCATGCAGGACAATTCCAGTGTCCCCAAAATTCCCCGTATTACACATATTTTTTGCTCTCATTGCCCTTAGAGCCTCTGGTGGCTACTGCCTTTATGTCAATGACACAAATTCTGCTATTGCTTGAATGACAATAAATCTATACTAGAATAATAGTAAGTCTACTTTAGTACATTGTTCGTTTCCCAATCCTGAGGATTTTGGGATAGTGAAGCCCATTCTGCCTCTAATTGAGAGGGGGCTTAGATCCATTCAGACAGATGGAACTAATACACTTGAAGTTGCAGGCTCTCTCCAGAGCTTGGGATGGGTGTTTTCTTTCATCATCTCCTTGTTACTTGTCCTTGGTGAGTCCAATAAAATTGAGAGTAGGTGTTGCAACTCTGCTGAGATTCAGGATCCAACTGGCACATGGATAGACCAAAGATTCAAGTCTCTTAGACATAAACCTATCAACTCTAGTACTAAGTATAGATTCAAATTTAAGGGGCAGAGGAGCCATGTGCAGGGAAACCACAAATGAGGCCAACTCTGTCACACTAGGGAGCATAAATTCCAAGGTAAGGTCCACTAGCAGGGTGCTAAACCCCTGAGCTGTCTGGTCTTCCTATAGTGTCTGGATATTTCTAAAGCTCTCAGGAGCCCTGCTATTTGAGGCAATATTTATTGAGGCAGTCAATGAGATCCTGCTGAGATGTGCATAAGTGTAACCTCTGGAAGGACCTCCCAACTCACTTTGAAATCTCTCAGTCATAAAAACTCATTTATATTTATCATTTCCCCCTTCTGATAGTCTTTTGGTTATTGTGTGGATCTTCACCCATTGTGACATTGACCCATGAATCCTTGAGCACATTCATCTACCTTAGAAGCATGCCCCATAGGAACACCCTCCCATGCACCCCCATCATCAACACCCTCACACCAATGAGCCTTCCGTGCCACAGTTGTGTCACTTCTGTGATCCAAAACCTCTCCAAAGATGAAGCCAAGAGAAAAAACAAATAAAAATAATAAGAAAATGAAATAGTAGTGGTAGAATAAAAAACTTATACAAAAAATTTAAAGAGTAAAACATTTTAAAGAATAAAAAAAATTTAGACATTATGTCTTTCATAATTGTAAGATCTGTTGTCTTGTATGTACAGTGACATTTTCTTCTGTATATATCCACAGTGTCTTATTTTTCTTCATTTTATCTTCAAAGAAGGCTTAGGTTACAGAAAAGTCATGTAGAGAATATATGGGGTTCAGAATAACCAATGCCCTCTCCCTTTTCCCTTATCCCTTATTAATAAACTTTTACATGCAGATAGTATATCTGTTACAATTGTGTAAAAATATTGAAGCATTGCTACTAACCATGGTCAATGGTTTACATTATGATTTACATTTTGGACCATACACTTTTATAAATTTTGATGAAATTTAAAATGGCCTGTATCCATTATTGCAAGGTTATGCCGAACAATTCTAATACCCCCAAAATGCCCTATGTTTCATCTATTCTACTCTTTTCTCCCTCTCCCCTCAGGACCCATGGTAACCACTAAGTCTCACTTTCTGAAGAAAAAGATTCATAGTTACTTTCAATAATATTAAGCACGTGACATATGGGTCTTTCTTTTTTCAGCATTACCTATGTTCTCAATAGACTGATACCTCTCTATTTGTGAACATAGCACAACCCCCTAGGATGGGAGTTCAATATTTTCCTGTTTATTGTTTAGGTCTCTATCAACTGATATAACCCTCTATGTCAGGAAGAACATTTACATATTCCATAGAACCCTACCCCAGGTTCACCCTCTCCTGTATGCCACCTCACATCCAATACCATACACCAGTAATCCTCACTTGCCATTTTTGTCAAAAGAACATTCTCAACATTATAGTTTTGACCACAGACCTTCAAATCCCAAGAATTCACCTGATCCTTCCCCTGATCTGCCCCCTCTAGTTCCATGGATAAAGCAGCCCAACCCTCCCACCCTATTCCCATCACAGTTGAGTGCTGCCAAATCAAAAAGCATCACTTCACCATTGTCACACCCATCCACTGCACAACTACACCCTTATAACTTATTGTAGATTTTGCTCATATGGGCATTGGCTCACAACCCTCTACTCCCTTCTTGTCTCCTGTAAACCTATCTTCCAGACTCTAGCTCTGTGAGTCTGTTGAGTTCCCTTAATTCATATAAGTGAGGCCATTTAATATTTGTCCTTTAGTGCTTGGGTTAGTTCACTCAACATAAGGTCATCAAGATTCACCCATGTTATCCTGTGTGTTAATACTGCATTCCTTTTTACAGCTGAGTTATATTTCATTGTATGTATATGCCACAATTTATTTATCCATTCATCTGTTGATGGACATTTTGGTTCATTCCAAATTTTGGCAATAGTGAAAAATGCTGCTGTAAATATTGGTGTGCATATATCTGTTGGTGTCCCTGCTTTCAATTCTTCTGGATATATAACCAGCAGTGGGATTGCTGGATCATATGAAGTTCCATGGTAAGCTTCATGAGGAGCCACCAAACTATCCCCCACAATGGCTGCACTATTCCACATTCCGACAGCAGTGGATAATTGTGCCCTTTCTATCACATTCTCTCCAACACTTGTAGTCCTCAAACTCCAGAACGGTTCTCCATAAAGTTCCCTGTCAACATTGAAATTTTCATTAACTAACTCTACTCTTTTCTATTAGAATTCAGCTTATAAAATATGCCATTAAAACTAAACTGTGAAAAACCATTTTATAGTAATTTAATTATTTTATACTTCAAGAAAAATTATAATACTAAGGATGGAATTAGATGGGATAAATATAAATAGCATTTAGTCAACCAAACACGTGGTTAGTGGGATTCTCTCCAAACCAAAATGGCATGGGTAATTCGTAAACTATCAATTCTGAAAGGCCTTCAGGTTAATTTTAGTCTGGTTCAGGAAGAATTAGCCTTGAGATACTCACTCTGCTAATTCTTCTTCAATATCTAAATTTGAAGTAAAAGCAGAGAAATTCTAGCCAGTACTTTAAACACACTTAGGCTAATTTTAAAAATTTTTTGGAAATCTACAATGTCTTAGAAACTTCTACATGTTTGCAAAGGTAGTGAACTTTAAATATCCCCTGAGCCCATCAGAGATGCAGAGAAGTGACTCAGTAATCCACCTATTTGGAACTTGGGACCATTGAGTGTATTATTTAAGACTAAAAATAGATTTTGAATTTCCACAAAAGTAAGGCAAGTTTTTAATTCCCAGTAGTCATTTATTTTATTCCTATGCTTGAAGGAAATTTGGTAGAAGAACAGAATATAAAATTTTATAACAATAAAAAATATTAATATGTCTTTGAAAGCACTTAGAGATTATAAAACTAGATTTTGTGATACATATAGCATCTCCTACCTGACCAATGATGGACCTTGTCCCTGTCCCCAGTCTCAGGCATTTTCTCCCCTGTAATTTCTTGGAAGCATTCTGATCTTTTGCTGCTATAAAATCAAATGCTGTCCACCTGAAGCACCTCTTGTTTTGAGTAAAGAGCACATGCCAAGATATTTTCCCAAACATGGAAACAAGCTCTTGACATTTATCCACTTTTGTTCCTCAGCCATATTGCCTTAGGGGTTGACATACTCATGTGAGAATGGGTTATGTGATTTAAGAGATGTGGGGTTAAGGGTAAATTAGACTTCTGAATCACTGACATATGGAGATGGGTATGTGGGAACCTGCATACTGGTTAAAAAGGTTCATCTTTTCAAATAAGTCAAGTTTCTCCAACCTAAAGGTTTGTGTGTGCATACCATTATACCTGCAATTATACTGGGATTAGACTCTCTTAAGGGCTGCCTTAGATACCACTATAGGAGAATTTAACTTAATGATGAGAATTGTGAAGGTAGTGCCATGAGGAATGACAGGTGGGAAATTCTCCTCCTATCATGAGCCAAGACCAGAAGAATGATGACTATTAAACAATATCAGCTGGCTGGGGGCAGAAAGAAATGTCAAGTATCTTGGAATTGAAAATGTTTCAAATTATCTGACTAACACAGAGTCCTTTCAATAATCATTTCTAGCCTACATGCAAGCCACATGGAAGAAGCAGAATGACTGTAGTTTATCGGAACTGGAACAAAATGACTCCTGCCATTTAGGTTGCCAT
The DNA here is from genome assembly GCA_026826555.1 of Tolypeutes matacus. Classification (NCBI taxonomy): domain Eukaryota; kingdom Metazoa; phylum Chordata; class Mammalia; order Cingulata; family Chlamyphoridae; genus Tolypeutes; species Tolypeutes matacus. Next base: position 141,030 of record JAKSZT010054206.1, read on the forward strand.
ACCCAGTGTAGTCCAAATGTTATAGAGATTAACAACCCGTCAAAAGACCTATTATGTTGTTATGGATTTGCCCAATACTTTCTAAAGTAGAATAATAGAAAAACAGCCACAGACATGTTTACCTTCATGTGGGGGAGATAACAGTGGGTTTTCTAGGTCTTATTCCAAGGATATATACATAGCCTTATTATCCATCATGGATTAGAAGCCAAGGACCTGCCTGCCCTGAGTCTATTTTTAAGTAAGTTCATTGAGGGTGGTGGGCCACACTGTGGGAGATGTTTGTGTGGGATGTGGTGGGAGGTGTGGGAGGTGGGCAACATGGGAATCCCAGTGGGTTCCGTGTAATATTTTGGGTAATCTAAGCACCTCTTAAAATATATGTATATATATATATATATATATATATATATATATATAACATTTTTGTAAGCAAATATACATATATGCATATATATTTATATATCATTTTGCAAATGTTTGTATGTGTTGTGAGAATTTTGATTTTTACCCATAATAAAAAAAAAAAAAAAAGAAAAAAAGAGTAAATGTAGAATTCTATTTGGATAATGTTTTTCTAACCTCTCTAAACTAGAGAAATTTATAGAAAGCCACAGAGATGGTCTGGCAGTACCTACAGGTAAAAGGAATGGGAAATCAACCTCCTGAAAATATGGGAACTGGGAAATACCATCACGATATTGGGTTCAGATGATCAGGTTAGGCTTATGTTTTACCATCTGCTATGAAAAATAAAATCCAAGCTTAACTGTACCTACAAACACTGAAAGAGGTGTATATGTTTGTAGGTTATTGGGCTATTGAATGATATTCATTCTTAATTTGGCACAGTAACTGAACCCCTGTATAGGCTAATAAAAATTTTTTTTAAAAAAGGTGCAGGATAAAATTGGGTGTACAAGGAAGAGGAGGCCTTTGCCAAAGAAAAAATTTTAGTAGCTCAACCACAGGTCATGCAAACTGAGACATTTGAACTCCATCACAGAGGACAGAATGGGATGGGTCCTGGGGAAAAGGGACAGTAAGACATGAATCCTCATAGTTATTTTTGGTCTCAAACTAAGATGAGCTGATAAACATTATACTATCCTAGAAAAGTAATTTCTAGTTTTATACCAAGCTTTACTACAAACAAAGGACATCACAGGAGTAATAAAACCTGCATATCCTCTCAAGAGAATATAGAGGGGCTCTTATGAGGCCTGCTTCTGGTAGCCCAGAATGACACATTAGTGCACATATATCTATATATCTATATATCTATATATCTATATAGATATCTCATATCTATAACAGAGGGTTTACTTAACATCTACTCCTATCCCACTGCAGTTTCAAGATCTTCTGGGGCACTTGGTATATACCAAAGTATCAGAATGGGCCCTATACTTGTCCCTAGAAAAGCCCCAAATGAATAAGAGAAGAAGGGACACCTCCACATAATGACTCATGCTCAGGCCAATCCCAGTCTTGGACAGCCCAAGGGTCATATGACCAGAATCAGACACCTTGTGGGTGAGAAAACGAATGGGACGTGGTAGTCTATGGGCTGAGCTAAGAGTCATCTGGTTGGTTCTTACAAATATGTTATATTCAGTTACCATTTGCACTGATTCCTGGGCTGTTATGAAAGGTATAATAGCAAATATTATCTAATGTGAAGCCCAGAAAATGACTTATTAATGGTCAACCCTTGTGGAAGGTTTATGTAAAGGTATCTGGGATCTCATATAAAGGGGCAAATGTTTTGGTGTTCCACCTGACTGTCAATCATTTGACTTTCCTACCAGGAATGGAGGAGCAGATATCTTAGCAACAACCAAAGCAGTGTAAATGACTAAAAAGGCAGACATATATCCCTGGATAAACTGGACAGGGGAACACAGAGGTATTCACACAACCTGAAAGTTAACACAAAATAGTTGTTTTACCTCTCTCCTGAGAGGACATTGAGAGAGTCTGTCAATACTGCCCCACTTGCAGCCAATTACAACCCATATCTTTGCCAAGGACATCTGTCCAAATAACAAGATGAACTAAAGCTTTCTGCGTCTTACAGGTGAATTATATAATGTCATACTGAGAACAGAAACAACAAAAAACACAAAGACCATGAACCAATTAATGCTAGTGACTGTGGCCAATGCCCTGTATCCACTGGATTTCCCCAAACAGCAGACTTGTTATACAGCACAAACATGTGGCCCTGGCTGTCCCACTGGATGGATAACAGATGTAATATTGGCTTCCATGGGATACATTCTAAGATATAGTACAAAATACTAGTGTCCTTAAATGAACTTATTTTGGAGAAAGTGGAACAGGTTTGCATTTTCTTAGTGGGATTATTTGAATGCTGTTTTTGTTTCCCATGAAGGTGATATTGACATCAAGCATCATGCTCAAGTTAGAAACCTCCCAAATGTTTATTACCACAGCCATCAGTGTGACTGAGCACTTTCTTCTCACTAAATCAAGGAACTGCAGCTTTATGCAAGATGATGAAACACAACCACAAGGCCCTGGATATTCTCACCAGAGCACAAGGAGAAACATGTATTTTATTGAAAACTAAGTGCATCGTTTACATTCCAGGTAAAGAAACTGTAATCTTTAGTTAAATTGCAAAAACAATTGCAACTCATAGATCAAATGGGGATGATTCCTGATGGCCTCAAATAAAGACTTGGTTTTTGTAGCTTGAGATAGCTAATGGGAAACACTGTTGAGGAGCCTTCTAATTATTGTGGCAACTGGACTTATTCTAGGCATTTGTGTATGTTATTGATGCAATATCTGTCTCCATTTGTCCTTAAAAATGGGACAAAAATTTTACAAGCTATACCTGCACTCTGTCCCTTGCCCATGGACTCCAGCGAAAAAGGACTCATGTGAAGATCAGTTAAGGTTGTGCACTGCATGATCTATATATCATACTTGACCAAAGATTGACCTCATCCATACCTTAGGTAGGTATCCCTCCCTATAACTCCACAGAAACATGCAAAGTTTTGGCTGCTATAATTTTGAACACTTCCTACCCTGAGAACAACTTTTTTGAGAAAAGAGCAAATATCAAGACGTTTTCCTAAAACTTGTATGCAAACTTCTGGCATTAGCCAATTTTTGATCCTCAGCCATATGTAATCCATAGGGCAGTTACCATAGATATGGACATACTCCAGTGAGCATATTGCTAGTCTTGCTGTCTATTACAAGGTAGTTGCTGTTCTCAGTAAGTAAGACCCCCTAATAAATAGTTTTTGATGGATCAACCTGGTGTTCCATGCCTCTTACTTCAAAAAGAATCTTGACCAACCCCATTGTAGTACTGTTTTGGAATTTCCTGGGTTTGACTTGACCTGTAACTTCTTTCAGCATGTGTCCTGTTGCTGCTTCAACTGGACACAGTACCTGAGGCATGCCTAAAAAGACCCTAGCTAAATGTCCCTAAGACACTGCACATGGCAATTTCCCTCATGCCTCAGAGAATTTACTTTCCAACTTTCAGTTAGACTGGTTCAAGCTTTGTTTCTCAGGAAGCACTAATGCTATAGTAAAACCCAGAGCAGTTCAGTTAACACTGTGTGCACAAAGCTCATCTAGCTTTCTGAAAAATAGGAGAAAAAAATAATGTAGCCTGTATGGTATTAGGCTAGATGCCAGGAAAATCTGAGATGAGAAAAAAACAGAGAAACAAAGACAGGAATTTACTATCCAATATGTATCATTATGAAGAGTAATCTCGGTTTCCCCTGCTGTACATAGCCGCTATTTCTGGCTATTATTGCACAATTATACAGAGAGATTAAAAGGGAAGAATTTCCTTGTTTGTTTGTCTGTTTTTTTGTTTATTATTATTATTGAAATAATGAAAATGCTTTAATAATGATTGAAGTGATAAATGTACACCTATGTGATTATACCAAATACCATTGATTGCATACTTTGTATAAATTGCATTCTTTATTTAATATATATAAATAAAATTGATTTGCTTAAAAAATTAAAAAAGTAATCTCGTTGTGTAGACGTAGATAGACCAATAAAATTAGTGACTTGCAAAACAATTGGAACCAAATTATTTATTTCCAGAGAATAACTTACTAAAATAGATGGTTGGGGAACGGGAGACAAAAGAAAAGTAAAGAAATAAGAATAAACATTGTCCCCATATGTACATTTTGGTTGAAAAAGATACAACATTAAGTGAGAATGTTTTGAAAATGTCTGAGGAAATCAGCACTCAAAATGTAGCAAGGATTTATCCTGTTAATCATGTGGTTCTTTCTCGTATGTCACTGCATTGGTGTAGGATGTAGAGGCTCAGCCCCAAATGTACACACTAGTTCCATTAGCCTTTTCCGCTCTCTTTCCATACAAATCTAAGCAATAAAGCATTTTCTCAGACATCTAAAATTTCAGAAACTCAATATTTTACAGTACCTGTCTGGTTCAGATAAACCTATTATAATTACAAATAATTATAATAATAATTTATTGAGAAAATATTAGGCACTTTGTGTTCATGATATAAATTAATATTTACGATACTGCATATTTTACCATCAGTATTATGAGGTTTATAATTCAGAAAAGGACACGGAAGCTTCTAGAAGTTCAAAACTAGCTGAAACAGCCAGAAAGCTATAAAACAGGACTCTGTATTTAAGTGACAAATTTGTTAATTCTAAATTAAAATCTTACTTACAGGCTTTGAAATTTAAGTAACACTGTGAAAATAAAGGATTCTAGCACTTGCAAAGGAAAAATATAAGAACCTAATGTTTGTTTGTTCAGTTCACCATAATGCCTGAAGTTGATCACTCCTCACTCAATGTCACCTGTATTTTTTTTTTTAATTATTTAAAGAACTTTAGATTATATAAATGCTACATAAAAAATATAGGGGATTCCCATATGTCCCACTCCCTCCCCCTCCCACACTTTCCCATATTAACAACATTCTTCATTAGTGTAGTACATTTGTTACAATTGATGGACACATACCAAATCATTGCCAATAACTGTGAATTGTAATTTATGTTATAGTTTACACTCTGTCCCACAATATTTTGTAAGTTATGACAAAATATATAATGGCATGCATGATCTTGCAATAATGGATACAGGCCATTTTAAATTTCATCATAATTTATAAAAATATACAGTGCAAAATGTAAATCATAATGTAAACCATTGACCATGGTTAATAGCAGTGCTTCGAGATTTGTCCATTAATTGTAACATATGTACTATCTGAATGTAAAATGTTATTAAAAGGAGAGAGGGGAAAAGGGGGAGGGTGTTAGGTGTATGGGAATCCCCTATTTTCTCTAAGTGACTTTTCTGTAACACTGAATTACAGAACAACCTTTATACTTGATTCACCATCTTTCTCAAGCTCCTGGATATTATTCTTTCCCTAAGAATATTGCTGCTCCTCCTGCCTAGGTCAGAAGAGAGATTTGAGGACTCAGTGATATGCCAATGCAAATATGCAATTATGTCTACTCTTAGATAAGATTTTTAAAATCTTTATTCTTCAGTAAGGCACACGATTATGGTATATTTTCAAATATTAAACAATGGCATATATTAAAATATTGGTCATCCCATTTCTGATCCTTAGAATGTAATTTCCCTCCCCAGACACTACAGATATTATGGTTTTCCTTGGTACTCTTCAAAACACAATGCATTTATATAAAACACAATCCTTTTTTATAATATATAGTGTGTGTAATATAGAGTAATCTTCTTTTAATGAAAATTTTACCATTCTAAGCTGACCTGTAGGTCAGTCCTTTGATTTTTTGTAATTTACCTTATATTTTAGAGACAATTGCCTATATATCTGCTTTGTTTTTAATCAATGTTTGAATAAAAGTCTCATATGTGATTAATCTAGATCATTTCTGATGGACATTTAAGTTGTTTCCCATCTTTTGGTTCCAAGGAAAGAGCTTTGTGCATGAAAGTAAGTGTATCTGTAGGAAATGGAATCAGTGGGCTGATGTCTATGTGCAGTTGTAATATTATACATGTTGAAAATCATCCCCCCAAATCTGAACCCAGTTGAAATCCTACCAAAGATATATGAAACTGATGGTTTCCCACAACTTTGCCAGCACTACATGTTAACAAACATTCATCAAAAATATCATTTTACTTATATAATAGATGAAAAGTTTATCAAATTGGGATTTTTATTTCAACATGCTTAATGATGGATGAAATTTAGTATCTATCCATCTGCAAAATTCTTTTGCTAAAGGGAAGGGTCTCTTGGAAAATTGGTTCTTTTGCCCATTATTCATTTGTGTTGTCATTTTTAAGCTTGCTTTGTGAACTCCATTTATATTAAAACAAAATATACTTTTGTTTATCATATGTATTTAAGTATATTTCACCAGTTCTACAATTTTTGCTTCTGCTTCTGCTATTATTTAGAGGAATAAATATGGTAATGTACATGATTAAATTTGTCCATGTTTGGCATATAGCTAGGTATAAATGAATATTAGTTCAACCTTTGTTTTTCTACTCTTCCTTGAAGACAGTAACTGGCAAACTCAAGAATACATATGTCAAAAATTCTATGGAAGAGCTTCAGCTATGACTTTGAGTTTCCTGAGCTCATGTTCTAAATCCCTGATGTTTAAGTTATAAACCCAAAATTGGAAAGAATGCTCTCTTTTAGGGCAAATATCCTCCCTCTCCTTTTTCTTAACTATGATGTCAATGTCTCTTTGTACCTTAGGAAACCATGGTGAGAAAGCCAGAAAAAAGAATGAATAAGGGCAAGAATTTAACTATGTACAGCATGATATGATTAATGAAATGAGAGATTGAATTTAAAACTGGAAATGACCAAAAATTTGCAAGGTAAATTACAGTGAAATAAACATACCTAAGGCAACAGCTGGCAGACTTGTTGGCTTGTTGTTCATTGCACTGTATTTCTCTCATTATCACATAACTTGGTAAGCTAAAACCTTACATTTATTGTCTGCTTACCACTCTGTGTATGTGTGTGTGCATTCATGTAGGTTTTATTAAGGAAGATGCTGTCACTATTTAGACAATCATTGAATGGATGTTTAGAATATTACTAGAAGAGTCTTTAATGAAAGAATTACCAGGTTCAAGAAATGCAAAAGCTCATTGAAGTAAATTATGCTTAGGTTTTTCTATTTTGTATCACACTGCCCTAATAATGATAAGGCCCTGCTGAAAACTAAAGAAAGACAGTCATCAGGAAATGGCCTACCTGTGCCAAATGCACAAAATTAATGTTTATTTATTTCCGAAGAATCATTTATTTTCAATTATTTTCCTATTGCACCCTACTTTGAAATCAAGAAAATAGTTTGAATAAGTATAATATTAGGAATAACATTTTATTCATGAAAAATCAATACACAGAAAGGTAAGTGATTACCCTTGTCCATGATCAAGCATATATTCAAGCTCAAAATTTTTTAAATAAAATTATTTCTTTTTCTTGCAGCTGAACTATTTTTAACATGTGCTTTCCCAAATCATCTGAAACAATGCAGCAAAACAACAAGGTAACTGAATTTATAGTTAGGATTGACACAGGATCCTTTGAGACATAAAATGCTGTTTTTAATCTTAATTTTCTAAATGGGACCAAGGTGGGGAATTTGCTCATTATTGTGACCAAGTTCAAGCAGACACTTGGGAGCCCCATGTACTTATTTCTATTTTATTTGCCCTTTGTTGATGTTTGCTTTAAAATTTCCATAGCCTCTCGATTAATTGTGGATACTCTTTCCCTGAAAATAAAATCATATCTGACACTGAGTGCATGACACAAGTCTTTGCACTACATTTATTTGGTATCATGGAGGTTTTTGTCCTCATTGTCATAGATGTTGATCAATATTTGGCCATCTGTAAGCCCTTACATTACACAAACATCATGAGTTGGCAGGTGTGCACCATCTTGATAATTCATGTTTAGATAGGGTCTACAGCTCAGATTGTCCTGGCCTTGAGATTGTCTTTATGTGGACACAATTTGATTGACTTTTATTGCTTGTTGAAACATGTCTGCATGGATGCTTATGTGATCAACATACTGTTGGAGTCCAATATTGGGACCATATGCTCAAGCAGATTCTGATCATCTCATACATGGTCATCTTGCATTCTTTATGAAACCACAGTACAAATGAAAGTAAAAAAGCCCTCTCAACCTGTACCTCACACATCACTCTAGAAATCTTATTCTTTGGTCCATTTATATTCATTTATACATGTCCCAGAACCAATTTCCCCATGGACAAAATGGTGGCAGTATTTTATATGAATGGAATACCATTTTTTAACTTACAGACTAAGGAATGAAGATGTGAAAAATGCCGTGAAAAAAACTATGAATTATGAAAATTACCTCAGGAGTCAAAGTATGACTTGAGGTCCCAATTACTTAGTCATGATTTGACAAAATCAGTAACTATAACAAATATGATAGCATCTGATTATTGTAGGAATAACATGTAATTCGAGCTCCAAGATGGCAGAATAGGGGATGGTCAGCTGCAATCTTCCTCCAGAGACTGTGGGAAGGTAGGCAGATTTACCAGGCAAAAGGGAAGTTCTGAGACTGTGGAGGCAATTGGAGAGAGCAGCTAGAGATGGAAGACCCAGTTGGCCAGGAGGGAAAGGGAAAGGGAACCTATAGGAGACAAGACACACAAGCCAGTTCAGATGGTAAGGGAAGACAGAGAAGTGACCTGGCAGGAAAACCTGTGATCAGTGGCTCCTAGAGTGAGTTAAGTCTCCCACCCCCTGTGTCAGATGGTAAACAGCAGGATCTTGAAGTGGGGGACCTGTAGGGCAATTAGGTGTGGGAGACCAATGACCAGCCAAATTTGGGGGAGAAAGGTATAGGACAGAGAAAAAAGGGTGGGCAGACTACGAAAATAAAACCCACCAGCCTGCACTGAAGCAGCTTCAGGGAGAGGGGTGGGGGGAACTGATCAGGCAGGCTGCCACACCCATCCACCCTGGGAGAGAGAGGAACTGGGTCAGTGAGGAGATGAGTTGAAAGGTACCTAACAGCCCTGGAGAGAAGGAAGCCTGGAGAAGCAATTAGTAAAATATCAGAAACATAAATGTCCTGAGGTAAAAGAGAGTACGCAAAGGCAGACAACAAACCTTCAGAAGCCTTTAGAAGCCAGACCTAATTGGTGGGTTCAATCAGTGGTACCTCCTAAAATCAGCCCAAAAGGTCTGAATGATAAAGGGGATTGAGAGAGACACCCCAGGAGCTGCAGGGAGCAGGAGTTGAAGGACAGAAGCCTTGGGAAAGGAAATTTTGACTGATATTTCCATTTTAGGTTATTTGATTTGTTTTTAATTTTTTTTCCTTATTCTTTTCTCTACACCAGGGTACCTTACCCAGGGAAGGCAGGATGTAAAGTGATTGTTTGGTGAGCACTAGCAGCCTTAGACAGTTGCTAGTAGCCTGAGAAGGAAGCCTGTTTTATTTTTTTCTTCTTGTTCTTATTTTATTTTTTAAATCTTTTTACTCTTTACTTTATTTAAATCATTTCTTTTTTTTTTTCATTTTTCCCTCTTCCAATGGTTTTAGATTGTTCCACCTTTTTTTGTTTAGTCCACATTTTCTTTTTCTCTTCTCATCTTTATGATCTTTTTATTTTATTCTATTTTTTTCCTGTTTCTTTATCTCTTTTTTTATTCCACATTTTTTTATTTTAATACTTTTTGTTTTTCTTGACTTTCCACTCTTATTTCATGCTTATTTTTCTCTTCTTCCCGGTCCTTTTGAGTTCATTTTCCATATTTTCTCTTTTTAATCTTTTTCTCTTCTCCATTCTTTCCTTTTCTATGGTCTTAATATTTTTGTGGGTAACACAGACAACAACCTTGAATAAGCCATCAACCCCCCCACCCCAACAAAGAAAGCCGTGGACCAGATGGCTTCACAGGTGAATGCTACTAGTCATTATGGATAAAATTAACACTAATCCTGCTTAAATGTTTCCAAAAATAGAATTGGAGGGAACATTGCCTAACTCATTTTATGATACTCACATCACCATAATAACAAAGCCACATAAAGATGCTACAAGAAAAGAAAACTACAGACCAATCTCTCTAATGAATCTGAATGCTAAAATCCTCAACAAAATACTTGCTAATCATATTAAAGAACACATAAAACAAATTACATAACATGATCAAAGTGGTTATCATCCCTGTTATCCAAGGATTGTTCAACATAAGAAAATCAATGTAATACACCATATTAACAAAATAAAAGGAAAAAAAAGCACATGATAATCTGTATTGATCCAGAAAAAGCATTTGACACAATACAGTATCCTTTCTGGATAAATCTATTCAATGTTAGGAATAAAAGCACACTTCCTCAACATGATAAAGGGTATATATGAAAAACCCACAGCTAACATTATACTCAATGGTGAAATGCTAAAATCTTTCCCTCAAAGATATGGAACAGGACAATGATGCCCATTGTGACTGCTCTTATTTAACAGAGGTACTTGTTTGAGCACTTATGAAAGAAAAAGAAGTAAAAGACATCCAAATTGCAAAGGAAGTAGTAAAATTGTCACTTTTGCAGATGACATGACCCTCTACATGAAAGCCTTGAAAAACTTACAACTAAACATATAAAGCTGATAAATGAGTTCAGAAATAAGGATATAAGGATATACGATCAACATTCAAAAATCAGTAGCAATTCTGTACAACAATAATGAAAAATCTGAGGAAGAATCAAATAAAAATTGCATTCTCAATAGCAATTAAAAAAATCAAATACCCAGGAATAAATTACCTAAAAATGTAAAGGACTTTTACACAGAAAACTTCATAACATTTTAAAATGAAATCAAAGAAGACCTAAATAAATGGAAGAATACTCCATGATCATGGATTGGAAGACTAAACATCATTAAGATGTCTGTCTTTCCCAAATTATTTTACAGATTTAACAAAATCCCAATAAAAATTATAACATCATTTTTTCCTGAATTTGGAAAAGCAATTAAGAAATTTATTTGGAAGGGCAAGGGACACAGATTGGCCAAAAACATCTTGAAAAGGAAAAAAGAATTTGGAGGAATCATGCTACCTGACTTTAATGCATACTGCAAAGCAACAGTGATCAAAACTGCATGGAAGAACTTGTATCATTGATATGAAGGCAATGGCCACCAGAGGATCTGAGGGGAGAGACAGAGCAAAAAATATGTGTAATATGGGAGCATTTTCAGGATATTGAAATTGTCCTGCATTATGTTGCAATGATGGATACAGATCATTATATATTTTATCATAACTAACAAAATTGCATGGGACAGAGTGTAAACTATAATGTAAATTATCATCCACAGTTCGTGTCAATGCTTCAATATGTGTTCATCAATTGTAACAAATGTACCATACTAATGAAGGATGTTGTTAATGTGGGAAAGTGTGAGAGGCGGAAGGAGTGGGGCATATAGGAATCCCCTATACTTTTTATGTAACATGTATGTAATCTAAAGTTCCTTTAAAATAAACTTTAAAAACTGTAATGTATTGGCACATGGTTAGACATACTGACTAAGGGAAATGAATTGAGTGTTTTCATATAGATCTTCCCATATATTGTCAAGTGATATTCAACAAGGCCACCCAGGCACTTCAAAAAGGACAGAATGGCCTCCTCAAGAAATGGTGCTGAGAGAACTGAATATCATATCCAAAAGAATGAGAGAGGTACACTATCTCATGCCCTGAACAAAAATTAACTTAAGATAGATCAAAGACATAACTATAAGACCCAAGATCATAAATCTCCTTGAAGATAATGTAGAGAAACATCTATGAGATCTTATAGTAGTAAATGGTTTCATAAACTTTACAACCAAATCTCAAGCAAAAAAAGAAAAAAAATAGGTAAATGTGGCCTCATCAAAATTAAAAACTTTTGTGCTTCAAAGGAGTTTGTTAAAAAAACAAAATGTCAGCCTACTCAATGGGAGAAAATATTTGGGAAGCACCCGATAAGGGCCTAATATATAAAAAGTATATATATAAAAGTATATAAAAAGAAATCCTTCATCTTGGAAATAAAAAGACAAACAACTCATTTTAAAAAATGACCATGAGATTTGAATAGACATTTTTCCTAAAAGGAAATACAAATGACTAAAAATCACATGGAAAGATGCTCAACATCACTAGCTATTAGGGTAAGGCATATCAAAACTACAATGAGGTATCATTTTACACCTATTAGACTCATGACTATTAAAAAAGAGAGAACTATGGGTGTTGGAGAGAATGTGGAAGAATAGAAACACTGATATACTGCTGATTGGAATATAGAATGATGCAGTCATTGTAGAGGACATTTTTGGCAGTTTCTCAAGAGCTTAACTATAGAATTTCCATATCATCCGTCAATCCCACTGCTGGGTATAAACCCAGAAGAATTGAAAGCAGGGGCATGATAAGATATATGCACACCAATGTTCATAACAGCATTATTCGTTATTGCCAAAAGTTGGATGTAACCCATGTGTCCAATAATAGATTATTATTAGATGAATGGATTAACAAAATGTGATACATACATACAAAGGAATATTTCCCAGCTGTAAATTTTTCTTGAACATCCAATGATATCAGCCATTTTGGAAGGCTTTATTTTCAATAAAACCTGAGGTTTGTTAAGTATTAGTAATGATACTTTTCATACTTTTCCACTTCAAACCAGGCATCTTTCTGATATCTTAATCTGGATGGCCAAGGTTTGCCTTGCCTTTGTCCCAGACTGAATCATGGTTGGGAGGGATAAATAGGGGAGTATGCATAGTTGGATATGCGAAATGTTTAAAAACAAGTTTAAGTTCCAGATAAGGGCAGTCTGACCCCTGGTCCTTATGGACTGTGCAACCAAGTAGAATTGGTGGCTAGATCCCAGATAAAGTTAGCTGGAAATGTAGAGATGAATCAAATCATAAATTCCTAGGGAAATAGAATAAAGAAGGATACATTTGAAGAGAACATTCTGCCAAAGAGAGCATGTAAGATAATAAATGTGTGGTCAAAAGCACAAGCCATTAGGTGATGTTCGTAAATCAACCAGGTGCAGGGAGGGTAGTGTTAACAATGCTGAGAAGGTTTGGGCATTTGTAATATTCTCTATTTTAGGAATTCTTCTTCATCTTTATTTCCTTAAATGCAACTAATGCTTCATGTTTCAATACTGACATCATTTCTTCCAGGAGAAATTTTGTGCTAGGTTTCTAGCCTCTCACTATATTCAGCACATCAAAGGAAATCATATCAAGTGGGTTTGCCCCATCCTATACTAGGCTGTAAGGTATGCATAGCCAGTGATTATTACATTATTAGACTTTATGTCTCTAATAATGTCTACAAGATCTGTCACACAGCAGTTAATAAATAAATTTGTAAAAGTGGCCAGAAATGTGTGCATATTATTCTGCCCTTCTTACTTTACAATGCACCTTGAAGACAATTGCATATCTGCACATAGAGCTATGCTTCAGTTCCTTTTAATGGTTGCTCAGCAATACCTTACTTTTCTGTCCAATAATGATGCAAATTGGAATTTTTTTTCTCAGCCTTTCACCACTCTAGACAATTACACTCCAGCAATTGTCTTTGTGATATGTATAATTTTATCTGTAGTAAGTGAAATAGACAGGTTGAAGTCCTTGGGTCTTTTTATTTGATAAACCATGGATAATCATGCCCTAAAATTTGTCTCCCATTTGCATCCACATAAATAATAACTGAAGTGACCCATTTTCTTCTCCATTATCTATGCCAAATATTGTATTCTATAAAAAAAAATTTCAATCTCATAACTAAAAAATAATTTTATTTTGCATTTCCCTAATTGCTGTTCCCTAATTGAGCATCTCTCCATAATTTGAAATTTTGGTTAGAATTTTTTTTATTGAAAGTATTTTATATTTTTAATTAAAAAGTTTATTTGATATTATTTATTTGTGTTGTGATTTTCATCTCGATTTTTGGGTTATTTAAATAATAAGGAGATTATGCCATTGTCTCTCATGTGTTATAAATATATCTTTAATGTTTGACTTTCTTATTTTGATTTTATATAATTTAAGAGTAAATACGGTAATTGATAGAGAGCAATTTCTCTAGATTTGGGATAACGTTGATTCTCAAGAAATACTAGTCCATTTTTTCCTGTTTTCTCTCATTTGAAGTCACAGTAGAGAATGTATAATATATTCTATGGGATGCAAACTATTGAAAAACCCCAGATATGCACTAATGCTTTACAGGATTATATTTCTGCATCACAGAAGCTGAAACTGAAATCCAAAAATGTGTTCCTTATTAGTAGCAAATTAATGCGTTTTCCCTTTCCTTAAATAAAACTTGTGTCTTAAGAAAATATGTTAAAGGATATAGAAAGAAATTGGAAATAGGGAAGAAATTAAATTTGAATAACATGATAATTTACAAAAATAAAGTTTAATAACACTAGCTAAATTTAGATGTAGAAACAATGGGGAAATTATGAGATGGGGAATTAAAGGAAAGGCAATAGAGAATAATAAATATTCATGACCTTTAGATCCATGAATGGGTTTTTATTGCACTATTTTTCAATCAATATTACTCAGTAATTTTTTGGAAGGGACAGTTTTGAAATTATTTCTTTGTGTGTTTGTTTGTGACTGTTGCTGTCGCTGTTTCTCATTGACAAAAATAATCTCAGAAATTTACCCAAACATTCTCTAGATCTTACAGGAATATAAATGTATAATGAGATGAATCATAATTAAGGAAACTTTATATTGGGGCAAATTACATATGGAATTGACATTCATATATTTTATCCTCACATCCTGAAAGTTATATGGGAGAATAAATCCCATTTTGAATAAAACTAATCCATTTCATCCATAGGATGAAAATATCCAGAAAAGCAAATAATTATGAAAGTTAGTCAGAGCTCAGTGACAGCACGGGACTCAAACACAAAGTTTAAAATTCATTTTATTCATGTATGTTTTCTCCTTGCAGATGATTTCTTGTATGTTTCTCCTATCCTATGAAGACATGCAACAAAATAATACTGTAACTAATTTCATTTAACTAAGACTAATGCAGGATCTTCCAAAACAGATGTTTAAAATCTTTTTCAGTTTCTATTTGAGGATGTTATTGTGGAATCTGTTTGTTATAGTGAAGATGAGGTTCATCCAGGCCATTGAACACTCCATGTATTTCTTTCTTTTGTAGCTGGCCCTTACACATGCTAGTTTCTCAACAACCATACACTGAGAAGCTACAGTTTATTCCACTAAAATTCCTTTTTAATATTCTCCTAGGAAAAGAGGGCCATGGAATAATGGAGAAGTTACTCCTTGCATGTACATAAAATGTTGAATCTAAGTTGTGATGCAAGATGAGGACTGTGATATGCATTGTAATATGCCACCCACATTTCTCTTCAGTGAAGCGTTTGTAACTGCAGCTTTTGCATGTGCAGTTAGTTCCTTCAGGTATTGCCACAGCTTCAGAACATCACCTTGCTAAGGTCACATGCTTTGCTGCATCATAATATTTGAGAAATGCAGATATATAGAGGCTTGGCTCTCCAGTTCAGTTAGGAAAGTTGGAAAGCTCACTCAAGCTCGAGAACTCCCCAAGTTATTAACTGAGGTTGATCATTAAGCTCATATCACACCTAGTTGATGTCAGAAAGACCAAGTAGGAAACTGGGACTTTCATCTTTATGTTCACTAAAGACAGTTTTCTTCCATATAGTCAGTGGAGACCATAAGGTGAGTTTGGATTCTACCCACTCCTGATAGTAATGGGGTACCCCTCCCACTCTCCAATAAGGTGGCAACAGAGGAGGACAAAGCTCAACAGTAAGTAGGTCTTTTCCTCCACACAGCCTATGTAGGACATGTGGGGAGACAGTACACCCATTGCCACTTAGCAGTAATTATGAGAACCCCCCATTTAGCTGTCAAGGGAGGCTGAATGAAGCATCTGAAGTTCTACTCCAATTGGCAGAAAGAGTAACAGCCTGGAATTCTCCTGCCAGGAAGATGTCAGAAAAAGATAGCTGAAACAAAAGTTTATATAAGATCCACAGTCTCATAATATAATACAAAATGTCCAGACATCAAATGAAAATCAGTAGACATCCAAAGAACAAAGAAGATCTCAAAATGAATGAGAAAAGATAATAGATTCAAACAAGATGAAAGAAATGCTAGAATCTTTTGTTAAAGTTTTAAATTCGCCATGATAAAAATGTTTGTATAATCAATTACAAACATGCTTGAAACATGAAAAAAAAATGGAAAGAGTCAACAAACAAATTTTAGAACTGAAGATACAACCACTGAAACAAACACCTCAATGAATGAGCTCAATGGCACAATATAAAGAACAGAGGAAAGAATCAGTGAAAAGAAAAATAGAATAATAGAAATTAACTTTCATGGTTAAGCAGTATGTACCCCAGAAAAGCATTTCTTAAATTTCATTCATTCCTCTGGATATGAAACTACTGTAATTAATAAGTCTTGATGAGACAACTTCAGCTAAGGTGTGACCCACCTCAATCAAGATGGGTCCTTATCCTGGCATATTCTATAGGAGAATGATATTCAGAGAATGAGAAAATCATGAAAGCAAGAAGTTGAAATCAATGAAAACCAGAAGAGAAGGGAGAAGCCAGCAGATGCTGTCATGTGCCTTGTCATATGACGGAGAAGCCTAATGGAAGCCAGTTTTCAGCAAGAAAGTATGATGCCTTGATTTGGTCATTGGCCCAGCCTCAAAACTGTGAGTGAATAAATTCTTATTGCTTAAAAGAACCCATTTCACAGTATTTGTTTGAGCAACTTAAAAGACTAAAATAGCACTCAGGAGAGTGTGGTGGTGCTATTGCAAATAACAAAAATATGGAAACAGATTAGAAATTGTGTAATGGTTAGAGGCTGGGAAATTGTTAGTTGCTTGATAGAAAAAGCCTAGACTGCTTTGAAGAGACTATTTGTAGAAACATGAGTGTTAAACTTACTTCTGATGATGCCTTTCAAGAAAATGATGAATGTGTTATTGTAAACTGGAGGAAAAGTGATTCTTATTTTAAAGTGGCTGGGAATATTACAATATTGAGTTCTGATGTTGGATGGAAGGCATAACTTTTTAATGAAGTTGTGCTTTGAGCTGAGGAGATGTCCAAGATAAGAGTGGAAAGTTCATCCTGATTTCTCTTTGCTGTTTATAGTAAAATGCAAGAGGAAAAGGATAAGCTGAGAACGGAACACCTGAGCAAAAAGAAATGGCCGGTTTGGAAAATAATGAGTTTCTGGAAACTCAGAAAATAGTACTACATGTGAAGTTTTAACTGAACATGGAACCAGTCTGCAGTTTTTGTGTATGTCAGGACTGGAAATACAGTAATCTTGTATGGAAGTGTGGAATGTCATTTGTCTGATAGCTTGGACTCTTGTACTACATGCAAAACTGACAAGGTTTTTTATGAGATCTGAATGAATGGAACAACTGCCAACCACTACTAAAAGGAACAGCAACAGAACAGACTGAAGGAAGGACCACTTCAAGGGCAGAACAATGGAAGGTGAGTCATGAATCAAAGATATCTTCTCAGGCCAAGAGAATGGACCCACCTTTGTGTGTGGAAAGGGTAGAAACTATGCCCTAGGAATTGCAAAGTATCTGGCCACTTCCCAGATGCTTGATGATGGTGGAGCCTGTGTCCCTGGGGCTGGGGAGATTATGGCCACTACACAAGCACTTAGAAGGGTTGGGGCTGCCATTCCATCACACACAAAGAATAAAATATCATTCCATAAATGACACTCAGACTTTGAAATCTAAGGGAGTAGGCCCTGAAGGGTTTTTGAATACTTTGGGATCCATGACCCCTGTTTTATTTCCAATTTTGCCCTGTGGGAATGGGAATGTTTACCCCTTGCCTTCATTGTATATCACAAGTAGATAACTTGTTCTCCAGGTTTAACAGGTCCAGAGATAGAAGGTAATTGTGCCCCAGGACAGACCACACCCATAACCAATTTTCATGAGGCTTTGTACTAAGCATTGTTTCTGAAAGATCTTAAAACATCGGAATATTCTGATGAAATGGATGCATTTTGAAAATTGAAAGAAACTATATTTGGGGGTCCAGAGGGTGGAATGTGGTGTTTTGAAACTATAAGTATGCTAGAAAAATGTGTTTTTAAATTTAATACATTCTTGTGTGTGTGAATACATTGTAAGTAGGAACTTTTGATTAGGCTACATAAGTTAAATTGTGACTCACCTTAATCAAGATATGCCTTAGTCATATTACTGGAGTCCTTTTTAGGATAATGAAATGCAGACAGAGAAAGAAATCTACACATGAAGCAACCAGAAGCAGAACATCAACAGAACCCAGACAATCACTATGTGCCTTGCCATATGCTTTGGTTTGCTAATGTCTAACAATGCAATATATAGGAATGGTTGGGCTTTTAAAATGGAGATTTATTAACTTATAAGCTTAAAGTTCTGAGGTTGTGGAAGTGTCTAAATGAAAGCATCATAAGGATATGCTTTCTCCCTGAGCTGCAGCTGTGAGTAATCAGACACATGTCAGCATCTGCCCATCTTTGCATTGTCTTCTAGCACTTGTTGCTTTCAGCCTTTGATTTCCTTTCTCCTGGGTTCCATTGATTTTAGCTTCTTGTTCTCCTGGTATTCTCCTTTCCTGTGGCTTTCTCTCTGTCTCTGTGGCCTCCTCTCATTATATTTCTCCAGTTTTTAAATGACTCCAATAAGAGGATTTAAACCCATTCTGGATCATACTCTCCTGAAGTGATCTAATCAGCAGGTCTCATCTACAATAGGTTTTACAACCACAGAAATGGAATAGCTTAAGAACAAAATTTTCTGGCATCTACAAAAGACCTGAAGTACAACACCATGAGGCAAACAAAGAACCAACATTCACCAGTAGCCAACCCCAGAAGCCACGTTGTTCTTGGAGAAAGCATTGCCTTGACTATGACTTTCTTTGGGTTTTTTCAAACCTCAATCTAAAGCTAATAAATTCCCAGTGTTTAAGCCAAATCGTTTCTTCATATTTGCTTTGGCAGCCTAGGAAACTAAAATATTACCAAATCTGAACAAGAGGGAAAAAATAAAGTGAGAAAATAACAGTTGCAGGGACTGTGGGATTATAAAGAAATGTAATATCCATGTTGTTTGAGTCCCAGAGAAGGAGAAATAGTGTGGAAATAAAATATTACTCAAAGAAATCTTGAATGGAACTTTTAAAATTTGGCAAGTGATATCAGCTTACATAAGCAAGAAGGTGAGTGAATCCCAAATAGGATAAACTCAAATAAATCCATGCCATCACCCATCATAATTAAATTTCTGATAACTATTTGCAAAGAAAATAATCATGAAAATGGCTAAAGGAAAATGACACCTTACCATTGGCAAAAACAATTTGTATGATAATGGACTTGTCACCAGAAACCTTGAAGGCCAGAAGGACATGGCTCAATGTATTGCAAGTGCTGAAAGAAAAAGACTATCAACCAAGATTTCTAATCCCAGTTAAATACCCTTTGGAATGAAGGCAACATACAAGGAGTGTCAGATTAAATGAACTAAGAGAATTTGTCACAAGCTGATCTACCATAAAATAATCACTAAAGGAAGTTTAATCAGAATGGAAATGAAATAAGAAAGACATATGGGATATTGTAAAGGAAGAAAAACTGCAATAAGCCAAGTATATCTGAACATAATAGGCTCTCTTCCCTCGGTTTTCTAAATTATGTTTGACAGCAGAACCAAAAATTATAACAAGGAGATGTGGTTCTATATGTATGTACAAGAAATATTTAAGAAAATTATATTGTAAATGGAGTGATGGGTAAAAAGATAAAAGAAGTAAAGGACTCTATACATCACCAAATCTTACAAAATAAGCACACCAGTAGAAAAGTTAGGTGTATAATACATAAATTATGTATATTTAAGGTAATACATATGGCAAGCTCTTAAAAAAAACTTTACAAAAAGTATAATCAAAACCACGTGAAGTAAATCAAATTATATTTCTAAAAATATTCAAATAACCCATAGGAAGGCAGAAAATAAAAACAGAGAAATGAAAAACACAGATAATGATAAAAAAAATAAAAGAAAACGGAAGACTTAAACCCTAACCTGTTGATAATCCCATTAAATGAAAATGGTCTAAACAAATAAGTCCTAACTGTATACTTTCTATAGTAATCTCTTTTAAATTATAGTGACATAGGCTTGTTGAAAATAAAACGATGGAAAATATGTAACATAAAATATTAGAAAAAGGAAAGCAGGATTGTCTGTGTTAATTTCATGGAAAGTAGACCTCAGCACAAAGAAAATTACAAGAGAGAAAGAGATACATTATATAATGATAAAAAGTCAATCTATGGTGTAATATGGGGCACTTTTGGGACAATTGAATTGTCCTGCATGACATGGATACAGGCCTATATGTACCTTGTCATAACCTACACAATTGTGTAAGATAGAGTGTAAACTATAATGTAAACTGTAGTTCACATTTAGTAGCAATGCTTCAATATGTGTTCATCAGTTGTAACAATTGTACCACACTAAAGAATGATGTTGTTAATGTGGGAATGTATGGGAGAAGAAGGGGATGGGGCATATGGGAATCCCTATATTTTTATGTAACATTTATGTAATCTAAACTTCTTTTAAAATAAAAATAAAAAATTAGAAAAAGAAAAATGAAAACATAGCAATTCAATATATATATATGCCACAGACAGCAGAACTCTACAATATATAAAGTAAAAATGAAGCTACTTGAAAGAGAAATAGACAAATCTAAACCACTCCCAATAATTTATAGAACAATTAGACAGAAAATAAACTAGAATATAGAAGAACTCAATGATACCATCTGCCAATAGGATATAATTGTAATTTATAGAACATGCCACCAAATAATAACAGAATACATGTTCTTTTTATGTGTCTATAGAATACATATAAGATAGACCATACCTTAGGCCATAACTACATTTATCTGGAAATATATTTTAATTTTTCAAAAAAGATAAATCTACAACTACTATATGTACTGTCCATTCTACACTTAGAATGCAAAAGAAATGAAAGCATGTGACCATGCAAAGGCTTATATTCAAATATCCATGACAATTTTATTTGTAATAACCCAAAACTAGAAACAATACAAAATTCATCAATAGAGGAATATAATAAATGAAACCTTGAATATCTCTCTAAAGGAATACTACTCAGCTACAAAAATAATGAACTATTGATAAATGCTGCAATATTAATAAATCTGAAGATAATAATGTTGAGTGAAATAAACCAGACAAGAAAGCATAGGTGTTATGTCATTGCATTTACATAAAATTCTAGAAAAAGAAAATTAATCTATGGTTTCAGAAAACAAATTAGTGGACACCTGGGGAAACTTTTGGAGATAATGAAAATATTTATTAGTCTGATTGTGATGATAATTCTGTAAATGAATAAATAAGTAAAAAATGTATGGGATTATACATCTTAAGAAAAGTCACAATTAATTCACATTATGCAAATGTATATAAATATACATATATGTATGCATATGTATTTATACACAATATTAGAATTTTCAAAATATAATTCCATTTACTACTTCCCATATAGCATTGAATGACATTAACACAGCCAATCAACTAACATAATCTGTGTAATATTGTAGTCCAAGGAAAGGACAGGAGAAATAATGCAGGAAAGTTATTGGCAGAAATATTGATAGTTTTCTTTTATTTAATTATTCAAAAACCTGAAAGCCAAATATAAAGAAATAATCTTAAAATCACCGAGAAGCAAAGGTGATATAATGCCATATTATATATAAAGCAACAAGGATAAAAATGATGGCTGGCATCAAATCAAACTATGCTGGTTATAATGTAATAGAAAAATATTCTCAAAGAGCCTAAGGGAAAAAAAAAGAAAAAAAAAACATTAATTCAGGAAGCTTCCTCAACATGATAAAAGGTATATTGAAAAACCCACAGCTAATATATTCATTGTTGAAATGCTTAAAGCTTTCTATATAAGATCTGGAACAAGAAATGGATGCCCCCTAATATATTCATTGTTGAAATGCTAAAAGCTTTCCATATAAGATCTGGAACAAAAAATGGATGCCCCCTGTCACTGCTCTTATTTAACAATGTGTTAGCAGTACTTGTTTGAGTGCTTAGGCAAGAAAAAGATGTCAAAGGCATCTAAACTGGAAAGGAAGAAGTAAAAATTCCACTATTTGCAGCTGACATGATCCTATACATTGAAAGCCCTGAGAAATCTGCAACAAAGCTTCTAGAGCTGAGAGTTCACTAAAGTGGCAGGATAAAAGGTCAACATGCAAAAATCAGTTGCATTTATTTTTTTTTTATTTTTTTTTATTTTTTTTATTTTTTTATTATGGGTAAAAATAAAAATTCTCACAATACATACAAACATTTGTAAAATGATATATAAATATATATGCATATATGTGTATTTGCTTACAAAAATGTTATTTATATATATATATATATACATATATTTTAAGAGGTGCTTAGATTACCTAAAATATTACACGGAACCCACTGGGATTCCCATGTTGCCCACCTCCCACACCTCCCACCACATCCCACACAAACAGTTGCATTTATGTACACCAATAATGAGCAATCTGAGGAGGAAATCAAGAAAACTATTCCATTTAAAATAGCAACGAAAAGAATCCAATACCTAGGAGTAAACTATATTAAAGATGTAAAGGTCTTATGTGCAGAAATTAATGCATTGTTAAAGGAAATCAAAGAAGACCTAAATAAATGGAAGAATATTCTATGTTCATGGATTGGAAGACTAAACATAATTAGATGTCTGTCCTACCCAAATTAATCTGCAGATTTAACACAGTCTCAAAAAAGTTACCATAGCATTTTTTACTGAATTGGAAAAGCTTTCTACAAAATGTAATTGAGTAATTTTTGTGGTTTTCAATTCTGTCTCCTCCATTGGTGTTTAAGTTTTCTCTCTTTATATTGTTATTTTAGTCCTAATTCTAGGTATATCTTGTGATTGTAAGTAATCAGTAATGCTATAATGATATTTAAATGCAATTTGCATTTAAATAATTATGTTGTAGACATAAGTAAATTATTGTAAATTGCTTTGAATTAAAATAAGGCTATTTTATATGTGATACAAGAACCTCAAAAGGATTTGCAGTTTTCCCTTTACTGTGTTTTGTGCTACTTTATCGTATATTTCTCTTTTTCTTACTTTACAAAACTTTCAATTCGTTTGTTATTACTTGGCTTTAATTAGTGGATTATATTTTAAATGAATTAAGAAGAAAAATAAACATATTATTTATATAGAAATATATATTCTGATACTATTTACCTCTTCCTGAAATTCTAAGTTGCCATCTAGCAATTTGGTTAGAACAGACATCTAATAATGTTTAGTCTTCCAATCCATGAATAAAGAATATTCTTCCATTTATTTAGGTGTTCTTTGATTTCCTTTAACAATGTTGTATAGTTTTCTGTGTTCAAGTCCTTTCCATCTTTAGTTAACTTTTCCCTTTGACATTTAACTCTTCCTTTGATTACCTGTAAATATCATTAGTTTGCATACAGTTTTGAGAAATATATTCACTCTCTAAATGATTTTGAAGTGTTTTGATAAGCAAAGAGTGCTGCATTTTGTCAAATAATTTTTCTGAATCAATGGAGATGATCATGTGATTTTTTTTTCTTTCAGTGTGTTAATGTGGTCTATTACATTGATTGATTTTCTTAGGATGAGCCATCCTTGTATACCAGGGATGAACCCCACTTGTTCGTGGTGTATAATTCATTTAATGTCTTGTTGAATACTATTAGCAAATATTTTACTGAGAATTTTAGCATTCAATTTCATCAGAAAGATTGATCTGTAGATTTCCTATCTTGTGGTGTCTTTGTATGTCTTTGGTATTAGGGTGATGTTGTCATAGAATGAGTTAGGCAATGTTCACTCCACTTCTATTTTTTGCAAGAGTTTAAGTAGGATTGGTGTTAGTTCTTTCTGGAATGATGGTAGAATTCACCTGTGAAGCCATCAGGTCTTAGGCTCTTCATAGTTGGAGGTTTATGATGACAAGTTCAATCTCATTTCTTGTGATTGGTCTGTTGAGTTCAACAATTTATTCTTTCATCAATATTGGTTGCTTGTGTGTTTCTAGAAAGTTGTCCATTTCATCTAACTTATTCCTCTTGTGACATACAAATTTGCAAAGTATCCTTTTCATATACTCTTTATTTCTGTGGGATCAGTAGTGATATCCCCTTCTGCATTTTGTATTTTATATATGTGCATCTTCTTTCTTTTTCTTTGTTAGTCTAGCTGAGGGATTGTTAATTTTATTAATCTTCTCAAATAATCAGCTTTTGGTTTTGTTAATTTTTTGTAGTGCTTTCTTATTTTCAATTTTATTAGCTGTGCTCTAATCTTTGTTATTTCCTTCTTTCTACTTGCTTTGGAATTAGTATGTTATTCTTTTTCTAATTCTTTCAGGTGTGTGGTTAGGTCTTTGATTTTAGCTCTTTCTTTTTTAATGTAGGCATTTATGAATATAAAGTCCCTTCTCAGCACGGCTTTAGCTGCATCCCACAAGTCTTTTTTTTTTTTTTTTTTTTTTTGATATGTTGTGTTGTCATTTTCATTCACTTCAAGGTAGTTACTGATTTTTTTTTTGCAATTTCTTCTTTGACGCACTGGTTGTTTAAGAGTGTGTAAATTAAATTCTATATCTCTGTGCCAAATCTGATTCTCTGCCCCTAACTATTTTCTAGATTCATTCCATTGTGGTCAGAAAAATTACTTTGTATACTTTCAAACTTTCTGAATTTGTTGAGAGTTTCTCTGTGGCCTAGCATGTGATCTATCTTGGAGAACGATCCATGTACACTCAAGAAGAATGTACATTTGGCTGTATTGGGGTGTAATGTTCTGCATATTTCTATTAGGCCTAGATCCTCAACTGTATTATTCAAGGTCTCTGTTTCTTTATTGATCCTCTGTCAAGATGTTCTGTCTAATGGTTATAATGGTATATTAAGGTCTCCTACTCTAATTGTAGATGTGTTTTTTTCTCAACTTTGTTTTTCCATTGTTTGTTTCATGTATTTTGAGACACTGTGGTTAGGTGTATAAATGTTTTGAATAGTTCTTCTCCTTGATAGATTGCCCCTTTTATTAAAATATAGTGTCTTTCTTTTTCTCTTACAATAGTTTTGAATTTAAAGTCTATTTTGTCCAATATTAATATTGGACAAAATAATATATATTATTATATATATTATATATGTAATATATATTATAATACTAATATAGCTACTCCCACCTTTTTTTGATTATTGGTTGCAAGTAAAATTGTTTTCTAACCATTCAATTTCAACCTCCTTGCATACCTGGGTGTGTTTCTTGTAGACAGCATATAGATGGCTCATATTTCCTTATCCTTTCTGCAAGCCTGTATTTCTTGATTGGAGAGTTTAATCCATTAACATTCTACGTTATTACTGTCAAGGCATTACATTAGCCATATTTTCTTTAGGTTTATATATGCCATTGCTATGGGGATGAAATGAAAACACTCTGAAGCTTTATATTCTTTGGTGGAGGTGGTCAGCAGCCAGCAGCCCCATTTATTTGATCTCCTTCAATATATATACAGTCAGCTATATAAGGAGGCATGCCCAAGCAATTGCTGCACGTGACAGCACCCAGAAAGTTTTTCTCACAGGAAACAATTGAGAAGCAAAAAACTCTAATTAAGTAACAGTGTAAAGTAACAAAGTCCTAATTGTTTTCAGCAGTAACTGATAACAGCAGCTTTTTCCTATGCAGCAGTAATTTGCTTGCACAGGAAAGCAGGTTTAAATTGTTCCAAAGCATTCCCACATGCCATATGTTGTTGTTATATCTCATTTTATCATTTTAGCTATTCTTACCAGTCATCTTCATTCATACACTCTCCTTCATTCCTCTTTCCCATTTTTTCCTGTCAACTTGCAGAACTCCCTATAGTATTTCTTGATGGGCAGTTTTCATGTTGACAGACTCACTTAATTTCTGTTTACTTGTGAATATTTTGAATGCTCCCTCATTTTTGAATGCCAGCGTTGCTGGATAGAGAATTCTTGGCTGACAGATTTTTTTTTCTTTTAGCACCTTAAATATGTCATACCACTACCTTCTTGCCTCCATGGTTTCAGATAAGAAAGCAACATTTAATCTTATTGAGCTTCCCTTGTATATAATGGATCTCTTTTCTTTTGCTTCTTTCAGAATTCTCCCCTTGTCTTGAGCATTGGACAATTTGAAAAATATTTGTCTTGGGGTAGGCCTGCTAGGATTTATACTGTTTGGGGTGCACTGGGCTTCCTGTGTACATACATCAATGTCCCTCAATATAGTTGGGAAATTTTCATCCCTTATTTCCTCCAACACTCCTTCTGCCCCCTTTCCCATCTCTTCTTGCTCTGGGATGTCTATAATCTATATTTTTGTGCATTTTGTGATGTCATTTAAACCCATATTTCCCTGATGGTTTTTCACTTATCTTTTTTTATCTGTTCTACTCTCTGATTTCAGATGTACTGGTTCAGTATCACTGATTCTTTCCTCTGCTTGTTTAAATCTGCTGTTATGGGTTTCCAATGTATTTTTGATTTCCTGCATTGTGCCATTGATCAACATCAGATCCATTACCTTTTCATGTATGTTTAAAATTTATTCAGTATATTTCCTCAGTGTCTTTTAGTGTTCTTTACCTCTTCCTTCACTTCAATAAGTTGATTCATGATTCATGATATTTGTTTGGACATCCTTGATTAGTTATTCCACAGTCTGTATCTCCTTCTGTTTTCAGTTTGTTCATTATACAAGGGTATGTCTTCCTGTTTCTTAGTGTGGCTTCTTTTCCTGGTGCCTAGGCAACTATTTATCTTGATGGGCTTATTCAGTTGGCTAGCTTCTCTTTCTTATCTAGGGTTTTATTTTGTTTTGATTTATTTCAGTTTAGTAAGGTTCATTTTTGACACTGGATTCCTTTTATTCTATATCCTTACAGAATCTGTGTTACCTACAGAAAAAAATAGTAGGATTAGAGAAAAAATGAAAGAGATAAGAAAATAAAAAGACTAACAGCATTAATAATAACAAAAGGTAGAAGATGAATCATACAAAAGCTAGGAAAATAAATAATATGAGTAAAAAATCATAACAATTACAAAGGAATAAGAATTAAAAAGGTAGAATATAAAAAATGAAACAGGAAACAAAATAGAGGAAAAATAGAATGAACTAAAATGTCAGAAAAACAAGATGAAAAAAAAGAAAGAGAGAAAAAGAAATAATGAAGACCAAACAAGAAGAGGTAGAATCAAAGAAAAGTAACAGAAGACAGAAGGTAGAGAAATGAAGGAAAGAAAAGAAATTAAGTATTTAGAAAAAATAAGTCAAAGAAAAAAGAAACCAAAAAAGGGAAAAGAAACAAAACAACAACAACAAAAAACAACCCAGGAAAACAGTCTTCCATGTTTGGCCCTTATGGAATTTCTCAGGCTGATATTTGCTCATCAATTAATCACCCTGCAGCCTGCCCGCTGCAGGTGATGTACCCAGTTGTTACGAATAAACTAAAGATAAAACGATGTTAAAGGGGGACAGATGTGGCTCAAATGGTTGGGCATCCATCTCCCATATGGAGGCACCTGGGTTCAATCCCCAGGAACTCACAGTAAAGATAAAAAAAAAAAATAAAAAAAAAAGATGATAGAAAAAAAAGATCAAAAAAAATGATGTTAGCTGTGTGTTTTTCATATATACACGTTATCACGTTGAGAAAGTGTACTTCTTTTCTTATCTTTCAAAGTGTTTTTATCAAGGAAGTATAATGTATCTTGGCAAATACCTTTTCTGCATGTCTGTCCTATCCAAATTTATTTAAAGATTTAATGCTATCCCAATAAAAATTGCAACAGCATTCTTTACTGAATTGGGAAAGCTAACCATGAAATGTATTTGGAAGGGTAAGGAACCCCCAATAGTGAAAGATACATTGCAAAAGAAAAATGAAATCGGAAGAATCACCCTACCTGACTTTAAAACATAGTAAAAACTACAGTGGTCAAAACTGCATGATACTGGCAAAAGGCTAGACATACTGACCAATGGCACAGAACTGAGAGTTCTGATATATATCTTCACATATACAGCCACCTGATATATGACAAAGTCACAAAGCCCACTCAACTGGAAGAAAATGGGCTCTTCAACAAATGGTGCATGGAGAACTGGATATCCATATCAAAAAAAAGAGAGACAATGACCACCTGATGACCTGTACAAAAATTCCTCAACATGGATCAAAGATATAAATATAAGAGCCAAGACCATAAAATTCCTATAAGATAATGTACAGAAGCATCTATGAGATCTGGTAGTAGAAAATGGTTTCATAAACCTTACACACAAAGCATGAACAATGAAAGAAAAAATAGATAAATTGGAACTCCTTAAAATTAAAAACTTTTGCTCTTCAAAGGATTTTGACAAGAAAATATTTGGTAACCATCTATCTGATAGGGATCAAATATCCAACATATATAAAGAAGTCCTACACCTCAAAAATAAAATTAACAAAAAAACATTTAAATAATTGGCAAGAATAAACACTTCTCCCAAGAAGAAATACAAATGGCTAAAAAACACATGAAAAGATGCTCAAAATCACAAGCTATTAGGGAAAAGCAAATCAAAATGTCAATGAGATATCATCTTACACCTATTAGACTGGTGGCTATTTTAAAAAGAAAGGACTACATGTGTTGGAGATGATGTGGAGAAAAGGGAAAACTTAGTTTTTGCTGGTGGGAATGTATAATGTTGCAGCCATTGTGGAGGACTGTTTGGCAGTTCCACAGGAAGCTAACTGTAGAACTGCCATACGATCCAGCAGTCTGACCCAGGAGCACACCAGTGTTCCTAGTGACATTATTCACTGTTGCTAATTGTTGGACACAATCCAACAATTGCTTATTCATGGATAAGCAAATTGTAGAATGTGTGTATGTGTGTGTGTGTGTGTGATGGAATATTACACAGCTGTAAGAAGGAATGTAGTATTAACACAAGGGATAGCATGAATGAGTCTTGAAGACCTTATGTTATGAACTATGGAGATTTCTAGGTCTGTGGTTAAACCTACAATGTTGGAAATGTTCTTCTGGCAAATATGTCAGGGGAAGTGTATTAGTCAGCCAAAGGTGTGCTGATGCAAAATACCAGAAATCTGTTGGCTTATATAAAGGGTATTTATTTAGGGTAGAAGCTTACAGTTATCAGGCCATAAAGTAAAAGTTACTTCCCTCACCAAAGTCTGTTGCCATGCATTAGAGCAAGTAGCTGCTGATGTCTGCAAGGTTCCAGGTTTCCTCATTTTCTTAAGGCTCCGTCATCCCAGCTTCTTCTGATATCAGTTGTAGGCTGGAATAAGTCTTGTCTCTCTCTCAGGGCTCATTTATCTCCAGGATCAGCTGCTCTGATCTCTCCACAAGGCCAGCTGTAAACTATAAAGCAAATGGCTCTTCTCTTTTCCTGGGGGCCTCTGCTGTGTCTAATGGAGACTTCTCTCTTTCCTCATGTATCTGCTATTCTGTGTATTTACTTCCTGGTGTTCCAGCATCCCAAACTCTAACTTTCTTCTGTCCCTTCTATCCAAGTGGACAGAGACTCAATGTCCTCCTGATGTGGCCCAATCAGAGCCTTAATCATTATTTGATAAAGTAAAAGTGAAATTTCTGAATCCAATCCAATATAATATGCCCATAGGAACAGACCAGTTCATGAACATAATCCAATATCTATTTTTGGAATTCATTAACAATATCAAACCGCTACAGGAGGGTTACTGGTGTAGGGTGTTGTGTGTGTGTGTGTGTGGGGTGGTACACAGGATAGGGTGCAACTGGGAAAGGTATCTATGGAATATCTAAGTGTTCATCTTGTCAAAGTGTGTTATCTCAGTGGGTGGAGACCCACATAATAAACAAGAAATATTAAACTCCCTTCCTGGGGTCCTCTACTATGTTCTCAATTAAAGGGACACTAAACTCTCAACAACATAGGCAGTGCCTAATGAAAGAAAACAGACCAATATGTCAAGTCCTCATTATTATTGCAAATAACTATGAATCTTATTCTTCAAAAATTGAAAGAGTTGTTTCCATAGGATCCGAGGGGAGTAGGAGAGATGCATAGTGTAGATGGAATATAGAGCACTTTTAGGGCATTGAAATTGTTCTGCATGATCTTGCATAACAGACACAGGCCATTTTAAATTTTATCAAAATCTGTAAAAGTGTATGGTCCAAAATATAAAACATAATGTTAACCATTGATTGACCAAATTTAGTAGCAGTGCTTCAATATTTGTACATCAATTGTAACAAATATACTAGGTGCATGTAAAGTGTTATTAATAGAGGAGAATGGAAAAGGGGGAGGACATTCAGTATATGGGAATCACCTATATTCTCTATATGACTTTTCTGTAGCCTAAAGATTCTTTGAAGATAAAATGAAAAAAAAAATAAGACACTGGGGAGATATATGGAAGAAAATGTCACTGTACTTAAAAGGCAACAGATCTTACAGTGATGAAAGACAATATCTAAACAATTTTTATTTATTTCAAATTTTTAATTTTATTAATTTTATTTTAATTTTAAAACTATTATATCATTTTCTTATTGATTTTATTTGGTTATTTTATTGGTCTCATTTTTTATTAGCATACTTTTTTATTTTTACTTTTAAAAGAAACTTAGATTACATAAATGTTATAAAAAATATAGGAGATTCCCATATGCCCTGCTCCCTAGCCCTCCCACCTGTCCCCCCATCAATACCCTTCATTTGTGTGGTACATTTGCCACAATTGATGAACACATATTACAGCATTGCCACTAAGCAATGATTATAGATTACATTGTAGTTTATTCTCTCACCTGTATATTTTTGCAAGTTATTACATGACATACAATGGCCTGTATCTGTCATTTTAATGAAACATTCAGCATAATTCCCAAGTCCTGAACATGACCCCAAATGCCACATATTTTCCCCTCTCCTTCCCTCATAATCCCCAGTGGCCACTGCCTCCACATTCATGTTAAATGTTCTTCCATTGCTAGGATCACAACAAATCTACAGTAGAACAACTGTAAGTCTACTCTAGTCCATCATCCATTCCCCAATCATGAGGATTCTGGGATGGTGATGCCCACTACAACTGTAATTAAAGGGGGCTTAGGTCCCACGGGGCAGATGGATGGGACTTCCTTGCTTGAAGTTTTGAACTCTATCTCTTCCTTGAGATGGCTATTGTCAGTCATCATCACATTGTTAGTTGTCCTGGATGAGTACAATGAAGTGGAGAGTAGGTGTTGCAAGTCTGTTGAAACTCAGGGCCCAACTTGCACATGGACAGCACAAAGATTTAAATCTCTTGGAGATACAACTATGAACTCTAGTATTAATTATAAGTTCAAGTAGAGGGGCAGGAGAGCCATGTGTAGGGAAAACACAACTGAGTCCAATGCTATCACATTGGGGAGCATAAATTCTGAAGTAAGGCCAACTGACTGGGTGCCAAACTCCTGAGCTGACTGCCCTGCCTACATTGTCTGAATGTCTCCAGAACCCTCAGGAGCCCCACTATTTGAGGTAATATTTACTTTGACAGGCAATGAAATCCTGCTGAGACATGCATAACTATAACCTCTGAAATGACTTCCCAACTCACTTTGAAGTCTCAGAGCCACATAAACACATTTGTCTTTCCCCTTTCCCTTATTCATCAAGATCTTTTTCCAGTTGCATTGCTAGTTGGTTTCTTGTTAGTAATCCCTTGGTGCCAGGGATGCTCATCCCTGGGATTCATGTCCCACACTGGGGGGGAATGTAATACATTTATATGCTGAGTTTTGGCTTAGAGAGAGGCCTCATTTGAGCAACAAGAAGGCCTTCAGGGGGTAGTGCTTAGGCACCCTATAATACTATTCTAAGTTTCAATTTCAAAAGTAAAGGTTCCTAAGTACAGTCATCACAATCAAGGGCCCATCAATTGTCCATCCTCTTTCGGTAGTAAATGCCCCAGTACTCAGGGGAATCTTGCTGTCCCAGTAGAAAATGTGGCAGAGCTCTCCAGGAAGAGAATTCAATATTTCTTTGGTTATTGTGTGGATCTCTACCCACTGTGACAATGACCCATGAACACTTGAGTACATTTATATGCTTTATATGTACACCCCAGGTGAACCTCTTTCCATGCATCCCTGTCTCTGACATCCCACAACAATGACCCTCCCCTGCCAGAGTTGTAACCCTTCTCGGATCCAAAACTTCTTCAAAATTGAAGTCAACAAAATAACTGAATTCATTTAATAGGAAAATGATATAATATTGATGGTTTTAAAAATAATGAATAAAATAAAATTAAAAAAAATTTTGAAAGAATGGAAATTTAAAATTTAAAAAATTGAACATTATGTCTTTCATCACTTTAAGATTTGTTTTCATGTATGTCCAGTGACATTTGCTTCCATTTATTAACCCAATGTATTATTTTTTTTCTTTTTTCTCCAAAGAAGCTTTAGGTTACAGAAAAGTCATTTAAAGAATATAGGTGATTTCCACATACCCAGTGCCCTCTCCCTTTCCCCATTCTCTTATTAATAACATTTTACAAGTGGATGGTATTTGTTACAATAGATGTACAAATATTGACACATTGCTACTAATCATGTTCAATGATTTACATTTTGGTTTACATTTTAGACCAAAGAGTTTTACAGATTTTGATGAAGTTTGACATGGTCTGAATCCATTCTTGCAGAATCATGTAGAACAATTCCATTGTCCCCAAAATGTATCATGTTCCCTTCCTCTTCCCTTGGTACCCACAATAACCACCAAGATTAACTCATTGAAGGACCAGATTCTTGGTTACTTGCAAGATTGAGGGCTTGACATACTGGCCTGTCCTCCCCTATTCAGCACTGCCTATGCTCTCAAGAGAATCCCACTCCTCTATCTGAGATCATGACAGGACTACCCAGAATGGGAGTCCAACACCTTCCTTCTCATTATGCTAGTCTCCACCCCTTGATACAACACACTATGACAAGATGAATGCTACACACTCCCTAGAAGCCTGTCTTAGTTATGATCTATCCTGCACGACACCCCCATCCAAAAACTTAAACCAGTAACCCTCCTTTACCATATTTGCCAAAAGAATATTCCCAGCATTGTAGTTCCACCACATGCCCACAAATCTCCAGAGTTCACCTGCTCCTCCTCCAAACCTCACCCCAGGTCCATGGAGAGTCTAATCTACCCTCTCCACCCTATCCCACTCACAGAGCAGTACTTCCCAGCCCAATAGCATCACTGCACCACTGTTATGCCATCCACAACTACACCCTTCCACCCTATCATAAATTTTGCCCATATGCTCATTGACTCAAAACATTCCTCTCCCTGTCTCCTGTAAACATATCTTCCAGATTATAGCTCTGTAAGCCTACTCAATTTGCTTGATTCATTTCAGCATGGTCATGTAATATTTGTCCTTCAGTGCCTGGCTTGTTTCTCTCAACATAAGGTCTTCAAGATTCACCATGTTGTCACGCATGTTAATAATGTATTCCATCTTACAGCAGAGTAATATTCAATTGTATGTATGTCCCACAATTTTTTATCCATTCATCTGTAGATGAACATTTGGGTGTTTCCCTTTTGGCTACAGTAAACATTGTTATTATGAACATTGGTGTGCATTTAGCTGTTTGTGTCCATGCTTTCAATTCTTCTGGGTATAAACCCAGCAATGGGATTGCTGGATCCTATGGCAGTTTCATAGTTAGCTTCTTGAGGAACCACCGAACTGTCCTCCACAATGGCCGCACCATTCTACATTCCCACCACCAGTAGATAAGAGCTCCCATTCCTTCACATCCTCTCCAACACTTGTAGTCCTCTGTTTTATTAATGGCCACCAGTCTAATGGGTGTAAGATGATATCTCATTGCAGTTTTGATTTGCATTTCCTAATAGCTGGTGATATTGAACATCTTTTCATGTGTTTTTTAGCCATTTGTATTTCTTCTTTGGAGAAGTATCTACTCAAATCATTTGCCCATTTTTTTAATGGGTTATTTGTCTTTTTATTTTTGAAGTGTCAGATTTCTTTATATATGCTGGATATTAGGCCCTTATCAGATATATGGTTACTAAATATTTTCTACCATTGAGTAGGCTGCCTTTTCACTTTCTTGACAGATCTTTTTGAGGTGCAAACGTTTTTAATTTTGAGGAAGTCCCATTTGTTTATTTTTCCTTTCATTGCTTGTGCTTTGGGTGTAAAGTTCATGAAACCATTTCCTAATACAAGATCCTGTAGATGTTTCCCTACATTATCTTCTAGGAGCTTTCTGGTCTTGGCTCTTATATTTAGATCTTTGATCCATCTTGAGTTAGTTTTTGTATAAGGTGTGAGTAGGTATTCCTCTGTCATTCTTTTGGATATGGATATACAGGTCTCCAAGCACCATTTGTTGAAGAGGCCATTCTCTCCCTCTTCTTGATGGACTTGTGTAAATATCAGGTGAGTGTATATGTGGGGATCTATATCAGAAATCTCAATTCTGTTCCATTCATCAATATGTCTATTCTTGTGCCAATACCATGCAGTTTTTAGCACTGTAGCCTTGTAGTATGTTTTAATGTCAGATAGTGTGGTTTTGCTGATTTCACGTTTATGTTTCATTATATCTTTGGCTATTCAGGGCCCATGGCCCTTCCAAACAAAGTAAGCTTTTCAAATTCAGTAAAAAATGCTGTGGTAATTTTTATTGGGATTGCATTAAATCTGTAAATCAATTTGGGTAGGATAGACATTTTAATGATATTTAGTCTTCCTATCTATGAACAAAGAATATTCTTCCATTTATTTAAGTCTTCTTTGATTTCTTTTAACAGTGTTGTATAGTTTTTTTATGTATAAATTATTTACATCTTTATTTAAATTTATTCCTAGGTATTTGATTCTTTTAGTTGCCTTTCCAAGGAACAGAGAGTGTCTGCAACTGCATGTAAGATAGTTCCATCCATTTGACCCATTGGCTCTATGCACCCTCTCAATTAGAAACGGAGTTGACATCATCATCACAAAATCCTCAAGATTGGGGGATGAAGAATGGACTAATGCAGACTTAATATTATTCTATTATAGACTTATTATTATTCTAGCAACGGAAGAACTTTTACCATTGATATAAAGGCAGTGACCAACATAGGTTGTGAGGGCAGGGAGAGGGAAGAATAGGTGGAATATGGGAGCATTTTCAGGATATTGTAATTGTTCTGCATGACATTGCAAGGACAGATATGGGCCATTATATATTTTGTCATAACCTACAGAATTGTGTGGGACAGAGTTTATAGTATAATGTAAACTATACTCCACAGTTAGTAGTAATGCTTCAATATGTGCTCATGAATTTTAAGAAATGTACCACACTAATGAAGAGTGGTGATAGTGTGGGAAAGTGTGGGAGTGGGACATATGGAAATTCTTAAATTTTTAATGTATCACTTATGTAATCTAAAGCTTCTTTAAAAAAAAAAAAAGTAACAAATACTTGATTAGTGCATAAGAAGCCAGGACAAGAAAAAAAAAGGTTTTGGAATAATATATGGGACAAAGAAAAAGCAAATTGCAATAAGATAAAATAAAATTAAAAACTGTTGGTAATTACATTAAGTGCAAATGGAAATATTCTGTGTTTAAAAGACAAAATTTGTCACATTTGACTTTCTTGGATAATGAAAAGAAATGAATTTGTATACCATGGAAAAACATAAATATATCTACAAACAAAGAAGATTGACACAAATGAGGAAATATTTTAATTAAATTTATATGAAATTCTAGAATAGGTAAAAATATAATAGAGGGACAACAATCAGAACAGTGGTTATATCTGCATGGATTTTACTAAAAATGGGTATGAATAACTTTGTGTTCTATCTCTTGTTAAACTATACACTTTAAAGCTCTACACTCTATTGAATGTAAATATTATCTCAATATACATTGTACTGAAAAAAAACTATTAAAAATCTAAGTCACACACACAAAAATATTGGTCAAATCTAGTGATCATTTCTACAAGATAAAAAGAGGCAGCATACCAAATCTCATTAAGCATTTCATTTACATGAAAAGAAGATATATAACTATTTTATTAAAATTAGCACTAAGAGTGACATTGAATAAATAAACTGGACTTCCAAAATATTGAAAATTTATACTGAAAATGATACCAGCAACAAAAATTAAAAGGCATTCTATGGCATGGGAAAACATATTTGCAAATCATATATCTGATAAGGAGAACTTGTTTCCAGAATACCTAAAGAATTCTTACCAATCAATAAATATTTCAATTTAAAATTAATGAACTATCTGAATAGATAATTATCCACAAAAAAAAATGCAAAAATGGACCAAAGCAAATAAAAGATGGTCAACATCATTAGTCATTAGAAAATGCAAATCAGTGTAACAATGAGATTCCACTTTACTCATACTAGGCTGTCTATTATAACAATAATTTTACAATATATGTATATAGACAAAAACAAGGTTGGTGAGGATGTAGAGAAATTAGAATGCTCAAAAATTGCTGCTGGTAATGTAAAATGTTGCAGCCACTCTGGGAAACAGGCTTAAAGTTCCTCAGAGAGAAAACATATAGTTATCATTTGATCCAGCATTTTCCCTCTGAAATGTATGCCCTCCAAAAGTAAAAACATGTCTAAGAAAAAAGTTGTACATGAAAGTTTATAACAGTATTATTCATAATAGCCAAATGTGGAAGCAATGCACATGACAACGAACTGATGAAGAGATAATGGTCCACACAGTGAAATATTATTCAGGAATAAAAATGTATGAAGTACTGATATGTTCCATACTATGGAAGAATCTTGACAGTAGCCAATCACATAAGATAATACATTGTATAATTCCTTTTGTATTCAGTTTTAAAATTTGTCAAATCTATAGAGACCTAGTGTTTCAGGTGGTAAAGAGGAATAGGGTGTGACTGCTAATGGATGTTGAGTTTTTTTAGGGATGATAAATGCAATCTAAAGTTAGATTCTGGTGATGGTTTCACAATCCTTTGAATGTTCAAAACACTATTGAATTGTACATTTTTTAGGGTTGAATTGTATAGTATGTAAATTATATCTGAACAAATATGTTAAAAATGAATGTGTTAAATTGAAGGATCATTTCTACAGAATAAAGGGCCGTGCAGCAACTGGCATTAATAGTTTCATTCCTATGAATGTAATATATGTAAATATTTTATTAAAATTTAGACCAAAATTGCACTTTGAATTCCTAATTACTATGATTAATATTTAAATGTTTCACATTGTATTCAAACATTTAGTTTATTTAATTCATACAGAATGTCGGATTAAGTTTTATTAAGGGAAATAAATAGTATGCAGCATGAAGAAGTGCCACCTGTTTCTAATATGAAAATGGTGCATATGAGCTACACAATGATCATTGCCTTCAGCAGCCAATTGTTGAACATAATGCTGCGCATCAAGGCTCAGGGGTCCATGGTGCTAGAGCAGTTTGTGTTCCTGGTACCTGAGGAGCATGGCACCAGTTCCAAGCCCCTCCTTTTGGGGTAGAGAGCAGGGACCAACCATTAAAATCAGGGGACCTTGACAAATTCAGTTCCAACTAAACTGTCTCAAATTTCTGCCTTTACATATATTAGACATGTTTTTCCTTTTGAGTCAGTGGTATTAATTTTTAATTTTCAAGACAGCTGCAGGATGAAGTCACTTAGTAAAGCATATGCCATCTGCAAATTAGACCTTCTACATTATTTTGAATGGTGTATGTTTTGAATGAGGTGGAGTAATTTGCATGAGAGCCTGAGATCTAGAAGTTCCATAATCTCTGAATCTTTGTGCTAGAAGAGTCAGTCCTTGTGACAGTTTGAAATTATTTTACAAATCCCCAAATAGAGAAAGATTATGTTTTTAAATTAATCTATACCTGTGTATGTGATACACTTTGCATTAAATTCCTTTGAAAGGCCTTTGATTAGATTACTTGATATTATCAATTTTGGACTTCTAATTAGACAATGACAGTGGGGCATAATTTATATTGAGTCTCTGCCCACTTGCTGGGTCTGATAAAAATGGAGACACGCAGACACAGGAAAAGGAAGTCACCACTTTTGACCCTGCCATGTGAGAAAAGACTAGAAGATTGTTTAAGCACAAAGTCCACAAGAGCATGGACCTGTGGAGAAGTTCAAGAAGAGAGAAGCCCCCAAGAAACTCAAAGAGCTGAGGTCCAGGTATAGTAGAGACATATTCCCAATAATTTGCAGCTGCACTTGGGAAGAATGAGGCATAGTTGAAACTGATAGAGGCAGCCTGGAAAGAGACAAGCCCTCTACTTGGTTGCCTTCAGCTGAGCTCAAATCTCCCCAGAGATCCACAGCAATATTGCTTCAGCATGTGGCAGCTGATTTTTGCTAGAAAGCAACACTTATGGTGCCTCATTTTGAAATTTTCAAGACTTTGAAACTGTAAACTTTTACCTCAGATATATCTCCATTATAAAAGCCAACCTATTTCTGGTACTTTGCATCAGGTGCCCTTTGGCAAACTAAAATAGCCCTGTACCCTATTCTATAAGAACAGCATCCCCTTTAGTGGAGAACACACAGTTACATAACCTGGAACAGGACTGTCACAAGGTTGATGATTGTGCTTCCCAAAATCAAGTGATACCACCCTTCATCACTTCCAGGCCAGTAAAGCTGGTCAAATCACAGCTTAACACAAATTCCCAATTTGAGAGGTAATAGTGAACACACAAAGGACATTTGTAAGACTTCACTAATATGAACTGTGTGAACTGGGAGAACACTTTTAGGGATAGATATTGAGAGTGTTAGACTTGGGTGATGGGTGGAATTTAATTCTGGGGAAGGGAGAATATATTGAGTATGGCCTTGGCATTCAGTATTCTTATAATATAGACAGTCATATCCTTGGAATATGGGCAAGATAATGGGTTATAGCAAATAACACAAAGATGTGTGAATTTTCTGGAAAAAAGAAAGTTTGAGAAAGGAATCATTTAACAGAGGAACTTTGCATTGGGGGAAGGAGGCTACTCAGACATTTTTAGGGTTGTTGAATATAACTTCTCCTTGTCACTGATACAAGAGGACTTCAAATATTATCATAACCCTCCATTTGGAGTGGAGGTTCATTAAGACCACATTATGGATTGAGTTTTGATTCAAAACTACTTCATAGCAGGTTTAGTGTGGCTCTGAAACTATCTTGTGATTATTTCCTGTTATTCAAATATTTAATTGGAATAAATATAGTTAGGATCTAGAAGAACCCTCTGAAATAAGAACACTTACATCACAGAAAAGGTAAAAAATCTGAAGAAAAATCTTATTTTGTAAGGATGTCAAAGATAATAACAATCATAGATTTGAAAGATTCAATGGCCCATGATATTACCATTGAAATAATTTGTCTGGTTTATCCAACAAATAGATGAACTGTAGCATATGACTAAGGACTAGTATAATATCACACAGGTGGTATCCCCAATAGACATGGTGCAAGGTGTATTTGCACGGATCAGAGCTTCTAGCACCTGTTTGTGGCTCTGAACTTGTGAACGAAATTTTCCCTAACCCCATGAAATGGCTATACAAATGAAATTCACCTTTATGTGGCAAAAAACATAGTATTTTGCACAAGAACCATGTTATCCCCTGTCATTTTTTTTTCCATTATAGAATCCCAGAGGATTTCTTCTTATGAATATTATACAAAATATTAGTATGATCCATTATATTAAGCCATCATGCAAAATAGACTGGTGAGCAAGGCCATATGAAAGAGAATTGAAGTACCTGAGTCAACTGTCACACTTACAAATGAGGTAATCTCTGACCATCTGACCCATTTGATCTGTCAATATGTTACCAGATGAGACCAGCAGAACCACCTAGCTGAATCCTGCCCAAAATGCAGAATCATAAGAAAATTGTTTATTTGTTTTTAGGTAAATTTTGGTGTTTTGAATGCAAAACACTTATTTTTTATTGTTTTTTGGGTTTAAGTTACTAAGTTGTGGTTTGTTTTGTTTTCTAGTACATAGTAATAGGTAATTTAAAGATGGCTATTTAGACAAATTCCACAAGTTTGAAGGTAAAGATCACGAAAATATTTCATGGACTGCCACATGATTGAAGTTCTTCATGACATGAAGTTGGGGAGATGTGGCCTCAAATGGATAAAATTCCCAATGATTATAAGATACTGTATAACCATCACTTAAAATATAATTAGAGGAAACTTTTATATCTGTGGCTTGATTTGAGGAAGCACAATGAAAGCCCTTTAAATCAAAATTATTCCACAAACTATTTCCACCCAAATGTTCCATTGACCCTAACAGGGTCCCTGAAATACTACCACTGAATTCTCCTAGACGCATTTAAATTACCTACCCATGATGTTCTTTTTGGGAAACTTTTAATTCATCCAAACTGAGAGAACTAAAATAAGCTAGAATGAAAATTGAAGCGTAATAAGAATGCATGAAGAAGTACTTGTTTGCATTTTTTGGTCATCATACAAGTGATTGAAAGCCAAGATCAAGGCAAAGTAAAGACTGAGGATTCCTTAAACCGCGCCCCCTCCCCAGTTTGAAAATGGAGAAATTACCAGAGACCACTTCCTAACTTTCAAATCAAACAGATCTCGTTTTGTCTTCAGCAGCTTTTATATTGCTTTATCTTATCTCAACTCTACGTCTTTATGAGGATTATATGGCTATTTCAGGCTGACAAGTGATTTTATATCATGGTAGAAATAACTCTTAGAATGATAGCGATGTTAGTGAAATAATAACTCACTAATTGCATAAATAAGGAAAATAAAGCACAAGATGTTAAATGATTCAACCAAGATTATTGCTCAGTTAATCAGGTTTGTATGATTTTGGTTTGTATAATTTTGATTCTCATTTTACTATACTATGCCATCTCCTCACTGTAAAATGCTTGAAACCAAATAGAGAGTATTAATCTGATGTACCCAAAGATCTGAGTTTTATAAATATGAAAACCAGCAAAATTCACTCCGTCTGGATTACTTGAGTCTTTACTGATGAATGCAGTCAGGAGGATGGCTGTATTCAGAGAGGAAAAATATGGGCATATATTTCCATGTCTGTGTCAAAAAGAGGCGAACTATTCCAGATACAGAAATATTACCATATCCCCAATCACAAGTTTTTTTTCAAAATTAGGTTATCTTATACATAATAAAAATGAAATAAATATTTAGGAAAAAAGAAATAGGTGATTCAACCTTAAAAACAGGTAAGGGACATGGGATTCTTACGTGGGTGACTTAGTGACTTAGAGGATTCACTTTATCTATTTGGACTTTGCTTCCCTATCTGAAGTGAATGAATTGATTGTTGTGTGGCAATAAGATGATTAGAATAAATGCCCTCCATGTCGTTAAGTTTTTGTACCAAGGAACAATAAGTGCAAATTTTCCATTATACACTAATGTGATTCTCTCGCTGTTCAACATTAGGAACAATGCTGGGATCCTTTTTGTTTTCTTTCAGATAATTAAATTTTCTCAGGAATTCTCCCTGCTGGATTAATTCCATGGAAAAAAGTCAACAATGAAACTGAATTAATTTTCTGGGGCCTTTCTCAGAACCCAGAGTTTGAAGAAGTTTGTTTTGTTGTATTTTCTTTCTTCTATATAGTCAATATTCTGGGAAACCTCCTCATCATGTTGACAGTTTGCACTGGCAACCTATTCAAAGCTCCAATGTACTTTTCTCTTAGTTATTTGTCTTTTGTGGACATTTGTTACTCTTCAGTGACAGTCCCTAAAATGATTGTTGACTTATTAGCCAAGAGTAAAACTGTCTCCTACTTTGGCTATATATTGAAACTCTTTGTGGCACTTTTCTTTGGCTGCACTGAGATCTTTATTCTTACTATAATGGCTTATGATAGTTATGTGGCCATCTGTAAACCCCTATACTATATGACCATCATGGACAGGGACAGAAGCCATAAAATGTTGCTGGGGACCTGGACAGGTGAGTTCTTACACTCAATTATCCAGGTGGCTTTTGTAGTCCCCCTACCCTTTTGTGGACCCAATGAGATTGATCATTACTTTTGTGACATCCACCCTCTGCTGAAACTTGCCTGTGCAGATACACATGATGTTGGTGTTGTCCCAACAGCCAACGGTGGGGCCTTCACTCTGGTGAGCTTTGTTACCTTGCTAATCTCTTAAACTCTCACCCCGATAACCCTGAGAAAGCAGTCAGCAGAGAACAGGCTCCTATATTGCTGTGGCTCCTATACTGCTGTGTTCATCATCTTTTTTGGTCCCTGTACTTTCATGT
This sequence comes from Tolypeutes matacus, assembly GCA_026826555.1. NCBI lineage: Eukaryota > Metazoa > Chordata > Mammalia > Cingulata > Chlamyphoridae > Tolypeutes > Tolypeutes matacus. The sequence goes on from JAKSZT010054206.1 coordinate 183,865, forward strand.
ACTTGCACTTCAATGCCATCTTTTCAGAGGATAAGTTGGTGGCTGTCTTTTACACCATTATCAACCCTATGTTAAACCCCCTAACTTATACACTGAGAAATGCAGAAGTGAAGAATGCAATGAAGAAAATGTTGGGCAGGAAACATTTCTGGGAGGCTAATGGCAAATAGTTCGAAGTAATAATACTTTAAGTTAATGACCTAAAATTTTTTCAGCCTTAATTAACTCATCCGCACAATGAAGACAATAATAACAACCACACAGTGTTTTTGGCAGGAACAAATGAGAACTCAACACAATTTACAGATGTAATGTTTATCATCATTATTATTACATTCACTCTAATATTTAGTAATCAGAAAATTTTTCTAAAATCTTTAGGCCAGTGAAATTTTATTAAAAGAAGAATATCATCAGGACCCCACTCAGCATTATTGCCTTTATGTGATTTTCTTTACAGAGTGGAAAGGATACTGTGACATATTACGTTCTCATTTTGTATATATTACCTGAAAGGTAGAATAAAAGTAGCAGTATTCTGAATTGAAGTATTGTGATATAAGAGCTCCCAAACAAAGATTCCTGAGAAACCAAAACTAGTAAGATTGGATTGAGAGGGGAGGAGAGAGCTGAATGTAAAAGGGATAAAACAAGTTTACAAGACAAAAGACCTTTTATTCTTTGGACAAAGGAAAATACTTTTCCTTTCTTTTGAGCTCAATTTCTTTGCCCATTCTAGGACATTGAATAAATTTAGCTTTTAGATCCCTCTTTTAAATGTAACTCCCATGAATATGCTTCAATTACCTGGACTTTAATCTTTACCTCCACTCTGTAGCTATAGTCCCTATTAATACAACATGACTGACAGAAAAATTGAAGAACTGACTAAGAACAGTCACCACTGAAGAATAATTACTGTGACTCAAATTAATGGGGCAAAAACAATTTACTGTCAGGTATGGTTGATAAACGATATTTATTCAAATGTTTTAAAGAAACTGCTCTAATGAATGTAGTGAGCAATTTCTACTGCTTTGCAGACTTACCTAATCAGAATTTCTACCTCTGAATTCCAGAAAGACTCTTTCTGGAAAAACAAAAGTATGCCTTCTCACGTAAACTGACATTTGCCTCAATGATATGTTTTTCCTTTACCATAAGACACAACTGGGTTTTATTTCTCTAGCAGGTGGACTTATCACTGACTACCCCTTTGCCATTGTCCCATTGCCTTTTGCAATGGATTATCCAGTTACTGTTGCCTTTTACAATTGGATTATCCAGTACTGTTTATGTTTATTGTTGTGGTGCGTGTGTGCATGTTCCTCTGTGTGTCTGTGTAAACATTACTTAAGTTAAGGACTACACTTAGTTATTGCTTAAGAAATGTACAGCTGTTGAAGAATTGAAGATAGGAAAGATTTAAAAAACAGCAAGAACTCTGGTTTCGAAGTTATACTCAAGAAATCAAAATCCTTTGCCCTGAGATCACACAAATCCATGACTATTTTTCCAGTATGGACATTACTGGTGCGTATGGGTCTCCATTTCCTCAATTTTAAAATGAAGACTTCATTAGCATTTCTTCAGCATGGCTGACAATTGGAATCATCACCCTAAGAGATTTTTAAACAGATAACAGAACCTAAAATAAGAGATTCTGATTAGGTAGGCCAGGTTAAGTGGTACATAAAAATTTGTATTTTTAAAAAGTTTCTATAGTAATTTTTATGTAGCCAGCCAGTGGTCACTGTTCAGGAAACTTGACTTTGAAATTATTGGGACTAGAACTTTTATTTTCTTAGAGCTTAAGAGGTCAGTGAGCCATTGGATCCAAAGATCCTTACTTTGCATATATATTCCCATCTGCTCTGCTTACCAACACAAAGAGAGATGAAACTGAACTGGTCTAAAAAACAGAAATAAAGACATGTTACAAAATACCCTTCTCTTTATGCTTTTGCTCTAATATATTTGAAATTGTGGGAAAATATTACTGATATTGCATGTCTGAAGTCCCTAAGAAAGTAAAACATGCTATGTTCATTACTCAAAATGCTGGAAGGAGAGCATGTGAAATATTATTCAAGTTTCCACCAGTGATATTAAAAATATTTTCTCAGTTATAAAAGTTTCCCATAGTCATTCTCCATCAGATAAGCTTAGAGATTCTCCTCTTGGTTCTTGGAAGGATGTGACCTAGTATAAGAACTCAGACTCTCCCCATTTTCAGGGAGCAAGTCTGGTCAACAACAATTTATTCTATAGATGTATAATAATAACCCAGGCTGCCAGCTTTTTAGCTTTCTAATATTGCTGCCAGAAGATGGGGGATTGACTTTATGAAAAAGAATCCTTCATTAATGAAAACAAATGACACTATTTCTCATTTTCCAGATGAAGAAATTTATTTCACAGTGCAAAACTGTGAAAAATATACCTCCTTGTGCCTTCTAATTAGTAGTTATATTCCTGTTCTCCGAAGCATAAAATATTTTATTTTATTAATAAACTGTTTAATTTATTGGAAAGGTATTATAATTATAAATAGCATCAAAATATGTAACAACATTGATAAAACTGTAGGGAAATATTACATTTCTCTGATTGGTTGGTCAAGTAGACAACAAATAATTAGTAATTTAAACAACACATCTAAAAAGCCTGATTCATGGATATAAGTAAACTTTTACCAAACAAATAGAATATATATATTCTTCACATGGAACAGTTAACAAAAATTGCCCACATATCTAAGCTACAAAAAAAACCTCAACAAATTTCAATGAATCACATAATAATGACCACAATATCTGATCATAATACAATTAAATCAAAAGTCAATTATTAAAAGACAGACCACAAAAACCGCTTATATTTGGAAATTTTAAAACATTTCTAAATAATTCATGGATTAAAAAAGAAATCATAATGGAAACTTAAAAATACTTAAAATGGAATGATTATGAAAATATTACATATCAAACTTATGGGATGATGTCAAAGTATACAAAAATGTATAGCTTCAAGTGCTTTTATTAGAAAAGAAAAAAAATAATATAAAATAACCTAACTTTGAGAAGTTAGAAAAGGATGAAGGAAAGAGGGAGGTAGGGAGCAGGGATAAAGATAAGAAGAGAAATGAGTGAAATTGATAATAAAAATACCATAAAGGGGATCAGTAGAACCCAAACTTTGTTCTTTTTTAACATATATTTTTAATTTATTTTAAAATGTTACTTAGATTACATAAAATGCTACATAAAAAAATATGAGGGATTCTCATATGCCCCATTCCCCACATCTCCCACTTTTCCCCACATTAACAACTTCTATCATTAGTGTGGTACATTCATTTCAATTGATGAACACATTTTGGAGCATTGCCATTTTTTAAGCATACATTATACTTTACATTGTAGTTTACACTCTCTCCCTCTCAATTCTGTAGGATATAGCAAGATATATAATGGCTTGAATCTCTCATTGCAATATAATTCAGAACCATTCCAAGTCCTGAAAATGCCTGCATATTACACATCTTTTTCCCTCTCCCTTACTTCAGCATCTCCAGTGGCCACTGTCTCCACATCCATGATATAATTTCTTCCATTGCTAGAATCACAATAAATATGTACTAGAATACCAGTAAGCCCACTCTGGTCCATTTTTTTCTTTTTTCTTTTTTTTTTACAATTTAGATGATACAGTTTAATAATTTTGATGATATTTACCATGTCCTGTGTCCATTACTATAAGGTAATGAAAAACCTTCCCCATGACCACCAAACAACCCATTAGATCTTGACTGTTCCCTTCTCCCCAGCCCCCCAGGGCCTGTGATACCCCCCTCTCCCAACCCATGGAATGTCAAGATTCACAGTTACATGCCCTGGGGATTTGAACCAGCACTTCCTAATCCACCCACCCCCCCAGTGCTGCACCACCAAACCCAGGAACACCACCACTCATCTGCCCCATCCCCCAAAATGCAACCACACTCTATCCCTTTACCATAGATTGTGTCCATATGGGTGATGGCTCAAAGCCTGCTCTTCTCTTACTCTCCATTGTTAACCTATCTTTCAGACAATGGTTCTCAGAGACTGCTCACTTTCCTCAGTTCAGATCAGTGAGGTCATATACTGTTCATCCTTCAGTGCCTGGCTTGCTTCACTCAACATAAGGTCTTCAAGATTCATCCACGTTATTCCATGTGTTAGCACTTTGTTCCTTCTTACCGCTGAGTAATATTCCATTGTATGTATGTGCCACATTTTGCTTATCCATTCGTCTGTTGATGGGCACCGGGGCTGATTCCAACTTTTGGCAATGATGAACAATGCCGCTATGAACATTGGGGTGCATATATCTGTTTGTATTTTTGTTTTCAGTTCTTCTGGGTATATATCCAGCAGTGGAATTGCTGGATCATACGGAAGATCTATTGCTAGTTTTCGGAGGAACCGCCAAACTGTCCTCCACAGTGGCTGGACCATACTGCAGTCCCACCAGCAGTGGATGAGGGTTCCTATTCCTCCACATCTTCTCCAACATTTAGTGTCTCCTGTTTTTTTAATAGCTGCCATTCTGATGGGTGTAAGATGGTATCTCATTGTAGTTTTGATTTGCATTTCCCTGATAGCAAGTGATGTTGAGCATTTTTTCATGTGCTTTTTAGCCATTTGTATTTCTTCCTTGGAGAAGTGTCTTTTCAGGTCACTTGCCCATTTTTTAAATGGGTTGTTTGTCCTTTTATTTTCGAGGTGTAGGATTTCTTTAACTTTCTTCAACACTCCTTCTGTTCCCTTTCCCTTCTCTTCTCCTTCTGGGATGCCCATAATGGGTATGTTTGTGCATCTTGCATTATCGGTTAATTCCCTGAGACCATACTGGATTTTTTCTATCTTTTTGTCTATCTGTTCTACAATCTCTTTGATTTCAACTGTATTGTCTTCCATATCACTAATTCTTTCCTCTGCCTGTTCAAATCTGCTGCCATGTGAGTCCAGCATCTTTTTCATTTCTTGACTTGTGCCTTTGTTCGCCATCAAATCCATTACCTTTTTAGGTGTGTTAGCTATTTCTTCAGTATGTTCTCCCAGTGTCTTCTTTATATCCTTAATCTCTTCCTTCAGTTCTTTAAGTTGGTCCATGATATTTGTTTGGATAGCTTTGATTAGTTGTTCGATGTACTGCATTGCTTCCTGGTTTTTATTTTGTGCATTGGACAGGTACATGTTTTCCAGTTACTCAGAGTCATTTGTATTTTTCTGTTGCCCTCTGGTCATCATATTATCTTGATGGGTTTGTTCAGTTGATTAGCTTTTCTCTATGCTCTAGAATTTTACTTAGCTGTTGGTTCTGCATGTGAGTTAAGTTTTCTCTTTGGCAGTTTTTCTTCTTATATTATTTCCTTGCTTCTTTCTATGTTCCCGTTCGGTCCACGCCGCCGATCCGCGCAGATAGATGTCCCAAGCTTCTCAGTCCACGCGTGCACAGCTCAGACCCCCGGGCAGGACCCTGTCCACAATCCGCCTTGTTCTGGGAGCTTGTAGTGTGTGCCCTCCTACACTAACGCCATCTTACCTTCCTCCTGGTCCATATTTTATTCCCCAATCCTGAAGATTCTGTTATGGTGATGTCCACTCTAACTCTAATTCATAGGGGGCTTCAATCCCATATTGCTGATGGATGGGACTCTCTGCTTGCAGTTGTAGACTCTCTCAGTTCCTTGGGATGGGTGTTGTTCATCATCATCTCCTTCTTAGTTGTCCTGGGTGAGTCACATTAGCTGTAGAGTAAGGGTTGCAAATCCACTGAGGTTGAAGGCCTAGCTTGCATATGGAAAGCCCAGAGATTCAGATCTTTTGGACGTACACCTACCAACTCCAGCACCAACTGTATGTTCAAATAAAAGGGATAGAAGAGGCATGTGTAGAGAAGTCACATCTAAGTCCAACTCTGTCACACTCAGGAGCACAAACCCCAATGTAGGGCCACTGGCAAGGCACCAAATTCCAGACATATCTGCCATGACCATAGGACCTGGGTGCTTCCAGAGCCTTCAGAAGCCCTACTATTTGGGGGTATTATCTAGTTTGGCATTCTATGATATCTTGATGAGACATACATAAGCGTTACCTCTCAGATGACCTCCCAACTCACTCTGAGGTCTCTTAGTCATATAAACTCATTTGTCTTTACATTTTCCCCCATTTATTCAAAGTCTTTTTCCACTTACATCACCAGCCAGTGATGTAATCCCTCTGTGCCAGGGAGGCTCATCCCTGAGAGTCATGTCCCATGTTGGCAGGTAGGTAATGCGTTCATATGATTAGTTTGACTTAGAGAGAGGCCACATTTGAACAACAAGGACGCTAATCATAGGTAACTCTTAGGTACCCTACAACACTAGGTAAAGTTGCAATTTCAAGAACAAAGGCTCATAAACATAGTCATTAATATCAAGGGCCCATCAATGGACCATCTTTCTTCACTAGTCATTGCACCTGTACTTGGGGGATTGTTGCTGTTCCATTAGAGAATGTAGCAGAGCTCCTCAGAATGAAATTCAACATTCTTTCAGTTGTTGTGTGAATCTCTACCCACTGTTGCAGAACACACTTATATACTGTTTATGTATGCCCAGGTCTACTTCCTCCCATGTATCCCCCCTAACTGACACCTCACACCAATGATCCTCCTTTGCTACAGTTGTAACCTATCTGTGTCCAAAACATCTTCAAAAATGAAGCCAAGAGGGAAGCAGATGTGGATTAAGTGGTTGGCTCCCATCTACCATATAGGAGGGCCTGGGTTTGGTTCCCAGGGCCTCTTGGTCAGGATAAGCTGGCCTATGCCCATGTAGAGCTGACAGCCCATGCCCGTTGAGAGCTGATGGCCCACACATGTGCCTGTGGAGAGCTGACAGCATGCACCCATGAAGAGCTGGCACAGCAAGATGATGCAAGAAAGGAAGAAAAGCAGACACAGAGAAAACGCATAGTGAATGGACACAGAAAGCAGACAGCACAAACAACAAGGGGGGGTGGATAAATTTTTAAAAAATTGAATCCAAGAATATCAAAAATACAATTAATAGGAAAATGAAATAATGATAGGTTTGAACATAAGAATTAAAATATTTAGAAAGCTAAAATAAAGTTAAAATAAGAATTTGTGATATTAAAAATATAATGAAAATATTTTAAAAAATGAAAAATAATTAAAAAAATTTTTTTGACGTTTTGCCTTTCATCACAATCTTTTGTCCTATATGTACAGTGGCATTTTCTTCCATTTATTCCCCAGTGTCTTACTTTTTTTTTCAATTTGTCTTCAAAAAAGTTTTAGCTCATAGTAAAGTCACATACAGAATATAGGGGACTCCAATATACCCAACATCTTCCCCTTTTCCTCCTTCCCATATTATTAACCTTTTTACATGTAGATGGTACATTTGTTACATCTGATGTACAAATATTGAAACATACTTACTAACCATGGTTAATGGTTTACATTATGGTTTACATTTCAGACCATATCCTTTTATAATTTTTTTAATGAATTTTAACAAGGCCTATATGCATCATTGCAAGATCCTGCAGAACACCTTCATTGCCCCCTAAATACCCCCTGTTCTATCTGCACCTTCTCTTCCCCTCCAATGGGTCCCTCAGTGACTGCCAGGCTTCAATACTTGAAGGACAAGATTCCTAGGTATTTGCCACAATGCTGATGGCTAGACACATTAGTCTGTCCTCCCCTAGTAGGAACCTCCTATGCTCTCAAGAGACACCCTACCCTTTGTTTGGAAATATTCAGGCCTCTCTAAGATTGGAATCCAACTCCTTCCCATTCATTATGTGGGACTCCACCCAATGATACAACACATTATGACAAAATGATCGCTTGCAATTCTCTAGAAGACTACCCAAGGTGTGCCCTGTCCAAAATGCTCCCCCATCCAACACTGTAAACCAGTAACCCTGCCTTGTCATATTTCCAAAAGAGCTTTCTAAACATTGTAGTTTCACCCATGTACCCACCAATCCACAGTGTTCCTGTTCTTCCCCTAAACCTTCCCCTAGTTCCATGGATCATCTAACACATACTCCCCACCCTACCACCCTCTCAACCTTGCACCACCCAACCCAATTGTATTACTACACCCCTGTATTGTCCCTTCACTGCACAACCAGTCACTTCCACCTTCCATGATAGATTTCATCCATATGGGTGTTGGCTCACAACTCTCTTCTCCCTATTTCCTGTATACCTATGTTCCAAACTCTAGCTCTCTGAGCCTGCTTAATTCATATGAAAGAGGTCATATAATATTTGTCCTTCAATACCTGGCTTGCTTAACATAAGGTCCTCAAGATTCATCCATGCTATCCAGTACTATATTTCCTCTTAGAGCTGAGTAATATATACCAAAATATATATAGTACATATGTACCAGATTTTAAGTTCCAATTGATGAGTTAAACTTAGTCCACTGGCTGTTAGTGCTTGACAGTTTTCACATATGTTAATTCTCCAAGTTAATTATTTCCCTCTTTCCCAACTGTACTCAACTGGAAATCATTAAGCATAACCCACTTAACAGGCCCACCTGGTGGTCTAATTACTTCATGGGGGAGGATCTACATAAATTATTTGGAGTAATCTGCACAGGAGTTTGGTCACTTCCTCATTTATTTATATAATATAAATACATGCATATTTATTTTATTCATTGAATTTATAATCCTATATTGCTTTATTTATTTTCTTCCCCAAATAGTTTAAATTTTGGGAGCTGTTTCCTTTGGATCTTGTGTCCCTTTGAAATGCCCCTCATTGTTTTGTTTTTTTGAGAAATTCCTTGAGAAAATATTAGTAAACTGAACTAAGAAATATGCAGAGAGGATAAAGCCCATGATTCACCTAATAGTGCAAAAATCAATTAATATTATTCACCACAGTAATAAACTAAAAACAAGCATATAAAGAAAAATCCATTTGATCATCCTATTAGATACTGCAAAAACATTTGTCCAAATTCAACATTCATTTACTAAAAAAATGCTTAGCAAACTAGCATTCAAAGGAACTTACTCAACTTGATAAAAAGTGTCTATAAAATATAATACTAAAGATGAATTATTTCATGCTTTCCTTCTAATTTGGGGAAAAGGCAAGGATGTCTTCTCTTGCCATTTTTATTCACATTATCCTGGAGGACCAGGCTAGTGCAGTAAGATCAAAAAAAGAGAGAGACAGACAGAGAGACAGAGAGAGGCAGAGAGAAACAGAGACACAGAGAGAGGAAACATATATAGCAGTAAACTGTCTCTTCATTTACAATAGTATTGTTTACATAGAAAATCACCTGAATCATCGTCATCAACAATAGTGCATTACAACTATTAAGTGACTTTAACAGGGTCTTAGACTACAAAGTCAACAAAAAAATTCAAGGATATTTGTTTATATTAGCAACAAATGATTTGCTTTTAATTTTTTAAAAACTCTTTCACAATACCTTAAAATATGCAAGAGGCAAAATGAAAAATAATGAAAGTGTGAAATATCTCTATACTAAATCTTATAAAAAACTACTGGGGAAAATGAAAGAAGTCCTAAAAAATGGAAAGATATACTATATTCATGGTTGAGAAGGCTCATTATTGATAAGCTATTAATTCTTGTCAAAATAATATTTTGTTTCTACGCAATCCCAAAAAATTCCAAAATGCTGTTTGGTAAAAGTTGACAAAATTATTTTCTAATTTATTTGGAAATGCAAATTATCTAGAACAACCAAAAGATGTTGAAAACTGGATCAATCATGGAGGATTTCAATAATTGACTTTCAAGATTTCTATAAGGCTACAATAAATAAGATTTATGGAATGGGCATAACAAGAAAATTAGATAAATATAACAGGGTAAAAAATCCAGATATAGAACTATGTAGTCTTTTGATTTTTTTTTAAAGGCACCAAAACAATTCAGTGGGGAAAGTAAGCTGGAACAACTTGATATCACATGGAAAAATACAAACTGATACCTACTATAGACCATGCATAAACTGAGTCTGAGGTAGATAGACTTAAACATAAATGTTGAATATACAGCTTTTGAGTTTTAGTAAATATAAAGATGACTAATTAAACATAATCAAAATCATATTTTTATATATTTTTCTTATATTTAAACCCATCATTATTATTTCATTTTCCTATGAATTGTATTTGGCTATTTTATTGGCTTCATTTTTGAAGAACCTTTGGATCACAAAATGGTTACAAGAGGGGCAGGGGAAGATTATTGGTGTTGGGTATCAGTGATAGGGGATACATGGGAGGAAGTTCACCTGTACATATATGTATATAAATGTGTTCAAATGTTCATGTGGCATTGTCACAGTGAGAGGAGAGTCACACAATAACTGAGAGAATATTGAATTCCCATTCTGGAGAACTCTGTAATGTTCTCTAATGTAGCAGCAACTGGCCCCCAAATGCAATAAAATTGACTGGAAAAGGAGGATGGTCCATTGATGGGCTCTTAACATTGATGATTATGCTTGTGATCCTTTGCACTTGAAATTGAAACTTAGCCGAGTTTTGTGGTGTGCCTAAGTGTTGCCTCCTGAGAGCCTCTTTGTTGCTCAAATGCGGCCTCTCCCTAAGCCACACTCAGCATATAAATGCATTATCTTTCCAACAGCATGGGACATGACTCCTGGGGATGAGCCTCCCTGGCACCCTGAGATTACTACCAAACACCAACTAGCAATGCAACTTGAAAAAGGCATCAAACAAAAGAGGGGAAATATAAAGACCAATGTGTTTATATGGCTAAAGACTTCAAAGTGAGTCAAGAGGTCATTCCAGAGGGAATGTTAATACACAACTCAGAAGGATCTCATAGACAGCCAGAATTGATACTATCCCAATAGGGTAGCTCCTGAGGACTCTGGAGAGACCCAAGTCCTATGGTCAGGGCAGATAACTCCAGAGTTTGGTGCCTTGCCAGTGGGCCCTGCTTTTTGCTTGTGCTCCTGAAAGTGACAACATTGGGCTCAGTTATGGCTTCCCTAAAATGGCTCATCTGTCTCTTCTATTTGAACCTATATTTTTGCAGGAGTTGGCGCCAGCTGGGTCCTGAGCTTCAGTGGAGTTGCAACACCTACACTCCAGTTCATTGGATTCACCCAGGACAACTAACTAAGAGGTGAAGATTGACACCATACCAAGGAAATGAGAGAGCCTACAAATGCAAGCAAGAGAATCCCATCCATTGGTTATATGGGATTAAAGCCCTCTCTCAATTCGGGATGGAGTGGACATCACCATCCCAGAATCCTCAGGATTATGGAATGTACTATGGACTAGAATGGACTTACTGGTATTCTACAATAAACTTGTGATTCTACCAATAGAAGAAATTACAGCATTGATGTGGAGGCAATGGCTACTGGAGGCTCTGGGAAAAGGGGGAGAGAAAGACAGGTGTAGTTCAGGTTTTTTGGGGGGGACTTGGGAAGCATCCTGAATGGCATTGGAATGACAGATATAGGCCATTATATATCTTCCCATAACCTGCATAATTGTGTAGGAAAAAGTGTAAACTACAATGTGAACTATGGTCCATGCTAAATGGTAATGCCCCAAGATGTGTTTATCAATTGCAATGAATGTGTCACAGTAATGAAGGATGTTGTTTATGTGGGAGGGTGTTGGAGGTATAAGGCATGGGGCATATGGGAATCCTTATTTTTTTTATGTAACATTTGTGTAATCTAAGTATCTTTAAAAAATAAGAAATAAATTTAGATAAATTATCATATCTTCTGTTTATCAAAATATACCTTAAAGAAAATTAATACACAAGACAATGATTGGAATAAAATATTCACAAAACATATATTACAAAGTACTTAGGGTGCCTAAATGTTACCTCCTTAGGGCCTCCTTTTTGCTCAAATGTGGCCTCTCTCTAAGCCAAACTCAGCATGTAAGTGCATTAACTTCCCCCCAGAGTGGGAAATGAATCCCAAAGATGATCTTCCCTTGCACTGATGGATTACTACCAAGCATAAACTAGCAAAAGGGGTAAAGGTAAAGACAAATGAGTTTATATGGCTAAGAGACTTGAAAGTGAGTTGGGAGGTCATTCCAGAGATTACACTTATGCATGTCTCAGCAGTATCTCATTGACTGCCAAAGTAAATACTACCTCAAAAGCAGGGAATATATCGAAACACTATAGTCAGGGTAGATGGTTCAGGAGCTTGGTGCCTTGCCAGTGGGCACTATTTTGGAATTTATGCTCCCCAGTGTGACAAAGTTGGACTCAGTTGTGTTTTCCCTAAACATGGCTCTTCTACCCTTTCTAATTTATCCTGTAATTAGTCCAGAGTTGATAAGTGTATTTTGAATAGACTAAAATCTCTGGATTACCCATGTGCCAGCTGGGCCAAGGATCTCAACAGAGTTGCAACACTTCCTATCCAGTTTCTTGGACTCACCTAGGACAACTAACAATGAGATGATGATAGACAATGACCATCTCAAGGAACTTGAGAGTCTACAATTGCAAGCAAGTGAATTCCATCCATCTACCCTATGGGAGCTGAGCCCCCTCTCAATTAGAGGTGGAGTGGACATCACCATCCCAGAAACCTCAGAATTTGGGAATGAACTATGGACTAAAATAGACTTATTGTATATTACTATAGACTTATTGTGATTCTAATAATGGAGACATTATGTCATTGATGTGGAGGCATTGGCACTGGAGCTTCTGAGGGCAGGGACAGGGAAAAACAGGTGTGATATAGGCGTATTTTGGGAACTTGGGGATTGTCTTGAATCACATTACAATGACAGATACAAGCCATTACATATTTTTCCATAACCTACAAAATTGTGCAGGACAGAGTAAATAACAATGCAAACTATAATCCATGCTTTGTGGCTATACATCAAAATATTTTCAGCAATTGTAACAAGTATATCACACTAATGAAGGATATGTGGGAAAATATGGGAGGTGTAGGGAGTGGGGCATATGGCAGTCCCCTAAGCTTTTATGTAACATTTATGTAATCTAAGCATCTTTTTAAAAAATAGAAAAGGAAAATTTAAAAAAAAATATTATGCTTAGTGTTATGAGTAATGTTAGGGTCAGAGTTTTATATACAATTTGTTGTTGTTTATGGTTTTGTTCATTATAGATTTAGGACTGGGGACAGTATATGGTGGGGGTTAGGTTTAAGGTTAAGGATAATATTGTTTGGTTAGAGTAGGGTTAAGTTTAAATAAATTAAGCATTGGCTTCAAAGGAGGGTTTGAACTTTCTTGTGTTTTCAAATTAAAACTAACTTGTTATTCCTTTCTTAATGTTTTTTAACTTAAAAAACATTTAAACTTTTTAAAATTGAAGATTATTATACATACATGAACATTCATAAACAATAAATGTATAATAAATGTTGTGAAATTATAAAACAAACATGCTATCACCACAGAGGGATACCAAACATTACCCCACTACCAACTACTTGTATTGTTGTGAAACAATTGTTACAAACTATGAAAGAGAAGCACCAAAACTTTTCTAACTATAGTCAATATCTTACATTTGGTGTATTTTTCTACCAATGTACCTGGTTATTGACACCCTGTATTAGTATTATATACTTGCTATCGTTCATGAGAGAATGTTCTCATATTTGTTTGTTTAACCACAGTCCATCTTCCACCACAGGATTCATTGTGTTATATAGTCCATTGCTTTCCACTATCGACTCAAAGTGTACACTCAGTGGCTCTCATATTCATCACAGAGTTGTGCTATCACCTCAGTCAATTTTAGAAGATTTTCATTTCTCCAAAAGGAAATATCCTAAACCCCCTTATAACTCTCTAATGTTGTATATAATTGATATAATATCTTCTTTTCCATTGCTTCAAAAAATTACAGCATTACTAGTTTTAAAATTTTTAATATTTTTATTTTTAAAAAGATACTTAGATTACATGTTACACAAAAAATATAGAGATTCCCATATGCCCCATCCCCACATCTCCCACACCCTCCCCATAAACAAAATCCTTCATTAGTGTGACACATTCAATGGAATTGATAAACATCCTGGGGCATTGCCACTGAACATGGACCGTAGTTCACATTGTAGTCTACTCTCTCTCCCACACAGTTCTGCATGTTAAAGGATGATATGAAATGGCCTATATCTGTCATTGCAGTGTCATTCAGGAAAATTCCCAAATCCCAAAAAAGCCCTCTTATTACAATTCTTTTTCCCTCTCCCTGCTCCCAGATCCTCCAGTGGCCACTGGCTTCACATCAATGTTGTAATTTTTTCCATTGCTAGAATAACAATATGTCTACAGTAGAATCCCAGTAAGTCCACTCTAGTCCATAGTTCTTTCCTCAATCCTAGGGATTCTAGGATGGTGATGTCCACTCCACCTCTAATTGAGAGGGGACCATATAGCCAATGGATGGGACTCTCTTGCTTGCATTTGTAGGCATTCTCATTCCCTTGCTATGGTGGTCATCAATCCTCACCTCCTTGTTAGTTGTCCTGGGTGAGTCCAATGAACTGGAGAGTTAGTGTTGCAACTCTCCTGAGCCTCCAGGCCCAGCTGGTACATGGACAGCTTAAAGATTCCAGTCTCTTGGATGTACACCTTCAAATGACAGCACCAAGAATAGGTTTAAATAAAAAGGACAGATGAGCCACGTTCAGAGAAGCCATATTGAGTCTAACTCTGTCACTTTCATGAGCACAAACACCAAAGAAGGGCGCACTGGCAAGGTACCAAACTCTGGAAATACCTGTCCTGATCATAGGAACTAGGTGTCTCCAGAGCCCTCAGGAGCCCCCCTATTTGGCATAGTATCCACTTTGGCAGTCTATGAGATCCTGCTAAGATGTGAATGAGTGTTACCTCTGGGATGTACTTCTGAATCAACTTTGAAGTGTCTTAGACATATAAACTCATTTTTCTTTACCTTTTCTCCCTTTTATTTGAGGTCCTTTTCCAGTTGCATTTCTAGTTGGTGCTTGGTAGTAATCCCTTGGTGTAATGGAGGTTATTCACCAGGAGTCATGTTCCACACTAGGGGGGGAGGTAATTCATTTATATGTTGGTTTTGACTTAGAGAGAGGCCACATTTGAGGAACAAGGAGGCTCTCAGGAGGTAACTCTTAGGCACACCACAACACTAGGCTAAGTATCAATTTCAATTACAAAGGCTCACAAGCATAGTCATCAATATCAAGAGCCCATCAATGGATCATCCTCCTTCACCAGTCATTGCTCCTACACTTGGGAGACTGTTCCTGCTCCAATAGAGAATGTGGCAGAGCTCTCCACGATGGAAACTCAATATTCTCTTGGTTATTGTGTGAGTCTCCACCCACTATGGCCATGCCCCATGAACATTTCAACATATTTATATTCCTTATATGTATGCCCAGATGAACTTCCTCACACGTATTCCCCATTACTGACACCCCACACCAATGATCTTCCCCTGCCCCAGTTTACCCCTTCTGTAACCCAAAACTTCTTCAAAAATGAAGCCAATAAAATAGCCAAATATAATAAGAAAATGAAATAATAATCATACATTGAAATGTAAGAAATAATATATATAAATTTTTTAAAAAACTAAAAACAAAATAAAGTTAAAAGCTTTAGATATTAAAAATAATGGAAAATATTAATTTTTAAAAATATTTTACCTTTCATAACTCTATTATTTGCTGTCTTGTATGTAAGTGACATTTTCTTCCATTTGTACCCTGTATGTTACTTTTTTCATTTTGTTTTCAAAGAATTTTTAGGTCACAGTGAGTCACCTACAGTATACAGGGAACTCCCATATACCCAACATCCTCCCCGTTTTTTTCCCTTTGGTGTGCGTATAAATACCTTTTTATATATGATGGCACCTTTGTTTCAACCGATATAAAAATAGTGAAACATAGCTACTAACCATGGCTAATGATTTACATTATGGTTTACATTTTACACCATACATTTTTATAAATTTTGATATTTAACGGCCTTTGTCCATCATTGCAAGAACACTTCCATTTCCCCCTAAATACTCCCTATTCAATCTATTCTACTCTTCCCTTCTCCTCCATTCAGGGCCCACGTTCATCCCCTGGCTTCACTCCTCAGATGGCAAGATTCTAGTTACTTACAACACTGAGGTCTTGACACACTGGTTTGTCTTCCCTTATAAGGAACACCCATGCTCTCAAGAATCTCCTGCCCCTCTGTTAGTGAACATATCGGTCCTCCCAGGATGGGAATCTAACTCTTTCCTGCTCATTGTATGGGTCTCCACAACACATTATGACAAAATGATCACTCACTCTCTAGAAGCCCATTCCAGGTGCTCCCTGTTCCAAATATCCCCCCATCCAACACGCTGAACCAATAACCCTTCCTTGTATCATTGCCATAAGAGCACTCCCAATTTGTACTTTCAACCAAATACCCTCCAATCCCCAGTGTTCACTTGGTCCCTCTCCCAACCCTCCCCCCAGTTTACTGGACTTTCCAACCCATCATACCCAAACTACCCACCTGTGAATCCTGCACCACCCAACCCAATAATATCACTACCCTCCTGCCATATCCTTTCAATGCACAAGTACACAATTCCACCTCATCATACATTTCTTCCATATGGGTGTAGGTTCACAATCTTCTCCCTTTCTACTTCCTGTAAAACTATCTTCTAGACAATAGCTCTCTGAGTCTGCTTAATTTGCTCAATTAATATCAGTGAGGTCATGAAATATTCACCGTTCAATGCCTGGCTTGCTTCACTCAACATAAGGTTCTCAAGATTCAACCACATTATCCTGTGTTAGCACTTTATTCCTTCTTACAGCTGGGTACTTTTCCATTGTTTGTATGTACCACATTTTGTTTATCCATTCTTCTGTTGATGGGCATTTGAGTTGATTCCAACTTTTGGCAATAGTGAATAATGCTCCTATGAACATTGGTGTGCATATATCTGTTCGTGTCTTTGCTTTCCATTTTTCTGGGTATATACCCAGCAGTGGAATTGCTGGATCATATGGTAATTCTATAGTTTTTTGAGAAATCAACAAGTTGTCCTCCACAATAGCTGGAGCATTTTACATTCTCACCAGCAGTGGATGAGGTTTCTCATTCCTCCACATCCTCTCCAAGACTTATAGTACTCAGTTTTTTTTTAATAGCCACCAGTCTAACGGGTGTAAGATGGTATCTCACTGTTGTTTTGAATTTACTATAATCCATTTGTTATATTAGTTGTAATTTTCCCATGTATCACCATATACTTAAAACTTTGTAAAAGAGCATTCTTATACTATTAACTACAATCTTCTTCCACCATCAAAATTACTAGGTTATACAGCCTGTACATTATTCTCTAGCTTCCTTTCAACTGAAATATGTCCACAGACTCCTTTCAGCTACAATTACATTTATAAATCATCAGTGTTAGTTATACTAACTGTAATGTATTACCATCAATTCTATTCATTTCCATCCATTACCAATAAACCTTACTAAAAATTCTACACATATTAAGCATCAACTCCCATTCTCAACATTCTACTTCCTAGTAATCTATTATAGCAGTTTGAGAATATTTCTGAATCCCAAAAAGAGAAGGATTACAACTTTAGATTAGTTGTAAACTAATCTCTTCTTCTGGGTGTGATACCTTTTGACTGTATTAGATTCAAATGTTTTAAATTTATTTGATAAAATTACCTGATAAAATCAATTTAGGGCTTTTGATTTGACCACATCAGTAGGGTGTGACAAAGGTTGAGTCTCCACATCCTTAGTAGGCTGATATACATGGGCACTCATTCAAGAAGGTGTGAGAAAAGAGATTGAGCTCTGTTATGTTTGATCCTGGGACCCCTGGGAGAGGTGAGCCATTCTGATAGTTTGCAGCTGAAGAGAACACAGCAGCTGAACAGCTGAGAAGGCCCAGAAAGAAATGAGCCCTATGTCAGAAATTGACATAGGAAACCCTGAGAGACCAGGCAGACATCACCAGCAACCATCTTGCTTCAACACATGGCAAGGGACTTTGGTGAGGCAACCTGAATTGGACTCTTTAAGGCCTTGTAACTGTAAACTTCTACTCCAAATAAATACCCTTAATAAAAGCCAATAGATTTCTTGTACTTTGCATCAGCACGCCATTGGCAGACTAATACACTGATACTATAGATTTTACCTTTGAGTTTATTCACTTTACTTCATATTAGTGAGATTATACTGATTTGTCCATTTGTGCTTGATTTATCTAACAGAGCATAATATCTTCAAGGTTCATCCATGTCGTCATATGGACCCCAATTTCATTTCTTCTTACAGCTGAAAAGTATTTCATTGTATGTATATACCACATTTTAAAAATCCACTCATCAGCTGATGGACACTTGGGTTGTTTCCATATTTTAGTAATTGTGAATAATGCTGCTATGAACATCGATGTGCAAATGTCAGTTCATGTCCTTGCTTTCAGTTCTTCTGAATATATTCCTCATAAAGTGATTGCTCGATTATATGGCTATTTTATATTTAGTTTCTTGAGGAAACACCATGCTGTCTTCTACAAAGGCTGCATCATTCTACCTTCCCACCAACAGTGAAGGAGTGTTCCTATTTCTCCACATCATCTGTTTTCTGGTTTTTAAATAATGGACATTCTGTGAGTTCTGAAATGATATCTCAGTGTAGTTTTGATCTTGCATTTCCCTAATACATAATGATGTGCATTTCATTCATGTGCTTTCTATTCTTTTGTATTTCCTTTTCAAAAAATTGTCTCTTTAAGTCTTTTGCCCATTTTTTTTTATTTTTTAACATATTTTTATTACAGATTTTGTGAACTTATAAAACAGTCATGTGCATGTGTGGAATCCCCATACAACATCCCTTCACCAGCACACCACATTTTGTGGAACATTTGTTACAGATTATGAGATAAGATCAGATATTACCAGTAGCTGTAGTCCATAGCATATATTTGGCATTTTTTTTTCTATACACTTCTATTATCACAGTATATCTTGGTCATTGATGCAGGAATATCACAGTATTGCCTTTGACTATAGCCCATAGGTTACATTAACTGTATTTTTCCCATGCTTCTCTACATTCTCACCACCGTGCAATAGTGACATACATCCATTTTGCTCACAGGACATTCTTGCATTTGTACTATTAACCACAATGCTCACCCATCTCTGGGTTCACTGTGTTATTCAGTCTGTAGGTTATTCTCCAGCTTTCTTTCCATTGACATTTACATCCCTAGATTACCCTTTTCACCCACAATCCCATTTATAAACAAGCTGCTATTCTTTGTAATATGTTATCATCAACACTAACCATTTCCACATTTTTACAGACAAGTAAAAGCTTTTACATATAGTAAGCATCAGTACTCCTTCTCGGCCCCCATCTTTTCTCCTAATTACCTATACTCTAGGTTTTAACACCATGCAGTAATTTTTCAAATTTAGTTCATATTAGTGAAACCATGCAATATTTGTCCTTTCGTGTCTGGTTAATTCACTTTGCATAATGTCTTCAAGATTCATTCATGTTATCCTGTGTGTCTCAATTTCATTTCTTCTTACTGCAGCATTGATTCCATCATATGTATATAACACATTTTGTTTTTCCATTTATTGGTCAATGGACACTTGAATTGTTTCCAACTTTTGGCAATTGTCAATAATGCCACTATGAACATCGTTGTGCAGGTGCCTCTTCATGTTATAGTTTTCAGTTCTTATGGATATATCCTTAGAAGAGGAATTGCTGGATCAGATGGCAGTTCTATAATTAGCTTCTGGAGGAAATATTTCCAAATATTTTCATCCATTGAGTGGGTTGCCTTTCCACCTCTTGACAAAATCCTTTGATGCATAAAAGTGTTTAAGATTGAGGAGGTACCATTTATCTAATTTTTATTTTGTTGCTCATGGTTTGGGTATAAGGTTTAATAAATCACCACCTACCACAAGAGCTTGAAGATGTTTCCTTACATTTTCTTCTAATAGTTTTATGGTTGTAGATTTTATATTGAGTTATTTGATCCATTTTGAGTTAATTTTTGTATTAGGTGTAAGATAAGGGTCCTCCTTTCTTTTGGATATGGATAGCCAGTTCTCTTAACACCATTTACTGAATAGATGGTTTTGATTCTCCTGGGATCTCTCTTGCAGACTCAGGCTTAGAGCCATTCTGTCCAACCCCTGGGATTCTGCCAAAAGTGGCTCTTCCCTTTATCTAGAAGAGAAATAAGAGAACCATGTGGGGAAGCAGTGTGTGGCTCTTGACAGGAAACAGGGTTCAAGGGGCACAAGTCCCCCATTTCTGTGAAGAATAAAGCCTCATACATGGCCTGGTAGTAAGGAGGAGGAGAAGGCAAATGTCTAAAGTGATCATTATTTCTTTGTGTACTATTCACTTCTTACTTAAAATGTAATTGCCTTTAAAAGGTTTATTAAGAAAACAGATGTGGCTCAAGTGTTTGGGCAGCTGTCTACCATATTAAAGGACCTGAGTTCAATCCCTGGGACCTCCTGGTGGAAAAAAAAAAAAGGTTATTAGCTTTATCTGAAAGTAAAACATTTTAGCCATGATCCAAAAGGAAAAATATGCTGGAGAGAATATTAGTCAGACTCTTTAGTTGAATATGGTAGGAAGACATTCATAATTGCTTTAAATAAAATAGGGAGCTCAGGTTGTAATATTGGGGATCTATAGGAGTGAAGTACTGCCAAAGCCAGCCTTCCCCGAGTCTATGCATCTGAACCAGGGCAATACCATGCCCAGGAAGGAGTCTGTGTCCCATCTGTGAATCAATAAAGGCCTCGGTGTCTTTTTAGGCAGTTTCCATCTTCTCAGCTTTCTCCTCTGGTGGGCTCATAGCTTCTGGCATCTCTAGTCTATATTCTTAAAATAAGTTTTAAAAAGAGAAGCTTTTGAGTTGTGTGTAGCTGGCCTCAAGGGACAGTATTTTGTAACCTACACACTTCATGTTCTCCCATTTAAAAAAAAATGTTATTGCCAATTCAAAGAAATGATGACTGGTTTCTTAGAAAAACACTTACCAAAAAAAGCCAATGAACCATAGCTGAATTTTGTGTGTTAATCATGTACCCCACAACATTTATGAAAGCCTGTATTAGCTCTGATTGTTTTCCTGTCAATTCTTTGGGATTTTCTACATTTAAGATAATGCCATCTGTGAACAGACCGTTTTACTTCTTCCTTTAAAATTTGGATGCCTTTTATTTCTTTTTCTTTAATAATTTCTCTTGCTAGAATTTCTTGTACAATGTTGCACAGTACTTGTGAAAGCAGACATTCTTGTCTTGTACCCAATATCAGGGGGGAAAGTTTCAGTCTTTCAGCATTGACATCAATTAACACTGGCTGATTTTATTATGTTGAACCATCAATACATTTCTGGGAAAAATCTTCTTGGTCATGCTCTTGGTCAATATGCTGTTGAACTCAGTTTGCCAGTATTCTGTTGAGGATTTATTAAAATATATTTTGTAATTTACTTAAGTATATCACACATACATAAACAATAATTTCATAGTAATAGTTGTGAACTTACAAAACAAACATGCATAACATCATACAGGGACAGCATACTTCATCCTACCAACAATACCTTATATTGTGAAATTTTTAACTAATGATTAAAGAGAATCCTACCAAAATATTACTAGCAAGCAAAGCATCTTACATTTAGTTATCTTTCTCACAAACCACAGTATTATTATTATTTTTATATCATTTATATATAAACATACATAAACATTAAGTGTATAGTAAAAGTTGAGAACTTACAAAGCAAATATGCATAACATCATACAGGAGTCCCATACACATCAACCCACTACCAATACCTTGCATTGTTGTGAGACATTTGTTACAAATGATGAAAGAATATCATCAAAATCTTACTACAAAGTGTAGTACTTATCTTACATTTGGTGTATTTTCCCCAACCCACACTATTATTATTTTTAAGTATATTTTTATTACAGAATTGTTAAACTTATAAAACTATCCTGCACATGTGCAGGATTCCCATGCAACATACCTCCATCAACACACTACACCATAGTGAAACATTTGTTACAGATTATGAGATAATATCATCAGACTGTTACCAGGCCATAGTGTATATCTGGCACACTTTTTTCCATACTTCATCATTACCAACACAGTACATCTTTGGCTAAAATTTATGAATATTACATTGTCACTGTTGACCACACTCCATAGGTAACTCTAATTGTATTTTTCCCATGCTTCTCTACATTCTCACCACCCTGCAAAAGTGATGTACATCTGCTCTAGCTCACAAAGGACACACTCGCATCTGTACCATCAACCACAATTGTCATCCACCTGGGTTTACTGTGCTATTCAGTCCCTAGATTATTGTCTAGCTTTCATTCAATTGGTATTTACATTACTACCCTTTTCAGCCACAATCTGATTTATAAACCAGCTGTTACTCACTATAATATGTTACCATCAACTTTATACATCTCCACACTCTTCCAATAAAGTTGATTAAAATTTCTACTTACATTAAATATCAGTAGTCCATCTCAGTCCTCCTCTTATCTCCTTTAAGAATCCATTACCTACCACCAGGTCTTGAAATATTTTCCTACATTTTCTTTTAGAAGCTTCATGGTTCTTACTTTTATATTTAGGATTTTTATCCATTTTAAGTTAATTTTTGCATAAGGTATGTGATAGAGGTCCTCTTTCCTTATTTTGGTTATGGATATCAAATTCTCTCAGCACTATTTGTTGAATGGACTGTTCTGTCTGAACTTATTGGGTTTGTTTGACAAGCTTGTCAAATATCACTTGACCATAGATGTGAGGGTCTGTTTCTTAACCATCAATTCAGTTCCATTGGCCTATGTGTTTGTCTTTCTGACAGTAACAAGCTGTTTTTACCAGTTTAGGGAGGTAAAATGATTTAAAGTCTGGAAGTGGGAGTCCTCCAACTTCATTATTATTATTATTATTTTTTTTACAATTTACATGATACAGTTTAAATAATTTTGATGATATTTACCATGTCCTGTGCCCATTAGTGTAAGCTAGTGAAAAACCTTCCCCATGACCACCAAACACCCCATTAGATCTTGACTGTTCCCTTCCCCCCAGCCCCCCAGGGCCCATGATACCACCCTCTCCCGACCCATGGAATGTCAAGATTCACAGTTACATGCCTTGGGGATTTGAACCTGCCCTTCCTAATTCACCCACCCACCAGTGCTGCACCACCAAACCCAGGAACACCACCACTCATCTGCCCCATTCCCCAACATGCAACCACACTCTATCCCTTTACCATAGATTATGTCCATATGGGTGATGGCTCAAAGCCTGCTCTTCTCTTACTCTCCCTTGTTAACCTATCTTTCAGACAATGGTTCTCAGAGACTGCTCACTTTCCTCAGTTCAGATGAGTGAGATCATATACTGTTCATCCTTCAGTGCCTGGCTTGCTTCACTCAACATAAGGTCTTCAAGATTCATCCACGTTATTCCATGTGTTAGCACTTTGTTCCTTCTTACAGCTGAGTAA
Organism: Tolypeutes matacus; assembly: GCA_026826555.1. Lineage (NCBI taxonomy): Eukaryota > Metazoa > Chordata > Mammalia > Cingulata > Chlamyphoridae > Tolypeutes > Tolypeutes matacus. Next base: position 207,580 of record JAKSZT010054206.1, read on the forward strand.
TATTCCATTGTATATATGTACCACATTTTGCTTATCCATTCATCTGTTGATGGCACCGGGGCTGATTCCAACTTTTGGCAATGGTGAACAATGCCGCTATGAACATTGGTGTGCATATATCTGTTTGTGTCTTTGCTTTCAGTTCTTCTGGGTATATACCCAGCAGTGGAATTGCTGGATCATATGGAAGATCTATTGTTAGTTTTCTGAGGAACTGTCCTCCACAGTGGCTGGAACATACCACAGTCCCACCAGCAGGGGATGAGGGCTCCTATTTCCCCACATCCTCTCCAACATTTAGTGTCTACTGTTATTTAAATAGCTGCCATTCTGATGGGTATAGGATGGTATCTCATTGTAGTTTTGATTTGCATTTCCCTGATAGCAAGTGATGTTGAGCATTTTTTCATGTGCTTTTTAGCCATTTGTATTTCTTCCTTGGAGAAGTGTCTTTTCAGGTCACTTGCCCATTTTTTAAATGGGTTGTTTGTCCTTTTATTTTCGGAGTGAAGGATTTCTTTATATATGCAGGATATTAGGCTCCTATCAGATATATGGTTGCCGAATATTTTGTCCCATTGTGTAGGCTGCCTTTTAATTTTCTTAATAACATCATTTGATATGCAGAAGTTTTTAATTTTGATGAGATCCCATTTATCTATTTTTTCTCTTGCTGCTCGTGATTTGGCTGTGAAGTCCATGAAATCATTTCCTATTACAAGGTCCTGTAGATGCTTCCCTACATTATCTTCCAAGGTCTTTATGGTTTGGGCTCTTATATTTAGATCTTTGATCCATCTTGAGTTGATTTTTGTATAAGGTGTGAGATGGTATTCTTCTCTCATTCTTTTGGATATGGATATCCAGTTCTCCAAGCACCACTTGTTAAAGAGGCCATTCTCTCCCAACTGAGTGGGTTTCGTGGCCTTCTCAAATATCAGATGACTGTATATGCGAGGATTTATATCGAAACTCTCAATTTGGTTCCATTGGTCAGTAGGTCTATCCTTGTGCCAATACCATGCAGTTTTGATCACTGTAGCTTTGTAGTATGTTTTAAAGTCAGGTAGTGTGATACCTCCAACTTCATTTTTCTTTTTCAATATGTCTTTGGTAATTTGGCGCCTCTTGCCTCTCCATATATATTTTGTGGTTAGTTTTTCCAGTTCCTTAAAAAAATACAGTGTTGAATTTTATTGGGATTGCATTAAATCTGTAGATTAGTTTGGGTAGGATAGACATATTGATGATGTTTAGTCTTCCTATCCATGAACAGGGAATATTTTTCCATTTATTTAAGTCTTCATTGATTTCCTTTAACAGTGTTGTGTAGTTTTCTGTATAGAAGTCCTTTACATCTTCAGTTAAAATTATTCCTAGGTATTTGATTCTTTTGTTTACTATTGTAAATGGTATTTTTTTCCTGATTTCCTCCTCAGTTTGCTCATTATTGGTGTACAGAAATGCTACGGATTTTTGAGCATTGATCTTATAGCCTGCAACATTACTGAACTCCTTTATAAGTTCTAGAAGCCTTGTTGTATATTTCTCCGAGCTTTCTATGTATAGGATCATGTCATCTGCAAATAATGAAATTTTATTTCTTGTTTTCCAATCTGGATGCCTTTTATGTCCTTTTCTTGTCTCAGTGGTCATGCAAGTTCTTCTAAGACAATGTTAAATAGGAGTGGTTATAGTGGGCATCCTTGTCTTGTTCCTGATCTGAGAGGGAAGGATTTTTGGATTTCACCATTGAAAATGATGTTAGCTTTGGGTTTTTCATATATACCCTTTATCATTTTCAGAAAGTTTCCATCTATTCCTATCTTTTGTAATGTTTTTATGAGGAAAGAGCGCTGTATTTTGTCGAATGCTTTTTCTGCATCTATAGAGATGATCATGTAATTTTTTTCTTTCAATCTGTTTATGTGGTGTATTACATTGATTGATTTTCTTATATTGAACCATCCTTGCATACCCGAGATAAAACCCACTTGGTCATGGTGTATAATGCTTTTGATATGTTGTTGAATGTGATTAGCAAGTATTTTGTTAAGGATTTTAGCATCTAGGTTCATTAGAGAAATTGGTCTGTAATTTTCCTTTCTTGTGGTATCTTTATTTGGTTTTGGTATTATGGTAATATTGGCATCATAGAATGAGTTAGGTAATATTCCTTCTACTTCTATTTTTTGGAAGTGCTTAAGTAGAATTGGTGTTAGCTCTTTCTGGAATGTTTGGTAGAATTCAGCTGTGAAGCCATCTGGTCCTGGACTCTTCTTAGCTGGGAGTTTTTTAATGACTGAGTTTTTCTCTTTACTTGTAATTGGACTGTTGAGTTCATCTATTTCTTCTTTCCTCAATGTCGGCTGTTTGTGGGTTTCTAGAAACTTGTCCATTTCCTCTAAATTGTCATTCTTGTTGGCATATAATTTTTCAAAGTATCCTTTTATGGTACTCTTTATTTCTGTGGGTCAGTAGTGATATCACCTTACTCATTTCTTATTTTATGTATTTGCATCTGTTCTCTCTTTTTCTTTCATAGTCTGGCTAAGGGTTGTCAATTTTGTTGATATTCTCGAAGAACCAACTTTTGGTTTTGTTTATTGTTTCCAGTGCTTTCTTGTTCTCTATTTCATTTAGTTCTGCTCTAATCTTTGTTATTTCCTTCTTTTTAGTTCCTTTAGGTTTAGTTTGTTGTTGTTTTTCCAATTCCTCCAAGTGTGCAGTTAGGTCTTCAATTTTAGCTCTTTCTTCTTTCTTAATATATGAATTTATGGCTATGAACTTCCCTCTCAGACTGCTTTCGCTGCCTCCCATAGGTTTTGATATGTTGCGTTGTCGTTTTCATTAGTTTCAAGGTAGTTACTGATTTCTTTTGAAATTTCCTCTTTGACCCACTGTTTGTCTAAGAGTGCATTGTTTAACTTACATATCCTTGTGCCTAACCTGTTTCTCTGGGCCTTAATGATTTCCAAGGTCATTCTGTTGTGGTCAGAGAAATTACTTTGTATAATCTCAATCTTTCTGAATTCATTGAGTGTTGTTCTGTGGCCTAGCATGTGGTCTATTTTGGAGTATGTTCCATGTGTACTCGAGAAGAATGTAAATCCCACTGTATTTGGGTGTAGTGTTCTGTGTATGTCTATTAAGTCCAGGTCTTCTAATGTATTGTTGAGTTCCTTAGTTTCTTTATTGATTCTCTGTCCAGATATTCTGTCTAATGATGATAGTGGTGTGTTGAAGTCCCCTGCTATAATTGTAGAGGTATTTCTTTCTCCTCTTAGTTTTTCCAGATTTTGCCACACATATTTTGAGACACCTCGATTAGGTGCGTAAATGTTGATGATTGTTCTCTCTTCTTGAGAGATTACTCCTTTTACTAATATGTAGTGTCCATCTTTGTCTCTTACAATAGTTTTGCATTTAAAGTCTATTTTGTCTGATATTAGAATAGCTACTCCTGCCCTTTTTTGGCTATTGTTAGCTTGTAAAATGGTTTTCCAGCCATTCACTTTCAGCCTCCTTGAATCCCTGGGCCTAAGGTGGGTTTCTTGTAGACAGCATATAGATGGATCATATTTTCTTATCCATTCTGCCAAACTGTGTCTTTTGATTGGTTAATTTAATCCATTAACATTCAGTGTTATTACTTCTAATGAATTTCTTACTTCAGCCATTTTTCCTTTGGGTTAATGTATGTCCTATGTTGTTTTGTTTCTCTTTTTGTCTTTTCAGTTGTTTTTAAACTCTCCTCCAACTCTCTCTCCCTTGTTTTTTCCTTTCAACTTATAGTATTTCTTGAAGTGCTGGTTTCTTCTTGACATACTCTCTTAATTGCTGTTTATCTGTGAATATTTTGAACTCTCCATCATTTTTGAATGCCAATTTTGCTGGATAGAGAATTCGTGGCTGGAAGTTATTTTCTTTTATTGTTTTGACTATGTCATACCACTATCTTTTTGCCTCCATGGTTTCAGCTGAGAAATCAGCACTTAATCTTATTGTGCTTCCCTTGTATGTGATGGTTCTCTTTTCTCTTGCTGCCTTGAGTATTTTCTCTTTGTCTTGAGCATTGGACAGTTTGACAAGTATATGTCTTGGAGTTGGCCTGTTGGGATTTATAATATTTGGGGTGCGCTGTGCTTCCTGGATCTGCACATCCATCTCTCTCAATAGAGTTGGGAAGTTTTCAGTCATTATTTCCTTCAACACTCCTTCTGTTCCCTTTCCCTTCTCTTCTCCTTCTGGGATGCCCATAATACCTATGTTTGTGCGTTTTGTATTATCTGTTAATTCCCTGAGTCCATGCTGGATTTTTTCTATCTTTTTGTCTATCTGTTCCACAATCTCTTTGATTTCAGCTGTATAGTCTTCCATATCACTAATTCTTTCCTCTGCCTGTTCAAATCTGCTGCCACGTGAGTCCAGCGTCAATTTCATTTCTTGGCTTGTGCCATTTTTCACCATCATATTCATTACTGTTTTAGGCATGTTTGCTATTTCTTCAGTATGTTCTCCCAGTGTCTTCTTTATATCCTTAATCTCTTCTTTCAGTTCTTTAAGTTGGTCCATGATATTTGTTTGGATAGCTTTGATTAGTTGTTCAATGTTCTGCATTGCTTCCTGGTTTTTATTTTGTGCATTGGACTGGTCCATGTTTTCCAGTTTCTCAGAGTCATTTGTATTTCTCTGTTGCCCTCTGGTCATCATATTATCTTGATGGATTTGTTCAGCTGATTAGCTTTTCTCTATGCTCTAGAATTTTATTTAGCTGTTGGTTCTGCATGTGAGTTAAGTTTTCTCTTTGGCAGTTATTCTTCTTATTTTATTTCCTTGATTCTTTCTATGTTCCGAATCTCCACCGTTCCGTCCACGCCGTTGATCCGCGCAGATAGATGTCCCAAGCTTCTCACTTCACGCATGCACAGCACAGACCCCCGGGCAGGACCCCATCCACAATCCGCCTTGCTCTGGGAATATGCAGTGTGTGCCCTCCTACACTAATGCCATCTTGGCCCCTCTGTCTCATTTTTGTTTTTAATAGTTTTCTGGCTCTTCAGGATGCATTACCCTTCCAAATATATTTGATCGTCATGTTTTCCATTTATTTAAAAAATGCTGGTGCAATTTTTATTTGGATTCCATGGAATTTTTATATCAATTTGGGTAGAATTGACATCTTATTGATATTTAATCTTCCAATCTGTGAGCATGGAATGTTCTTCCAATTATTTAGGTCGTTTTTTATTTCCTTTAACAATGAGCTGTAGTTTTCTGAATACAAGTACTTTACATCCTTGGTTAAATTTGTTTCTAAATATTTTATTCTTTGAACTGCTATTGTAAGTGGACTTTTTTTTTTTTTCTGACTTCCTCCTCAAATTGAACAGTAGTATCTTTTAAAGTCTGTTTTATCTAATATAAGTATAGGTACTCCAGCTTTGTTTTTGTTGTTGTTGTTTCTTTTTCTTTTATCGTTACTGAATGCATGGAATACCTTTCTCAAGCCTTTCACTTTCAATCTATTGGTTTCTTTGGGATTAAGATGAGTCTCTTGCAGACAGGATCTAGGTAGCTTTTATTTTCTTATTCATTCTGCCAGTGAGATTTTTGATTGGGGAATTAAATCCATTAACATTCAATGTTATTACTATAAAGGCAGGTCTTATTTCACCCATTTTGATCTTTGGGTTTTATCTGTCATATTTTATTTTCACCACTCTTTTGAGACTTTTAGTTACTTTTGCTGATATAATCTTTATTTCTAAACTGTCTTCCAAGCTTCTTTCTCCTGTCTTTTCTTTTCAGGATATAGTACACCCTTTAATATTTCCTGCAAACTGGCCTCTTTGTTTCCTACTCTCTCAGTTTCTGTTTATCTGTGAATATTTTAAACTCACTCACATTTTTGAAAGACAATCTTGCTGAATATAAGATTTTGGCTGGAAGGTGTTTTTCTTGCAACATCTTAAATATATCATACCACTGTCTTCTTGTTTCCATTTTTTCTAATGAGAAATTGGGACTTAATCTAATTGGGTATCCCTTATATGTTATGCATTGCTTTTCTCTTGCTGCTTTCAGAATTCTCTTTTTCTTTGGCATTTGACATTCTGATTAGTATGTGCCTTGGAGTTCTATTTGGATTTATTTAGATGGGACTATTTTGTTCTTCTTGGCTATGGATATCCTTGTCCTTCAGTAGGGTTGGGAAATTTTCTTCCATTATTTCTTCAAATATTGCTTCTGCCCTTTTTCCCTATCTTCTCCTTCAGGGACACCCATGAACCATATGTTTGCACATCTCTTGCTGTCATTTATTTCCTTGAGACCTTGTTCAATTCTTTCCACTCTTTTCTTCATCAGTTCTTTTGTATGTTCACCTTCCAAGGCCATTTCTTCAAGCTCACCAGTATTTTCTTCTGCCTCTTCAAATCTGCTATTATATGATTCCAGTATATTTTTTAACTTCATTTACTGTGCCTTTCGTTCCCAAAAGATCTGTTATTTTCTATGTATGCTTTCAAATTCTTTTTCTTCTTCAGTGTCTTCTTCATATCCTTAATCTCTTTAGCCATCTCATTGAATTTATTAAGGAGATTTTTTGAACATCTATGTTTAGTTATCTAACTCCTTTATGTCATGTAGGTTTACCTCACTCCTTTAACTGAGCGTTATCTTCCTGTTTCTTGGTATGTTTTTAAATTTTTTGTTGGCATCTAGGCATATGGCTTACTAGATGTATTTATTCTGGGTACAGTTTCTCTCTTTAGTTTTGCTTTCTTGCCCTTCCTCCCTGACTGGTTGTGTTGTAGGAGACAAGGATGTAATTGGTATTGTAAGCTGTGGAGACTCAAGCTCACTTCATTGCCCAAAGGAAAGATAAATCTTCTCCCAACTTTCTGTTTTGCCAGTGGTAAGGGCATATCCACCAGCTTGTGTAATAATACAAGTCATTCATGCCTAAACTCTAGTTGCTGATAAAGACTGATAAAGCTTTTTACCACTTCCTCCCCTGCCTGGGGCAAGAATGGAGCTGCAGGTGTGGACAGCAGTCTATGCCATGTCGGTCCAAAATGACTGCAGTTACTTCGGTAGATTTCTGAATATTCAGTCTTGTACCAGCCGAATATAGCTGCAATTACACAGAGAGGCTGGTGCAGGGTCTGCCAGCCTCCTCCCTGCTGGAGGTCTGGCTGAAGCCTAGGCTAGGACTGCAGGTTGATCTGGGTGAAAGAAACCAGTCCATACTGTCACTGTGATTTTCATCAGCCCACCTACCCTTCATGCCGTGAATGGCATCAAAACGGCAGCTAACCCCTCTTTCTGACCCAGACAGTTTCAAACTTTAGCTGTTCTTAGGGCTATATTTCAACCCGTCAAATTTGCTAATCAGTAGCTGAATTCGGTGGCCAACTGTCTCTCCCTCTCTTTTTGGGAAATGGATCATCCAACACCAGCCACAGAACAGCTCTCAAGGTGGCTTGTGCCACCATAGTCGAATGATCACCAACTTCCATGGTGTGGCCTGTATTTTCCCAGAGAGGCAGGCACAGTTTCCCCCAGGTTCCTCCCTGCTGGAGGTGGGGCTGGGACTTAGGGTAGAGCTGTAATCAGTCTGGATGGAAGGAAGCTGATCCCTAATATCCTTGTGTCTTTCAGTCAACCCTGCTTCCTCTCATGTTGGGGGCAGAGTTAAAATTGTGGCTACCGGCCTCTTTCTGATTTGTACATATCCAAACTTTAGCCATTCTTGTTTTATACTTTAGTCAATTAATTTTCCTAAATATTAGCTCATGTTGGTGTCCAGTCATCTCTTCCTCCCCCATTTTTAGAAAGTGGAGTGGCCAACTCCAGCAGCTTGTGCCACCCGTGGAGGATGGGCACCAGCTTCCCTGGCATGGAGTGCTCAAATTATGAATATTCTCTGCAGATGGGCAGTCTCCTCCTTCCATTATTTCAAGGATGTTTCAGGATGCTTTTCTTGTCTCTTGGAGGCCCAAACAAGTGTTTTAGGTAGCTCTGGGTGATTACTAACTGTCTTGTAGCACAAGCTGACTCTTAGAGCTCCTTACTCTGCTGTCATCTCGCTGGTTGTCTTATTGTTTAGGATTTTCACATTTTTTGTTCATAAGGGTAATTGATCTCAAATTTTATGATCCTATGCTATCTTTACTTGACTTTGGTAACAGTGTAAACCTTGTATCTTAGAAGCATTTTTGGAAGAATTTCTACTCTCCTCTGATTTAGCAGCCCCCTGAACAAAGTCATTCTTGGCTGTTTAATACTGTCTGGTGCAGTTTTTGTCTTTGGCAGTCCTGAATTGTTTGATTAATCAATCACACCAATAAACATCTCACATTGTGATAAGATTTATGAAGAAAATTAAAATATACTATGAAAAAGAGTAAGGCAACTAGGGATATTAATTTAGGATTAGGGGATTAGGGAATGATTTTCTGCAGAAGTGAGTTGTGGTATAAGTGACAGAAGGGTATCTATATATTTGTTTCATCTTTTTCTTAATAAAATGATAGGATTTGATTCATGAATGTGTGGATGAAGAGAAATGGAAGTTAATATAAATTGTTCCCTAGGACACTGCTAGAATGTTTTCTCTCATATTGTTTTACAAAAGCACCTCTCTTAGTCTATATATGGAATTAACTGTATAGGTTTTTGATACTTAGATGCAGGTACTTCCTTACCTGACAGAGTATCATAAGAATATTGACTACTTTTATCTTTGCCCCACTTAATTTCACTTGTCCTATCCCATCACATCCACCCCTATAGCTCAAGAAAGAGTTATTATGATCCTGTGAGGGAATGGTGTGTGGTATTTTTTGCAAGACAAAAATATCTGTATTGTTTTCAAACCAGTGTGGAGGAGGAATGAACCACTTCTGCAGACCCAAAATGTTTAGAAGACATCTAGGGTTTCAAGGACTTTAAATAACTTTGATGCATACACCTTTATCTACAGTCTCATGATCACATTCATTCCCAAATAAGGCCATGCCTTTCACAAGACTCACTTGCTGGGTTTGAGGATTCCGCCTCCACTGATGTTCTACTCCCTTCTAATTTAAGCTCTGAGCCTGATTCTCAGGTTTTCTGCTGTCTGGCTCTAAGAGATGAGAGTCTCATTATCTACTGCCAAGGAAGTTCTCTGACTTTTACACTCATCATTAAATTAGTGATTAATCATACTTGCTATTTTATTGTCTTTATTTTAAATATATAGATAGTAGCCAGCAACTGCCATCCAGTTCCATTGTCTTTAAATGACTACTTCTTTGACCTGAGATATCTGAAAAATTTTCACCCTGCTGTGCATCCTCTTCCAGTCCTCCAGGTGTTAATGTTTACAATTGCACTGCTATTGGACCAAGGACTCTCAGTTTTGGGCCTGCCATTAGTGACACATTCCTCATTCTCAGCCAGTGGTAGATGACTCAGCTCCAAGATGTCTCCTTCCTAAAATGATTCCACTTTTTTTTTTTTTTTACAAACTTTGTAGGTCAGATTCCTTGGGAGTCTTGTAATCTGAGGTATGACTGTAGGGGTTTATTGGGGAGGGCTTTCAAGTTGGGTCAGTGAGGAAAGCAGACTGGGGAAAAAGAGAAGTTCAGGTGCAGGTCATTCGTGACAGTAGACTTGGCTGATCACACAGGAAGTGTGATGATTAAGTTTCATGTGTCATAAGGCTATGATGTCCATTTATTTGGTCAAGCAAGCACTGACCTGATTGTTTTTTTTAGTGTATTTGGTGGATTTAAAACATTAGTCTGTTTAATGCCTCTATAGCTGATTTCATCTACAATCAACAAAACAGATTGCTTTCAAGAGAGAAATCTCATCCAATCAGTTGAAGGCCTTAAAAGGAGAAGTGATTATTTCAACAGCCAGAGTGAAGAATTTCTCTATCTACTTCAGTCCACCAGATTCTCCTGGGGAATTCAACATCAACTTCATGAGTGTTTTCTCCTCTTAATTCTGTTTCCTTAGAGAGCACTGACTAATACAGGGAGCTCTGGAGCTAGGATGGCCCTTCAAAGATGACCTGAATTGAGAAACAGGAATGTGCCTTCTACCTTTGCATCAACTGGGTATTAGATGTATGCTGTCCCTGGAGAGAGGGTGTAATTTTGTAGTCCCTTAACCCAAAATATCTAGTGGCCACCAAGAGCCATCCCAATCCTTACCAAGGTTTCTTTTCACCTCCCCAATGCAAGTATTGTGGAGGGAATCAACTTTAAGCTTATACTTTCAGAATCTGGTTGAATGAGTGCATTGATCAAGAATCCACTACAGGCTGTTTGTCCAGTGGCAACTGGAACTGATAGTCCAAAACATGAGTCTTTCAGTGCTAAAAATGGAATTGTCTAAATCAAACCAGGATGGTTGTTACCTTGGAGGCCCTTACTTTAACATACTATAGAGAGTTAGAAATTTCCTAACTACAATTTTATTGGTAATGTTGAATATAAATCAGTAGAATGTGTAACACTAGTTATGTTACTCAGCCACTGTATGAACATTCAAAGAGCTTAAATGTTCTAAATACTACTAGAATGTTTGAGACATTGTTTGACTTTTACTTTTCAGCAGTTGAGTCACTGAACAGGAATATTAATATCTATTAAGACATGTCTGACAAGAAAGCAAGAGTAGAGAACTAGTTCAAATAAGACCACTACAAAGAAAGTAAAGGATCATATAATGTATCAAACAGCATAGACACCAGGTCGACTAGCAATAACAACAGAATCACCTGGAGATCTTAACAAATATAAAGCCCCATTAGCAGAAATACTGATAAGGTATGCCTGGGGTGGGGGTAGGAGACCCCTGGGAGCTGGCCTTTTAATGGGGCCCATAACAGATTCTTATGAAGTGACACCAGGTCACACAATGGAAGCCATTACAACTTTTCTGCCATCCACTTTTTAATTTTTTCTTTAGTTGATTAAACAACAACAATTATGTATTTGAATTTATGGCTATACTGATTGCCTATAAAATACAGAAAATCCAGTTTAATTTGACTTTCTCATAAGAAATGAATATTTCTAAAATCTATGTCCTATGAGAACATATAATAATATAAGAATAACATAAATCATAATATAAACTATTATAATAAGGTTATTTAATTATATTATAAAATAATATATGACATTTTACTATAATAAATTATAATGATTTAAATAAATATTATAAAATAAAAATAATAAATTTACCATTGTTTATCTGAAATTCAAATTTAACTGGGCATCTTATATGTTTACTTATTAAATCTGGCAATCCTGCTATCAAGGGAATTTTCAATCATAGGCAAAAATAGAATAGCAGAATGAACTCATATATCACCATCACCACTTTTGGAAAATTATCAACATTTTGAACCAATAATATTGAATTTAACAGTGTTGGATATCATACTCCATACTGTGGAAGAAATAGAAAAAAAAAATTTTGTATTGTTCCCGTAGCTTATCACCACCTTTGGGGAATAAGATAAAGATTCAAGAAACAACTAGTGATGAATTAAGTGTTTAAGTCTGTGATGCTGACTGCATGTTTTACAGGAGTTCCCAGAAGGAAGAGTCAGCTTTGACTGAGGTGCTTTTGAATGAGTTGAGGCAGGAGTGGAGATTGTATTAGGTCTAGCAAAAATAAGAGATGATTAGGCTTTCCAGATAGAGTAACCAGTATAGCTAGATTTGATTCATTCTGGATCTATAAAATCTCTCCATTTGAAAGCACTCACCCTTTATGTTTCATATTGCAGTCCTCAGGGCTTAGAGCAGTGTACCTCATCTGGCTAATATACATCAAGCATGGCTATAAATCAGGACAGGTGTGTTCTTGTACTAATCTGCCTGATGGCTCTTCAACCTTCTTGGTGGTAACCTCTGAAATATGCTGCTTATATTATATTAGTCACCCAAAAGGGTGCTGATGTAAAATACCAGAAATCATTTGGTTTTTATAAAGGGTATTTATTTGGGATAGAAGGTTACAGTTACCATGCCATAAAGCATAAGTTACATCCCTCACTAAAATCCTTTGCCATGTGTTGGAGCAAAATGGCTGCCAACATCTGCCAGGGTTCAGGCTATCTGGGTTCCTCTCTTCCCAGGGCTCATTTCTCTCTGGGCTCAGCTCTTCTGTTTTCTCCATAAGGTCAGCTGTAGACTATCAGGTGACTGGCTCTGTCTCTCTCCCTGGGGCTCAATTCTTTCTAGGCTCTGCTACTCTACTCCTCTATGTGCTTACTTCCTGGGCTCCAGCTCAAAACTCCAGCATCAAAACTCCAACAACTCCTCTGCTCTGTCCTGTAGTTTGGGGATCCCTTTACCCTTGGTGGGTCAGAAGTTAACATCCTATTGACATGGCCCAATCAAAGCCCTAATCACAACTTAAACCTGCCCAGGTACAGACCAGTTTACAAACAAAATCCAATATCTGAAAGCTAGGCAAGATGGTGTTGGTTTAAGGGTGCACTCACCATCTCTCTTGCAAAATATGGCTGAGTGGGGACAAGATCCTGCCTGAATGAGCTGTTCTGGGAGCCCATGGAGTGGGAGCATTTGGGGCATCAATCTGGAGGGAGCTGGACAGGGAGATAGATTGCTCAAGGTAAAACCATGAGTTTTTAGCCCCATGCTTGGAAATCATGGATAGCTAAGCCCCACCCTCAGGGCAAAGAGCCAGGGTGAACCCTGACTCCTGCTGGCCATCCATCAAGGGGGAGAATTTCCCATGAGTGGGAGCATTCTGGCAAAGGGCAGAGAGGGATTTCCTTTCTGTAGGTTTGGTTGCCTGGACCCCCTTTGAACTTTGGAGCACACTAGCTGGCTTGAGGTGGCACCAGGCAGAGGGGAGATGTGAATCTGCTGAGGAAGCCTGATTTACCTAACCACCCTGGGACACAGAAACTTGGCCTGAGAGGGGGTGGAGTCAGCCAATTTAATATTTCCATGCTTAAAACTATCAAAATTTCAACTCCACTAATGGGAGTCAGGCAGTAGGAAGCACTTAGTAAGTTTGGAGAGCACTATGTACTAGAGTGGACTTACTGGTATTCTACTATAGACATACTGTGATTCTAGCAATGGAAAAATTTACAATATTGATGTGGAGCCAGTGTCACTGGACCCTCTAGGGGCCTGGAGTGGGAAAAACAATTGTAATACAGGGGCTTTTTTGGGACTTGGGAATCACCCTGAATGACACTGCAATGACAGGTATAGGTCATTTTACATTATCCCTTAACATGTAGAACTGTGTGAATGAGTGTAGACTACAATGCAAACTGTGGTCCATGCTTAATGGCAAAGCCCCAGCATGTATTCATCAATTGCAATGAATGTGCCACACTAATGAAGGATGCTCATGTGGGAGGGTGTGGGAGGTGTGGAGAGTGGGGCACATGGGAATCCCTATATCTTTTTGTAACATTTATGTAATCTAAGTATCTTTTAAAAATAATAATAAGAAGAAATTCCAACATCTATTTTTGGAACTCATAAACCATATCAAACTGCTACACATATTATTGGAACATTAAATATTCCCTTGATTGAATGTAGTTCTGGGTTGAAATATAATTTATAAGAAAAAATATAATATCTGTTTGCATGGCTACCATTTTGACAATGCTTATGAAAAGACATAGGTACTTGAATCTATATGTACATATCAAATAATTAAGAATAATAAAGGATTATGTATGCCTCAAACCTCAAATTGCCTTGAACACTTAAAATGGTCTATTTTTATCTGTGAATGAGAGTAACACAAACTATAAAGCATTATGCATTGAATACTTTTTCACTTTTTCGTTGCTCTCACTTATAATTGCATCTTGAAGTACTAAAGATACAAACTTGAAAAAGTATCTCCCTTAAATATAATATGGATACAGATCAAGAACCACCAAATGAACACTATCCCCTGATGACTTCTCCATGTTCCCTTCTAGTCACCTCTCCCCACTCCCAAGTATAACAATTATCCTGAATTATAATTGAATAGATTAATTTCATCTGCTTTTGTACTTTATATATATAAAATGTCATATAGTGTGCACCCAAGTAATGACAATGTTTAAATAACTCTTCATTACTCTTGTAATATACACTGAGCATTAAAAAATGGGAAATCCACATTAATTTTTAATTAGTTTTTAGATTGTACATATGTCTCTATGCAATTTATTTGATCAAGTTTATAAACTGTTTAGAGATCCTGCATTAAAAAAGTCCCCATTATTTTGTGAGATTTCTATTAATCATTTTATTCTGATCATTTTATTATTTTTATTATTTATCCACTTCCTCAAAACTTAATTCTTAGATATCTTTAGGTGCCTTACAATCTTTACTGCTCTACAGTAAGAATAGAAATATAAGGATAGGACACATGTAATTCATTTTCTAGTTGGTGTGCTTACTGGGAGGTGGTAACCATTAGGTAAATAGCTGTGTTTGCCAGCTGTGCCCCTGTAAGGATAGCTGTCATCTTTCATAGCCATATTCTTGGACCTACTCTCAAGAATGGGTTTGCATCCAAGACTAGAGGTGAAGTGTCAAAGTTTTATTCTTTATGCTGATCCCATTATGAGTAAAAGTCCAATTAAGAAACGGTCCATGCATCTCATAAACTAAAAGTACACTAATCTCTATCCTTTGCAATATACATGTTGATTAGTGGTATAAATTCCAGGCTTACTCAAAGGTAACTGCTACCTATGATTATAGACCATAAAATCTGAAAACTGTGCCCTGAACAGGAGATCCAGCAATGCCCCGAGACAGACTTGTTATCTTGCTTTTTAAAGAAGCTTTAGAATACATAAATGTTATTTCAACAATATAGGAAATTTCCCTCTACACCACCCCCTCCCTCTCCCACACTTTCCTCCATTAACAGTATATTTTATTACTGTGGTATATTTGTTGCAATTGACGCACACATATTGAAGCAGTTCTACTAATGACGGTCTATTGTTTATATTATGGTTTATACTTCAAACCAAACAATTTTATCAGTTTTGACAAAATGTATAAAAACTTTTATCTGTCATCACAACTGCATGCAGAACAATTCCAGTGTCCAAAAAAATACCATATGCTACACCTATTCTTCCCTCTCCCTCCCCTCAGAACCTCTGTTGACCACTTTCTTTATATCTAAGCTATAAGTTCTTTCATTACTAGAATAATAAGTCTACTTTAATCCATTGTTGCATTCTCTCCCTTATATGTGTTAATTCCTCTATCTTGAGGATTTGGGTATGGTGATGCTTACTCTGCTTCTGATAGAGAGGGGGCTTATATCCCATGAAACTGATGGATGGAACTGTCTTGCTTGTAGATGCTCTCTGATTTTTGGGATGGACATTATCAATCATCATTCTTTTGTTAGTTTTCTTAGGTGAGTCCAATGAATTGGAGAGTAGGTGTTGGCTGCAACTCTGCTGAGATTCGGGGTTCAACAGGAATATGAACACTATGAAGATTTAAGTTTCTGGGACAGATATTTAATGGTTATAGTGCTAATTATAGGTTCCAATAAAAGGGGAAGACGAACCATGTATAGAAAAATTATAAATGAGTCAAACTCTGATAGGTTATCATATATTACAAGGTAAGGCCCACCATTTGGGTGCTAATTTCTTAGGGTTGTCTCCCTGCTTTTGCTCTAGATATCTCTAGAAACCTCAGGAGCATGCTTTTTGAGGCACTGTTTACTGTGCTAGTCAGTGAGATCCTCCTGAGATGTGCATAAACAAAACCTCTGGAATGACCTCTCAATTCACTTTGAAATCTCTTGAGATAGACTGTTTTTCTCTATTTCTCTTGAGGAGTAAGAGTAAAATTTAATTATTTTCATTTTTTAAAAAATGAGGCATATCAACAAAATTTAAGATGAAACCAGAACAGAATCAATGTATATATATGTGTGTCTCTGTGTGCATATCTCTTCTTTTGTTTGCTTTTAAAGAAGGTTGACCAATCCCACCTGACCTGCAGGTAGCTCAGCCCCCATTTCCGTCTACCAGATGACCTGAAGGATACACAGCTGGAAGGGAGGGAGTGACTGTCCCCATGAAATGTTTCCTAGGAAAATGTTCCAGCCATTTGTAGCAGAGATTAAGGCTGGGTAATCATGAACATTAAAACTACTGTAGCTTTTCAGAAAGGGCCAAATCTAGAAAGAGGTGACTCTGAATCATAGGTAGGAACCAATACTGTAAATAAGGATTTTGAAAAGACTTTTCAGAATTATTTAGATAGATTATCTTCTATTGATTACAGTCTAACTACATGACATTATTGTGAAATAAAATCATATGGTACAGGTAAAAACAGATCACGAAACCCCAGTAAGAGTTGCTTAAGTGCTAAATTACAGACTACCCAACAGTTTACATTTTAGGAATTTGAAATGTTTAAAACTAGATAAGGTGGTTTCTCAATAAAAATAGAGAGAAAAAGGAAAGGATGGAAGGAAAAAGAGGGATGCAAAAAGAGGGAGAGAGGATAAGGTGGCATTATTGAAACTTGACAAGAAACAATTTAGGAAACATCTAATAAGAATATCTTGTTAGAAAGAATGGACAAATCCATAAAAATTGCAAAATTCTTGCACAGGTTAGTGCAGTATTAAACACAGTAGAATACCCAGGACTTAAGATACTTTTGTAATGTCCTTTATACACTGCTTCAACACTTTTTAAAACTACACAGAGACTAATTCAAGAACACTCTAGAGAAAAACACAAATCTCTTTAAAGGTTCAGGGTAGGGAGAAGGACAGTATAGTCTCAGGGTAGATCACCCCTGACATACAAAGCTGAAACTACATTAGGAAATACCAGTCGATCTGGCAGCAAAAACTTTTGTAAGGACGTTGAATGGTTTTGAGAGGGTTGTCTTCAAATATGATCTTACAGCTATCTCTAAAAGAATCTTTTGAAAAGTTTATTTTATTAACCCTGTAATATATGGATCTATTGGCATTTCTTTCTCCAATAAAGGAAAAGTAGCAATGTTGTAAATGGGAAAGGAACATAGCATATGATTTAAAGCAAATGTGAAACCTCTTTGAGTTCCTTTCACACAAAGGGATACAGACTCCTTTAAAATAATTCTTAATTAAAATCTGCTACCTAACAATTTGTTACATCATAGAAAAATAGCATTTTTGTAAAAAGAAATATATTTACTTTATTAAAATGGTTTATTTTAAAGCAGCAATTACTTTTCATATAAAGAATTCATAAACATCCATTCAGAAAATAAAAATAGATGACACTGAGTACAAAGCACGCAAGGCATGTTTTCAAAAGATGAAAATATGTCATTCCCAGGAAAAGAATACACCTAGTACATTATAGTACAGGTTTTAACCTTTTACAACTCAAATATATTGTTTTTATTCTCTGATGGCAAGTTACTTATACATAATCACTGCCAGCAGCAGAAGGCCAAAACTGGGTAGAAATGGATTATGGTATATTCATCCCACATTTCCCCTAAATTCAAAGTTCGGAGACATGAGGCCACAGCCTACATCTCAAATCCTTAACATGAGCATGGAATCAAGGCTGTGGAGATGCAGAAGGGGAGAATTATGACATTCAGTTCTTTCAAAATTATTCTACTAGATCTTCCATATTTAAATTTTCACTCAGAACCAGACTGACACCAAATCATTTACCAACTTTGCCAAAACCATCAGCAAGTAGAGTGTATCAGTTTGGCATTGTTTATGAAATCAAAAAATAGATATTAGATTATCTTTCGTAAACTGGCCTGCCCCTTTGGGCATATTAGATTTGATTGGATTCAGAGATTTCACTTTTACTTGTTTAAATAATGATTAAGGCTTTGATTGAGCCACATCAGTAGGAAATTGAATCCCTGGCCTCTTGATGGGCACAGACTCACAGACAAAATGACTTGGCAGAAAAGGAGGTTAGAGTTTTGATCCTGGAGCCTGGGAAGTAAGCACACAGGGAAGCAGATATGGAGGAAGGAGAGAAGGCTCCATTAGACACAGCAGAGGTCACAGGAAGAGAGATGACCTGTTTTATTTGAGAGTCTACAGCTGGCCTTGTGGATAGAGCAGAGCAGCTGAGCCCAGAAAGAAATAAGCCCCCAGAAGAGAGGAACTCAGGAAGCCTGAACACTTGCAGACATTGGCAGCCATCTTGCTCCAACACATGACAACAGACTTTGGTGAGGGAAATAACTTACACTTTATGGCCTGGTAACTGTAAGCTTTTATCCCAAATAAACACCCTTTATGAAAGCTAACAGATATCTGGTATTTTGTATCAGCACACTTTTGTTCTGACTAATACAGAGTATTTCTATGAGAACACATTTTTAAATACTGTGTTAAGGCTTCATGCTATAAAGACAGATGGTTTCAAGTGGCTGTTGCTTTATCTCCACAAAGCAATTTTGCATGAATGACTATTTTTCATGTGGCAGTGGCAATGGACATATGGATACACTAAAATCCAGCAGTTTCCAACTGAAAAGTGAGCCATTCAGACAGCCAAAGGGGTGCTGATGCCAAATACCAGAAATCTGTTGGCTTTGATAAAGGATATTTGTTTGGGGTAGAAGCTTGCAGTTACCAGGCCATAAAGTGTAAGTTATTTCCTTCACTAAAGTCTGTTGCCACATGTTGGAGAAAGATGGCTGCTGACATTTGCAAGGGTTCAGGCTTCCTCTTAAGGCTTTGTGGTCCCAGCTTCTTGCAGTATCAGCTGTAGACTGAGACAAGTCTCATCTCTCTCCTGGGGCTCATTTCTCTGTGGACTCAGCTGCTCTGCTCTCTCTACAAGGTCAGCTGTAGACTATCACGTTCTCAAGGCTTTGTCCCTCTCCCCAGGACTCAGATGCTCTGCTCTCTCCCATGTGCTTACTTCCAAGGCTCCAGCTCAAAATTCCAACCTCACTTCTCTGTGGTGTGGTTTCTCTGTGAGTCCCGTCACACCAAGTTGGTGGGAGCTTTATGTCTACAGACATGGCCCAATCAAAACCCCAATCATAATTTAAGCATGCCTAGAAGAACAGACTAGTATAAAAACATAATCTAATATCTACTTTTGGAATTCATAAACAATGCCAAACTGCTACAGGCCAATACCCCAAAATATTTAGCAAAATCAAAGCTTCACTGCCATTTCATCACACCCACTCCACTCTCCTAGGATCACACAAATCTGGGCACAAGAAGTCTTGATTGAATTTCTTCCTTTCACTGTTTGGTCAGGCATCCTATTTCTTCCCATGAGATGATGCCCTTAGGGATAGAGTATGAGCATCCCCCTTTCTGCACTGGGTTCCTACCCTTCAGAGACACACAGGCCCCCTGGGTCTTGAGAACCATGGACTCCTCCCTAAACTTGGTGCTCTGGGAGGCCAGGAGCCTCATCTGGGTCATGGAGCTCACCTCCTTCATCCTCATCATGGTCAGGTTAGCCCTCCTAGGCAGGGAGGCCAGTTTTTCTTGCAAGCTCTTAATCATCTGGGAGGTGCCTCTTCACTCAGCCTGCTGTGCTTGGGCTCCTCTCAATGACATGGAGCAGTGTGGATCAGGGGATGCTTTGTACCCCACAGCCTTCCAAGCAAAAGACCCAGAGTCAAGCGGGCTGGGCTGGGGCTCAGACATGCAAGGCCTGCCAGCAAGGGTCCTGTCCACACCTGTGGGCCCCAAAGCTTGGAAGGCATGGCTCTCCCTGTCTCTTCCCCTGATGAAGAGGGGGCTCTCTTTCCAGCTGCATTTCCTCCTGCTGTGGAAGGCATTGATATAGACTTTTGAAATATAAAATACAAAATTCATGTACACTCAGTCCAGGGTCTTAGAATGCAACTTTTCCTTATGATACAATCACTCTGCTCTTCAGCATGAACCCTTCCCTATTTATTTGCAGTTCTCTTCATCTTTGCAAGTTCCTTATCCTTTTCACTAGAACCCTTTTGGATAAATCAGATCATATGGACGGGAAGGAGGAACACTCTGTTTAGATGTAACATCCTAGGTAGTATCTCATCCTCGGTTTTCTGATGAGAGATCAGCACTAAATTTTATTGAGCTTTGCTTGTATGTGATGCACTGCCCTTCTCTTGCTGCTTTCAGAACCCACTCCTCATATCTGGCATTTGACATTTTGAATAGTAGGTGTCTCTGAGTAGGTCTATTCAGATTTATTTTGTTTGGGGTACATTGCCTTTCTTGAATATTATTTATGTCTTTCATAAGGGTTTGGAAATTTTCAGTCATTATTACCTCAAATATTCTTTCTGCCCCTTTCCCATTCTCTTCTTCTTCTGGGACACTTATAACATGTTGTTTGTACATTTTGCACTGTCATTCTATTCCCTGGAAACCTGTTCAATTTCTTCTATTCTTTTCTTTTTTTGTTTTCTTGTCTTTTCCAGTTCAGAAGCTCTGTCTTCTAATTTACTAATTCTGTTCTCAGCCAATTCAAATCTGTTGTTACAAGCCTCTTATGTATTTTTTTTTTTATTATGGGTAAAAATCAAAATTCTCACAATACATACAAACATTTGCAAAATGATATATAAATATATATGCATATATGTGTATTCGCTTACAAAAATGTTATTTATATATATATATATATATATCTTATGTATTTTTAATCTCATCCATTGTGTCCTTCATTCCCATATCTCTGTTTCTAGGCTTTGAATGGTTTCAACTTGCTCCTAATGCTCACTAGTGTCTTTGGAATATCTTTTATTTGTTTAGCTGTATTTTCCTTTGATTCTCTGAATGGATTTAGGAGATTTGTGTGACCATTATTGATTAGTTGTCTTAAATCCTTAAATTAGCATCTCATCATGATTTTTGATTTGTTCCTTCAGCTGGTCTATATATTCCTGATTCTTCATATCACTTCTAACTTTTTTGCTGACGTCTAGCCATCTGATTATATTGGTGAATTACTCTCACGGTCAAACTCTCATTTACCTAATGGTTTCTTTCATGGCTCCTCTTTGATTTTTGGTTTAACTTATTCTAAATCTTTAAAATTTCCAAACTTAAGTTATCAAATCAAGGGTAGGGATCCACTCAAGGGATGAACACCAAATTCAAGGGGACTGGGACTCTAGAAAGTTTTTTGTACTTCTTGCAGTTTACCATTCTGCCACCAGATGGTGCTCTACAAAGACTTTTTCCTTAGAAAGTAAATCTAAGTACAAAATCACATCAAAATCAGTTATAGGCATGCAGTTTGTCTTGAGCCAAACTTCCCCTCTAGCTGTAACCCTACGAAACTTATAAAACAAGTTATCTGCTTCCAATATAAAAAGGAGGAACAGATATAGGATTAACATTTGCATTACCATAAGGAGAAAATGGAAGGAAAATGGGCATCACTGGTCCCAAAGAGTCTCAAAAATCTGCAGGGCATACTCCATTAAATTTCAAAGTCTGAGAGTCATTTATAGAATGATGTCTTCTTCTCAGGTCCTCTTGGGTCCCACTGCTTCCACGGGCTTGACCAAAGGCTGGATTCTCATTTAAATGCTCTCATCTGGGAGCTTGTTTTCTGGAAATGTGGAATTTCCCAAGCTAAAAATTTCTGGTTTCTTTGTACCCAGCAGTTAAGTTCTTAGTTTATCTCTTTCCTCTCACATTTTGTTATAAGCTATAAGGAGAAGCCTGGCTTCATTTTCCACAATTAATCTGCAAGTCTCCTCAGCAAAATGTCCAAGCTCATGATTTTCAATTTCTGCCTTATAACTAATATTAGGAGTCAATTTTGCTAAGTTTTCTGCAACTTTAAAACAAGATTTGTATTTTTCTCCAGTTTCTAATAGTAGGTTCACCATTTTCACTAAGAACTTCTCATCTTTAGCATACATATTTTAACCAATAGTCTTTTCAAAGAAGTATAGGTATTTTCTATCAAGCATATCACAATTCCTCCAAAAATATTGCTTTCCCATTTAAAAAGCCTTTCCAACATCTTAGGTAATTGCAAGCAATGACACCCGACCCTCCTGGTACCAATTTCTGTTTTATTTTGCCAAAGGGCTGCCAATACCCAAGTATCAGGAAAGAGTCGGCTTTTATTTAGAGGATTTATTTGAGGTAAAAGTTTATAGTTCTGAGATCATGAAATATCCATATCAAGACACCATTAGAGAGACTTTATCACAAAGTCAGCTATTGCTGACCCTGTTGTCTGGCCACATGGAATCAATATGTCCACCAATCTCTGCCAAGGTCTCTGCTTTCCTCTACATGCTCACCATCTCTTGGAGTACAGATCCTGGAGCACAGCTTTAAGCAACCAGTCCTACATTTTTCACTTTCCAAGCCTCCTACATCAGCCTCAGCTTCTCCCTTTTCTTCTGGAGTTCAGCTGAAAGTGATAGGCATATTCTGGATTTCAGCTGAAAGTGATCAGGCATATGGCTCATCTCTCTATGAAACTCAGCTCTTTGAGCCTTTCATGTGCTCCTCTCTTTGCAGCTAAGCTGTGGGTGAAATGTAGTCCCTTCTCTCACATTGCAGGATCAAATATGATGACTCCCTTTTCATGTGTGTGTGTATGTGTGTGTGTGTGTATGTGTCTATGTCTGTTTTTATCAGTCCTGGCAAGAGGGCAGAAACTCAACTTGAGTCATGCCTCACTGACAGTCTAGTCAAAAGGGTCTCACACACACAGAAATGGAATAATTTCTTTTTGGGATTCATAAAAGAACTTCAAATTGTCACAGGAATTAATGAAGAAAGAAACAGTCAATAACAACAAGAGCAGCAGGAGCAGCAACAAAAAATTTCAAGGGAAAAGTCAGAGTCCAGACAGGCTACAATGTCATCTAAAATGATAAAGTTTCAAGATAAATGAAGTGAACCATACACAGCAAAACCACAGTCAATAGAAATCGTCTCTTAATATCCTCAGACTTGGAATTAGGAGAGTTCAAAGCAGTGATTATAAATACATACAAGAAACTAAAGTAAATCATGTTAATGAATGAAAGTATGTAGGGCTACAATGAAGGAACAAAATGAAACTCTCAAAATGGTGAGAAAAAATGATATAAAAAGGAACACATTGAAATTTTAGTATTACATGAAAAACAATTATGGATGAAAAATTCAGTAGAAAAGCTCAAGTTTCAAGATGGCAAAAGAATTAATCAGTGTACTTGAAGATAGATCAATTTAAATTACCTCCTCTCATTATCAGTTAAAAAAAGACAAATGGAATGAAAAAAGCCTCAGAATCCTGTAATATAACATCAAATATACCAAAATATGTGTAATGGGACATGCAGAAGGATTGATGGAAAATATTGTAAAATACATTTAAAGAAGTAATGACTGAAAAATTTTCAAATGCAGTGAAAAATATTAATCTAAACATCCAAAACTCAACAAACCCAAATAGTTAAATATAAAAAGATATACACCTATACACAACATAGTCAAACTGTGAAAGCCAAAGATAAAGAGAAATCTAGAAAACAACCAAGGAAAAGAATTCATTACATAGAGGGAAGCATAAATATGATTAATGGCTGGATGCCATGAGGATTTGGGCTGACATAGACAAATTTCTGAAAGAAAAGCCTTGGCCAAGAATTTTATATAAAGTAAAGCTATCCTTCAAAAAGGAAAGTGAAATAAAGGCAATTCCAGATAAACAAAGACTGAGAGAATTTGTACATAGCATACATTCCTTACAAGAAATACTAAAGGAAGTATTTCAGGTTGAAAAGAAATTACTCCAGACTCTGACTCAAAGCTTTAGTGAGAAATGTAGAGCATTGAAAAAAAATAATGTGGGTCAATATAATAGTCTCTTTAGTTACATATTTTCTTATTTATTGTTTGCTTTAAAATACATGAGATTCTATAAAGCAATAATTATAACATTGGATTGCAGTTTTTAACATCTATAGATATACAATATATGACAATAAGAGCAAAAATAAAGGAGGAGTAAATGGAGGCATATTGAAACAATGTTTGTAAATTTTATTGCATTAAATAAACAATCTGAAGTATATTGTGATAAATTAAGATGCATATTGCAATCCTTAGGTTACATTTCCTAGAAGATAACATCAGATTAGAATTTTATGAACATCATCTTGTCAGCAGTGTAGAGATAACTTTGAAGGAGTTTAGTCTAAAAGAAAAGGAATCATTTGGAAGGTGGTGTCAGATATCCAGGAAATAAGCAACAAAAATCTTGGCTAAGACTAGGGCAACAGGAACAATAAGCAGAGCTAAATTATGAAAAATCTATTTAGGAAGTAGAATTCACAGGTCTCCATTACTAATTATATCTAAGGGTGCAAGAGGGAGGTGTCAAGAAAACCTTTCAGATTTCTGGCTTAAACAATTTGCAGATAGTGGTAACATTCCTTGTGACCAGAAAGAGGGGCAGAACTTTGGGGAAGAGGTTTAGTTTGAGATACTTATGATATTCGAGTTGGAATTTCAGGTGTGGATCTCAGTTGAGTGTTCTGGACTAGGTGTGAAGAGTTGTAACTTACTGGCAGATTGATTGAATTTAAACCATAGTTCTGGATGAAGTCACTCAAAGAGAGTGCAGGGGAATATGCAGGAGCTTGAAATTTGTGGAACATCAATATAGAAGGGGTAAGTAGGGATAGAGATCCATTTTTCTATTTTTTTCTTTTGCTGCTTGTGCTTTTGGTATGAAGTTCATGAAGCTCATGAAACCTTTTCTTACTATAAGTTCCTGTAGATGCTTCCCTACATTATCTTCCAAAGTCTTTATGGTCTCATCTCTTATATTTAGATCTTTGATCCATCTTGAGTTGATTTGTATAAGGTGTGAGATGGTGTTCCTCTCATTCTTTTGCATATGGATATCCAGTTCTCCAAGCACCATTTGTTGAAGAGGCTATTCTCACCCAGTTGAATGGGCTTCGTGTCCTTGTCAAATATCAGATGATTTTATATGTGAGGATCTATATCAGAGATCTCAATTCAGTTCCCTTAGTCAGTATGTCTATCCTTGTGCCAATACCATTCTGTCTTGACCCCTGTAGCCTTATAGTATGTTTTAAAGTCAGGTAGTGTGATTCCTTCTATTTCCTTTTTTTTTTTTTCAATATGGCTTTGGCTATTTTGGGCCTCTTGCCTTTCCAAATAAATTTCATAGTTTTTCCAATTCAGTGAAAAAAGCTGTGTTGATTTTTATTGGTATTGCATTAAATCTGTAGATTAGTTTGGGTAGGGTAGATATCTGAATGAAGTTTAGTCTTCCTATCCATGAACAGGGAATAGACTTCCATTTACTTAAGTCTTCTTTGATTTCCTTTAACAGTGTTGTGTAGTTTTTAGCAAATAAGTAATTTACATCTTTAGTTAAACTTATTCCTCGGTATTTGGTTATTTTAGTTACTATTGTGAATGATATTTTTTTCTTGATTTCCTCCTTAGATTGCTCATTATTGGTGTACAGAAATGCTACTGATTTTTGTATGTTGGTCTTATAACCTGTGACTTTATTGAACTCATTTATAAGCTCTAGAAGCTTTGTTGTAGATTTCTCAGGAATTTCTATGCATAGGATCATGTCATCTGCAAATAGTGACGTTTTTAGTTCTTCCTTTCCAATTTAGATGAATTTTTTATCTTTTTCTTGCCTAAGTACTCAAGCAAATACTTCTAGCACTATGTTTAATAGAAGCAGTGAAATCAGGCATCCTCGTCTTGTTCCCAATCTTAGATGGAAAGCTTTTAGTATTTCACCATTGATTATGATGTTAGCTGTGTGTTTTTTAAATATACCCTTTTTCATGTTTAGGAAGTTTCCTTCTATTCCTATCTTTTGTAATGCTTTTATCAGGAAAGTGTGCTGTAATTTGTGTAATGCTTTTTCTTTTTTTTTTTTTCCATCTATAGAGATGATCATGTGTTTTTTCTTTCAGTCAGTGTATGTAGTGGATTATATTGGTTGATTTTCTTATGTTGAGTCATCCTTGCATACCAGGGATGACACCCAGTTGGTCATGGTGCATAATACATTTGATGTTTTGTTGAGTACAGTTAACAAGTAGTTTGTTGAGGATTTTAACATCTAGGTTCATTAGAGAGATTGGTCTATAGTTTTCCTTTCTTGTGCCATTTTGTTTGGTATTAGTGTGATGTTGTCATCATAGAATGAGCTAGGCAATAAAATCTTCTATTTTTTTGAAGAGTTTAAGAGAGATCCATGTTAGTTCTCTCTTGAATGTTCAGTAGAATTCTCCTGTGAAGCCATCTGGTCCTGGGCTCTTCTTAGTTGGGGTTTGGATGACTTATTCTATCTCTTTTCTTGTGCTTGGCCTGTTGAGTTCATCACTTTTTCTTTTGACAGTGCATGCTCCTTGTGTGTTTCTAGGAATTTGTCCATTTCCTCTAAGTTATCCATCTTGTTGTTATATAATTTTTCAAAGTATCCTCTTATGATACTCTTTACTTCTGTGGGGTCAATGGTGATATTCCTTTGCTCAATTCTTATTTTATGTATTTGCATCATCTCTTTTTTTCTTTGTTAGTCTAGCTAAGGGTTTGTCAATTTTATTGATCTTCTTGAAGAACCAGCTTTGGCTTTGTTTATATTTTCTAGTGCTTTCTTATTTTCAATTTCATTTAGTTCTGCTCTAATCTTTGTTATTTCTTTTATTTTCTACTTCCTTTGGAGTTAGTTTGTTGTTCTTTTACTAATGCCTCCAGTTGTGCAGTTAGGTCTTTGATTTTAGCTCTTATTTTTTAAAAAGATTTGTTCATTTTTTTCTTGGTTTATTAATTAATTAATTAATTTATTTATTTCACCCCCGCTCTATTGTTTCATGCTTGCTGCCTTATCTCTGTGTGTTCTTCTGTGTCTGCTTGTCTCCAATCCTGGGACCTTCCAGAGTGGGAAAGAGGTGCTCAATCTCTTGTGCCATCTCAGCTCCCTGGTCTGCTGCATCTCTTATTGTCTCTCCTATGTGTCTTTTTTTTTGTTGTATCATCTTGCTATGCCACTCTCTGCATGAACCAGCACTTCATACAGGCCAGTGCTCCTGTGTGGGCCAGCACTCCTGTGTGGTCCTGTACTCTTGCATAGCCTGTACTCGACATGGGTCAGTTCTCTGCTCAAGTCAGCTCACCATGCAGGCCAGCTTGCCTTTCACAAAGAGGCCCTGGAAATTGTACCCTGGACCTTCCATATGGTAGACAGAAGCCCAAATGCTTGAGCTACATCTGTTTCCCTTTCTTCTTTTTAATATATGCGTTTATGGATATGAATTACCCTCTCAGTATTTCTTTTGCACCCCATAACTTTGATATGTTGTGCTGCCATTTTCATTCATTTCAAGATAGTTACTGATTTCTTGAGTTTTCCTCCTTGACCCACTGTTTTTCTAAGAGTGTGTTGTTTAACATCCGTATCTTTGTACCTAATCTGATTCTCTGCCCCTTACTGATTTCCAGCTTCATTTCATTGTGGTCAGAGAAATTACTTTCTGAATTCATTGAGAGTTGGCCTAGCATGTGGTCTATCCTAGAGAATGATCCATGTGCACTAGAGGAATGCATATTCTGCTGTATTTGTAGGAAGTTTTCTGTATATGTCTAAGTCCAAATCCTCTAATGTATTATTCAAAGTCTTTGTTTCTTTATTGATTCTCTGCTGAGATGTTCTATCTATTGGTGATAATGGTGTATTAAAGTCCCCCACTATAATTGTATAAACATCTATTTCTGCACTGAGTTTTCCAGCATTTGTCTCATGTATTTTGAGGTGCCCTGGATAGGTGCATAAATGTTTATGATTGTTCTTTCTTCTCCCTGGATTACCCCTTTTATTATTGTACAGTGTCCTTCTTTGTCTCTTACAATAGTTTTGCATTTGAAGTTTAATTTGTCTGATATTAGTCTAGCTATTGCCACCATTTTTTTGGGTTATTGTTTGCTTGTAAAATTGTTTTTCAACCATTCACTTTCAGCATGCTTGTATCCCTGGATTTAAGGTGGGTTTCTTTTAGACAGCATATAGATGGTTCTTATTTCCTTACCCATTCTGCCAATCTGTGTCTCTTGACTGTTGAGTTTAATTCATTAATATTAAATGTTATTACTGTGAAGGAATTACTTTAGCCATATTTTATTTAGGTTCATGTATGCTATGTGTTGTTTTTATTTCTCTTTTTTTCTTTTTAGTTCTTCTTAGACTCTCTTCCAATTTTCTTTCTCCTGTTTTTTCCTTTCAACCTGCAGAACTCCCTTTAGTATTTCTTGAAGTGTAGGTTTCTTATTGACATATTCTCTTAATTTATGTTTATCTGTGAATATTTTGAGCTCTTCTTCTTTTCTGAATGCCAGCTTTGCTGAATAGAGAATTCTTGGCTGGAAGTTTTTTTCTTTTAGCATCTTAACTATATAATACCACTGCCTTCTTGCCTCCATGGCTTCAGATGAGAAATCTGCACTTTATCATTTCAATCTTCCATTGTATATGATGTTTTTCTTTTCTTTTACTGCTTTCAGTATTCTTTCTTTGTCTTGAACATTGGACAATTTGACAAGTAAGTGTCTTGAAGTAGTCCCGTTAGGATTTATACAGTTTGGTGTGCTCTGCATTTCCTGGATATCTACGTCCATCTCCCTCAATAGAGTAGGGAAGTTTTCACCCATTATTTCCTCCACTACTCCTTCTGTCCCCTTTCCCTTCTTTTTTCCATCTAAGATGTCTATAATGCATGTGTTTTTGTGTTTCATGTTGTCATTTAAATCCCTAATCCCTGCTGAATTTTTTCTATCTTTTTATCTATCTCTTCTATCTTATTTATTTCACATGTACTGTCTTCCACATCACTGATTCCTTCTTCTGCCTGTTTAAATCTGCTTTTGTTTGCTTCCAGGGTATTCTTGATTTCTTGGATTGTGCCATTCATCACCATCATATCCATTATATTTTAATGTATGTTTACAATTTTTTCAGTCTGTTTTCCCTTGTATTCTTAATACCTTTAATCTCTTCCTTCACTTCATTAAGTTGATTCATGATATTTATTTGGACATCTCTGATTAGTTGTTCTATGTTCTGCATCTCTTCCTGGTTTTTAGTTTGCTCACTGGACTGGGCCATGTATTCCTGTTTCTTAGTATAGCTTGTAAATTTTTGTTGGTGTCTAAGCATCTGTTTATCTTGATGGTTTTATTCAGTTGTTTAGTTGCTCTTTCTATCCTATGGTTTTATTTAAGTGTTGTTTTTGTTTGTGTGGTAAGGTTTCGCACTGACACTTAATTCCTCTTATTCTATTTCCTTGTTGTTGTCTATCTTCCTTGGAAAGAAAAAAAAATAGGACAAGAGAAAAAGGAAGAGATAGGAAGATAAAATAAACAACAACAACAACAATAATAATAATAATAGTAAAAAGTAGGAGAGCACCCATACAAGACCTAGAAATTGAAAAATTAACTTGAGTAAGAAGCACAGATGAATAGATTAGAAAAGTGGAATCAAAAATATGAAACAAGAAATAGAATAGAGAAAAATACATAGAATAAATTTAAAGTCTGGAATGGTGAGCAGAGGGGAAAACAAAAGAGAAAAGAGAGAAAGAAAAAAGTAAATAAAGTAAACAGAGAAAAAAGGAGGAAAAAAAAGAATTGGAGATGAAATAAAAGAGGTGGAATCAAAGAACATCAGCAGAAAACAAGAGATATAAAGATCAAGGAAATAAAAGAAATATCTTAGAGTAAATCAGTCAACAAAATAAAATAGAAAAACAGCAAAAACAAATGCAGAGAAACAAGGAAGTGGATACAGAACAATCAAGAAACAAGTTAGTCGTGACTCATTTAAAAAAGGAGACAGAAAAATAAAAAACAAACAAACATCCTTTGGTTAGTTAGCCTTTCAGAAGTCTATCCTTCCCTTTTCCATTGGGCAGATTATATTCCCTGCAGTCTGGCCCAGAGTGGTGCTGATCAACTGCCTGTCTTTGCCTCTTCTCTGATGTTGTTCTGCTTTTTTCCTAGGTATCTGGGCATGACCACCTGCCTGAGGAGATCCCCCTCCTCTCTCCCTGTCGAGTCAATCACTTCTGATTTCCATGGGGACCCAGCTGACTAAACTCACCACAAAGAAATCACTTTCCACCCTCCCAGACCCCTTTTACTCACAGGGAGTCTGCCATCACACTCCCTTTTAAAGCAGGGGCCAGGGGCTCCACCTAATCTATCCACCCTGGAGCCAGGTCTGTATCCTGCCTCCAGCCTGTGAGGTAAGCAACCCATGGCTTCCGCCTGGCTTCCCTGTCTATCCAGTATCTTCCTAGATGAATCAGAGCACCTTCCCATGGAGGTAGATTTTTGCTTTACTCTCAGTTAGATACAATTCACCATGAGTTTTTTTTTTGTTTTGTTTTGTTTTTAGGTTTTAGCAGTCATCTCAAAATTTATTCAAATTTTATCAGGATTATAAAAGTATAAAGGGAGTCATACTTTTTAATGGTGATACTAAAATCAAATCCAGATATAGATATAAAAAGAGATAGAGGTATTACCTTAAATTTATATGCAGATTTGCATATATATCTATATATAGATATAGATGCTTCTTGTTCTATACATCTCCTAGTAGAGGGGTGGGAGAGTGGCATAAACATATCTGCCTACTTACTGAAATTCATTAAATATAGTGCATAAGGTATACCATCTATATATACTTTTACTAAAGTAATTGAAAAAACATTGTGATAACTGCTGAAGAGTAAGTTATATAAAAGTTCACTGAATTACAATACTTGATTATTATTTCTATTTTACTTAGTTTCATTTATTCATTATATAAGATTTTATTTTTAAGTTACATTAAAAAGTAATGAGTTTAAATTAACTTAAATGATGGAAGCAATATTGAAATATAATTTCCTTTGTAAATACACTGTAATATTATACATCATTAAAATCCCTATGGCCACAATCCCTTTGTTCCCCAGAGGTAAATATTTCCTTCCACACCTTTTCCTTTCCATTTACGAGTACACAAGTACCATAGAACTGCATGACATTCTTCAGGTGGAATTTTTTTTTAACATACAAGTTAGCATACTCTGGTAATCTTTGTGTGGCTTATGGTTTGTGCTCAAACTTATATCTTAGTGATTTATCCATGTTAGATGTATCAGATAACATGTTAAATGTGTCACATTTAAATTTCTGCCTTGTTTTCCATAATAAGAGCCTATCACCTATTATTTACATTCTATTATTATTAGAAGCTATTTATAACACTTCTTCTTTTCAATTTTTAAAAAAAAATTATTTATTTTTTATTGTGGGTAAAAATCAAAATTTTCACAATACATATCACTATTTGTAAAATGATATATAAATATATATGCATATATGTGCATTTGCTTACAAAAATGTTATTTATATATATATAAATATATTTTAAGAGGTGCTTAGATTACCGAAAATATTACATGGAACCCCCTGGGATTCCCATGTTGCCCGCCTCCCACACCTCCCACCACATCCCACACGAACATCTCCCACAAGTGTGGCCCACCACCCTCAATGGACTTACACATCCTGGGGCCTTGCCACCAGCCATAGACCACAGTTCACATTGTAGACCACACTCTCTCCCACACAGTTCAGAGTGGTGTGTGCTGATTTAAAATGACCTACATCCATTGCCACAACGGTACTCAAGACAACCTCCAAATCCCAAAGAAGCCCCTGTATTTCAACTACTCGTCCCCTCCCTGTCCCAAAAGTGTCAAGTGACCACTGGCTCCACCTCATTGTTATAATTTCTTCCATTGCTAGAATCACCATATGTGTACAACAGAATACCATCAAGTCCACTATAGCCCATAGTTCTTCCCCCAATCCTGAGGGGACTGGGGTGGTCATGTCCACTCCACCTCCAAGTGAGAGGGGGCTTATATCTCATGGATATGGTGGGTGGGATGATCCTGCCTGCAGATGCAGGCCCTCTCCAATCCCTGGGATGGCTGTTGCCCATCGTTGTCACCTCGCCAGGTGACTTGGATGAGTCCATTGAGCTGTAGGGTAGGAGTTGCAGCTCCACGAAGATTCCACGAACACTTGGCACATAGTTAGGTCAGAGGCTCCGGTCTCTGGAAGTATACCTAAAAACTTCTGCATCGCATATAGGTTTGAATAGAAGGGACTGATGAACCATGTGCAGGGAGGACTTATATGAGTCCAATTCTGACACTCTCAGGAGCACAGATTGCAAAATAGAGCCCACTGATGAGGCATCAGTCTCTGGGGCTATCCCCACTTATATAGGACCTGGGTGTCTCCAGAGGTCTCAGGAGCCCCTCTGTGTGGGGTGATAGGCACTTAGATGTTCTATGAGCTCCTACTGAGGTGTGCGTAAGAGTTACCTCTGGGATGACCTCCCGACTCTCTTTGAAGTCTCTTAGCCACCTGAACTCATTTG
Organism: Tolypeutes matacus; assembly: GCA_026826555.1. NCBI lineage: Eukaryota > Metazoa > Chordata > Mammalia > Cingulata > Chlamyphoridae > Tolypeutes > Tolypeutes matacus. The sequence goes on from JAKSZT010054206.1 coordinate 240,098, forward strand.
TCTTTACCTTTTCCCCCTTATATTCAAGGTCTTTTTCCAGTTGTGTTGCCAGTTGGCACTTGGTATTAATCCCTCATTGCCAGGGAGGCTCATCCCCGGGAGTCATGTCCCACGTTGGGGGGAAGGTAATGCAATCATATGCTGAGTTTGGCTTAGAGAGAGGCCACATTTGAGCAACAAGGAGGCTCTCAGGTGGCAACCCTTAGGCACCCCACAACTGCAGGCTAAGTCTCAGTTACAAGAGCAAAGACTCACAAGGGTGGTCATCAATAAAAAGAACACATCAGTGGGTCATCCTCTTTTGACAGACACTGTCCCTGCACTCAGAGGACTATTGCTGCTCCCTTGGAGACTGTTGCAGTGCTCTCCAGGCTAGGAATTCAGATTCCCTCATTTATTGTGTGATTGTCCACCCATCGTGACCATGCCCCATCTTTTGATCTTTAGAACGATTTTGTATATCTTCATGTATATTCAGATGAACTAATTCCCATGAATACCCCCTCCCAGAAACCCCCCACCAATAATCCCCTGCAGTGGCCATTATAACCCTTCTGTGATCCAAATCCTCCATGAACATGTAGTCCATAAAATAATAGAATATATTTACTAGGCAAAAGAAACAACTATATTAAGCTTACATGCAAGAGACAAACATAAGGAAACACAGGGGAAAAAAAAACAAGAAAAGAAAAAAACAAATAATCAAACAAACAAACAAACAAAAAACAAAATGTAATTAGCGGATTGGGACATTCAAAATAATGGGCAAAAAAGCAAAGGAAATGCCTTCAATATATATATATATATTCTTTTTTTTTTCCTTTCTCTTTTCATTTTTTTTCCTTCCTTTTATCACTGTGTTATCAGATGTCCAGTGTCCCATGACATCTTCCCCCTCTCAATCCCCATTGTCTCCCAATTTTTCATTTAATTTTCAAAGAAGTTTTAGGTCACAGCAAAGTCACACATAGAGTGCCGGAGACTCCCAGATACCAAACCAAGCCCCTACCCCACCCCATATTAACCACCTCCCCTTTTTTTTTGGATGTTAGCATTGTTATAACTGTTATACAGAAAGCAAAATATAGCAACTAAACATTGTCAATGATTTACAATATAGTTTACAATTTAGATGATAAAGTTTAATAATTTTGATGATATTTACCATGTCCTATGTCCATTACTGTAAGGTAATGAAAAACCTTCCCCATGACCACCAAACAACCCATTAGATCTTGACTGTTCCCTTACCCCCAGCCCCCCAGGGCCCATGATACCACCCTATCCTGACCCATGGAATGTCAAGATTCACAGTTACATGCCCTGGGAATTTGAACCTGTCCTTAATCCACCCACTCGCCAGTGCTGCACCACCAAACCCAGGAACACCACCACTCATCTGCCCCCTCCCCCCAACATGCAACCACACTCTATCCCTTTACCATAGATTATGGCCATATGGGTGATGGCTCAATGCCTGCTCTTCTCTTACTCTCCCTTGTTAACCTTTCTTTCAGACAATGGTTCTCAGAGACTGCTCACATTCCTCAGTTCAGATCAGTGAGATCATATACTGTTCATCCTTCAGTGCCTGGCTTGCTTCACTCAACAAAAGGTCTTCAAGATTCATCCACATTATTCCATGTGTTAGCACTTTGTTCCTTCTTAAAGCTGAGTAATATTCCATTGTATATATGTACCACATTTTGCTTATCCATTCATCTGTTGATGGCACCGGGGCTGATTCCAACTTTTGGCAATGGTGAACAATGCCGCTATGAACATTGGTGTGCATATATCTGTTTGTGTCTTTGCTTTCAGTTCTTCTGGGTATATCCCCAGCAGTGGAATTGCTGGATCATACAGAAGATCTATTGTTAGTTTTCTGAGGAACCGCCAAACTGTCCTCCACAGTGACTGGACCATACTGCAGTCCCACCAGCAGGGGACATCCTCCACATCCTCTCCAACATTTAGTGTCTCCTGTTTTTTTAATAGCTGCCATTCTGATGGGTATAGGATGGTATCTCATTGTAGTTTTGATTTGCATTTCACTGATAGCAAGTGATGTTGAGCATTTTTTCATGTGCTTTTTAGCCATTTGTATTTCTTCCTTGGAGAAGTGTCTTTTCAGGTCACTTGCCCATTTTTTAAATGGGTTGTTTGTCCTTTCATTTTCAAGGTGTAGGATTTCTTTATATATGCAGGATATTAGGCTCCTAACAGATATATGGTTGCCAAATATTTTCTCCCATTGTGTAGGCTGCCTTTTAATTTTCTTAATAACATCCTTTGAGGTGCAGAAGTTTTTTATTTTGATGAGGTCCCATTTATCTATTTTTTCTCTTGCTGCTTGTGGTATGGCTGTGAAGTCCATGAAACCATTTCCTATTACAAGGTCCTGTAGATGCTTCCCTACATTATCTTCCAAGGTCTTTATGGTTTGGGCTCTTATATTTAGATCTTTGATCCATCTTGAGTTGATTTTTGTATAAGGTGTGAGATGGTATTCTTCTCTCATTCTTTTGGATATGGATATCCAGTTCTCCAAGCACCTCTTGTTAAAGAGGCCATTCTCTCCCAACTGAGTGGGCTTCGTGGCCTTGTCAAATATCAGATGACTGTATATGCGAAGATCTATATCAGAATTCTCAATTCGGTTCCATTTCAGTAGGTCTATCGTTGTGCCAATACCACGTAGTTTTGATCACTGTAGCTTTGTAGTATGTTTTAAAGTCTGATAGTGTGATACCTCCAACTTCATTTTTCTTTTTCAATATGTCTTTGGCAATTTGGGGCTTCTTGCCTCTCCAAATATATTTTGTGGCTAGTTTTTCCAGTTCCTTAAAAAATACAGTGTTGAGTTTTATTGGGATTGCGTTAAATCTGTAGATTAGTTTGGGTAGGATAGACATCTTAATGATGTTTAGCCTTCCTATACATGAACAGGAAAATTTTTTCCATTTATTTAAGTCTTCTTTGATTTCCTTTAACAGTGTTGTGTAGTTTTCTGTATAGAAGTCCTTTACATGTTTAGTAAAATTTATTCCTATGTATTTGATTCTTTTATTTACTATTGTAAATGGTATTTTTTTCCTGATTTCCTCCTCAGTTTGCTCATTATTGGTGTACAGAAATGCTACGGATTTTTGAGCATTGATCTTATAGCCTGCAACATTACTGAACTCCTTTATAAGTTCTAGAATCCTTTTTGTATATTTCTCAGTGCCTTCTATGTATAGGATAATGTCATCTTCAAATAATGAAATTTTTACTTCTTTTCCAATCTGGATGCCTTTTATGTCCTTTTCTTGTCTCAGTGCTCGTGCAAGTACTTCTAAGACAATGTGAAATAGGAGTGGTGATAGTGGGCATCCTTGTCTTGTTCCTGATCAGTGAGGGAAGGATTTTAGGATTTCACCATTGAAAATGATGTTAGCTTTGGGTTTTTCATATATACCCTTTATCATTTTCAGAAATTTTCCCTCTAGTCTATCTTTTGTAGTGTTTTTATAAGGAAAGAGTGCTGTATTTTGTCAAATGCTTTTTCTGCATCTATAGAGATGATCATGTAATTTTTTTTCTTTCATTCTGCTTATGTGGTGTATTACATTGATTGATTTTCTTATATTGAACCATCCTTGCATACCTGGGATGAAACCCACTTGGTCATGGTGTATAATCCTTTTGATATGTTGTTGAATGCGATTAGCAAGTATTTTGTTAAGGATTTTAGCATCTAGGTTCATTAGAGAAATTAGTCTGTTATTTTCCTTTCTTGTGGTATCGTTATTTGGTTTTGGTATTAGGGTAATATTGGCATCATAGAATGAGTTAGGCAATATTCTTTCTACTTCTATTTTTTGGAAGATCTTAAGTAGAATTGGTGTTAGCTCTTTCCGGAATGTTTGGTAGAATTCAGCTGTGAAGCCATCTGGTCCTGGACTCTTCTTAGTTGGGAGGTTTTTAATGACTGAGTCTATCTCTTTACTTGTAATTGGACTGTTGAGTTCATCTATTTCTTCTTTCATCATTGTAGGCTGTTTGTGGGTTTCTAGAAACTTGTCCATTTCCTCAATATTGTCATTCTTGTTGGCATATAATTTTTCAAAGTATCCTCTTATGATACTCTTTATTTCTGTGGGGTCAGTAGTGATATCACCTTGCTCATTCCTTATTTTATGTATTTGCATCTGTTCTCTCTTTTTCTTTGTTAGTCTGGCTAAGGGTTTGTCAATTTTGTTGATATTCTCGAAGAACCAGCTTTTGGTTTTGTTTATTGTTTCCAGTGCTTTCTTATTCTCTATTTCATTTAGTTCTGCTCTAATCTTGGTTATTTCCTGTTTTCTACTTCCTTTAGGTTTAGTTTGTTGTTGTTTTTCCAATTCCTCCAAGTGTGTAGTTAGGTCTTCAATTTTAGCTCTTTCTTCTTTTTTAATATATGAATTTATGGCTATGAACTTCCCTCTCAGAACTGCTTTCGCTGCATCCCATAGATTTTGATATGCTGTTTTGTTGTTTTCATTAGTTTCAAGGTAGTTACTGATTTCTTTTGAGATCACCATGAGTTTTATCCTCACTTAATATCTTCACTGTGGGGGATAGGAGCCCTTCCCAGCAGCCAGGAGATTTAGTAACTCAAGTTTAGTTGTTTTGGCTTCTTCATCTCTCTGACCCTCATTCTTCTGGGAGTTGTTAAGCAGTGTCCTGATTTGCTGTACCCCAAAGCAGGTCCCCAAGGCAGCCTCTGCCTTATTCTCTGTTGTTTTAGTGAGATCTAAGCCTTATCTGCCTAACCCATTGGCCATCTTCACACTGAAATTCTCACATTCTTGAAGTCCTTTGAATCAGAAAAGTGTTTAAGTTTGGGGAGGTCCCATTTATCCATATTTTCTTTGGTTGCTCCTGCTTTCAGTGAAGGTTTAAAAATCCACCACTTACCACCAGTTCTTAAAGATGTTTCCCTAAATTTCCATCTGGGAACTTTATGGTTTTAGCTTTTATATTTATGTCTTTGATCCATTTTGAGTTAATTTTTTATATGGTGTTAGATGGGAATCCTGTTTCTTTCTTTTGGCTATGAATATCCAGTTCTCCCAGCACCATTTGTTGAATAGACTGTTCTGCCCCAACTGGGTATGTTTGACATCCTTGTCAAAAATCACTTGACCATAGATGTGACAGTCTCTTTTGGAATGATCAATTCAATCCCATTTTTCTATGTTTCTATCTTTATGCCAGCAGCATGCTCTTTTTACTACTTCAGCTAGATAATATGATGGTGCATTTAAACATAAAGCTAGACCAAAGGATCTCAGTACTTGTACATCCCACAGTGCAACTGGCAGAAATAGAGTTGTCTCTCTCCAAATTAAAGATAAGGGTAGCAGAATTGATTTTTCAACAATCGTTTTTCTATCACTTCATTGTTCCAGATCACTTCTCTCTCTCTCTCTTTTTTAAATTTTAGGCTGTACTGGAGATTGAAGCCAAGATCTCATACATGGGAAGCAGGCACTCAACCCCTGAACTCCACCTGCTCCCTCTATTCTCATTTTAATTAATTATAAATTGTATTTGGAATAGTGTTAATTTATTTATTCTCATTTTCACAGATGTAATAAATAAAGAAGCTTTGCAAAGTTTCTAATCCCCCCAAATTAATTAATTACTAAATTCATTCATTCAACAAATATTTTTGAGTTATTTTTAGGTACCAGGCCCAATATATGTACCAGACATATACTGACAAACAGAACAGACAAGATTTTGTCTTCATAGAATATTATTATGTGGAGCAGGAAGATGATAATATATATCTCACACATACAATATTATATCAGGAGAAATATGTGTTATTTTACCAGCATCCTAAGTGTCTCCCCCACTAAAAGTCCTCTATTGTGACAATAGTATAAGCAAAATCTTTGAAAATACTAGGAGAGTTCATTATAAATATGAAAAATTCTATTTCATTTGTTTCATTTTATTGTTTTTTTTTTTTTTATCTGCCTCCTTGTTGATTTTCAGTTTTGAATATAATTTTACAGCAGACAATAAGACACAAAGCAATTCCTGCTTGTAGGATCATGAACCATGCTCATTGTGGAGGTGTGATTGACTATGTAGTATTTTCAGTGACTCCCAAGGGGAAGTGTGAGAGTGGAGACATCAGGAGCAATGGATGGGGAGTTATTCCTCTTCCCATCTGCTCTTTGGATCCTTCCCTGTAGATTATGACTAAGTTGAAACCTCTCTTTTTTCATCTTTCAACTTTAAAGAGAATCAATGAAATTTTTTCTACATGGCCTTTTGAAAATATATGGTAAGATACTTATTTTTCTTCTTTCCCTACTTTTTTCAAGGAGGTAGTTGGACTTCGCAAAACAGAATCTATCAAAAGTGTATAATCAGCTCATTGAAATGGTCATGCTGAGTGAATTGGAGACTGAAGGGTAGGTCGGTTGGAGTAGGAAAGGAAAGTCCTAGACATTGGGAAAGGACAGGGCCTTAATTATTGATACTTCCCTGGAGTAGGTGGCAACAATTTAAAGGGAAATGGTGTACCTAGGGACATAAATATGTTAATGGTGCTCCTGGCCTTGTCAAGCTGCCTGTGCTCAAGTAGGGCATGGATACAGCAAAGCCAATGTTTCAGTAAAAGGGGTGTGGTAAGCCTCTTTTCCAATGCCTTGGTATTGGAAATACCAATATCCTGGAGAATATTGCAGAACAATAGGCAGTTCAGGGAACTCTAAGAAGAAATAATGTAATGTTTTCTACCATTTGGTAAGGAGGCACCTCCAACATGGAGTTTCAATTACTTAAAGAAGTATCATGAAAAAATTCTTATTGCAAATATCATTTTATGCACAGATTCATTCTGATAAATACCTATCTTTAATTCAGCCATTCAGTGAACAAAGATGTACTGTATAAGGTCTACATGGCAGATGCTATGCCAGATGCTCTTGAAAATGAAATAACTAGCAGAAATTCCCTCAAAGTTTGGAGAGAAACAGGGCCAAATCAAAAATTGATTTAGTTATCTTTTTGCTGTAAAGCAAATTACCCTCAAAAGTAGAGGTTTAAAACAACATTCACTGCAATCATGACTTTTCAGATTGGCAATTTGTAGTTTTTTTAGTCTGGTCCAGGCTCAGTTGCACTCAACTGGACTTACTCAAATATCTGCAATCCACTGTCATGTCAGCAAGTGACCTCCAGAATAAATCTGAAAGCTTGACTAATGCAGAGAATAATGTATGCTCACTTGAGTAAACTCCTAAACCTCCCAGACAAGTGATCTCAAAGGTCCTGAGCTCAGTCCTTTTATGTTGAGGACAATCATAACCCTGTTCCAGAGGCCCCAAAGTGAAGTACATGAAAGGGCTAAGGACATTCACAATAACATTTCCTGTGTCTCAGGACCAGTAGATGAAATAACAATAGCCCAAGTTCCACTTTTGAGTGGTGGCCCTTCTAAGAACCAGATCACACAATCCCATTCTACTAGTTATCTATGATGGATGTGTCATTTGGAGGAGTCAGCGACATTTGTTGATAAAACAAATGTATATCAAGTACCCACTATGTGTCAGACACTGTCATATTTTCTTGAAATGCACAGATGAGTTAAACCTGGTCTTTACCCCCAAGTTGCTATACTCTATTTGGAGGAGAAATTTGCATCTTAAAATCTCCCATTGCTGCTCCCTTGGAGACTGTGGCAGAGCTCTCCAGGCTAGGAATTCAGATTCCCTTATTTACACTACTGGGAGATGTTTGTGGGGGATGTGGTGGGAGGTGTGGGAGGTGGGCAACATGGGAATCCCAGTGGGTTCCGTGTAATATTTTGGGTAATCTAAGCATCTCTTAAAATATATGTATATATATATATATATATATATAAATAACATTTTTGTAAGCAAATACACATATATGCATATATATTTATATATCATTTTGCAAATGTTTGTATGTATGTGAGAATTTTGATTTTTACCCACAATTTAAAAATAAATTAAAAAAAAAAATCTCCCATTTACCATAGTTAGTGCCACAATGGGGGATAATCAGGTTCTCTGAAAACATTAAGCAAGAAAATCACCTAGTTAGGAATGCTCAGTAAGCTGTGACCTAGGTATAATAATAGCAAAAATTCACATGGACTTATTCTGTACCAGCCACTCATTGTTTCCAGTGTTCCCATTTATTATCCTATTTCATTCTACCTACAACACTATGTAATTGATAGAGTACTCCTTATTTTACAGATGAGGGAAGTAAGGCATGGAAAGTTCAGCTGAAATGTCTATAATCACATGACCAGAAAAGGGTGGAGCTGAGCTTGAAATGAAGGAGCCCAACTCTCTTAAACACCTTGTGTCTCTAAGGCAGGATGAGCCAGGGGAAGGGAGGGGAGACAAAGCCTTCTAGTCAGAGGGAACAGCCTGTATGAAGACACAGAGACAAAGGGAACTGTGAGTCATTCTGAGTGGGCATTTTGTGGCCAGGCCTGGAGAAACAAGTTACAACCAGAGTCAAATGAGATGTTTAGGGGAAAGTGACAGTCCATCACAGTTATCAGTCCCTGTTCCCCACTCACTCTACATCAATGAATAACCATTTCATTGAGGGCAGGGGTAAGTTTCAACTCCTTTTATTAAAAAATCTCTGTCCTCTCATAACCAATCCCCTGCTTCAACAATTGTCATGGATTTCATGTTGCCATGTTTAGGGTCAAACTGGGCACATAGAACTAAGTTATGTCAATTATGATGTCACACAAGAGTTACTGGAAGCTTTGGTGCTCATTCAGATTCTATCTGCTCTTCCATGTGGTTGGCAATCTGAATTCTGCCTGTGGGGAACAAACTTGGCTACCAACTGATCAATATTCAAGACTAAATCAGTCATCAACTCCGGAGAAGTTGGGACATCACCTAAAACTAAGAGGAGAGATAAAAATCCTTCAGAGGCTGTTTTTGTTTCACATCCACCCAGAGAAGATAAAACAGTGATCTGGAATGAAGAAGCCTTTAAGACTTTAGGTAAGGATGGAAGGAAAATTGCCTCTGATTGAAGAGAGCTAGGTTGTGAGGGGTCTGATTTCTCCTGTGACAGATTTCCTCTGATTTCTCTTGGACCTATTTCCCCATGGGTCAAAGGAAAGAAAATAAGGGTTTGGAGTGAAGGAATGAAGCCCACCAAGTCTTTCACTGAAAAAGTACTTCCAATAATTTGGTAGACAATTAATATATTAATAGATAAATGAAGGGTAAATGATTGTGTCAGCACAAAAATTCTATTTTGACTCTTAGGGGCTTTCCAGAATGGGCATAGGCAAATTACCCAATTATCAGGTCTGTAATCTGTTTTATATAGATGGAAAAGGAGGAACTAAGTAAGATCTGGGGTAGAGGGATGTGGGCTTGAGAAAGAGTAGTTAGGAGATTCTTACTTCATCTTTATTACATTTACTAATAAGATTGCATCTTTGGAAGACTTAAGAAAATAAAACCAATCAGAAATTTATGGGAGTGATGGTATGATGGGATACTGTGCTCCATCATGACACCACTCCCACAAAGTCCTGATTGATTTTATTTTCTCTATCTTTTTTAGTTCTACTGCCCCATCCTGAGTTCAGGCACTTCTCTATATTCTCCGAACTTCTTGCAAAGGGCCTAACAGCCTATAAAAATATAGCTTCAACTGAGGTTCACAATTTTAAGTCCTGTTTTCCCTAAATTGATCTTCTGCTATAATTCCTAGTTGTGTACTCTTACCCCAGCCAGTTTCCCCCTCCCCCATTTCTCTGATATTTCCCTGTGTTCACCTCCAGTGGCCAGTTCCTGCTTACTGTTCCCTATTGATCCTCTTCCTTATCTCTATCCTATGTTTCTTTCTCTCTATCCTATGTTTCCTGATGGATTTTTACATTCTCCCCATGCCCTGTCACCACAAATCATCTTTTTCTTTCTTCATCCTGCATTCTTCAATCCTTCTCTGTTATTTATAAACCTATGGATATCCTTAGGGTAACATCACCTTGATTCCACAAACCTTAGCTGAGGTTTTTATATCATGATTATCTGAGGTTTGTGGAATCAAAGCTCTCAGACATTGATGTCTATTTTATTCCTTGCCCTGAAGGACATAATCTAATAAGGGCATATTAAGAGGAGATTCTGTTCTGAGAAAGGCAATTTTAACTTTGTTTTGTTGCTTTGTTATGAGAGATACAAAGAAGACCTGTAAGAACCCTAACTAAATATACAAATTATTTCTTCCTAAATGTGATTCATTCTATATTGGCTTTCCTTAAAAAGTAGGTTAAAAAGAGGTTACCATTTATCCTGTTTGAGTGTTCCCACTTGAAATTTACTTAGAAAATTAATTACATAGAAAACTTCTTTCAGAGATTCACATAATAATATTGATTTTCAGGAATATGTGACCATTTCTATGTTCCAAAGGAGAAAATTCAATTGACATTCAAAAAGTAAATGTCAAAATAAAAAGAAAATTAAAATGGGAGAATTTGAAATTATAAACATAAAATCTCAGTAACTATTACAGCATTTTCAAGTCTTACAAGACAATATTATCATTAATATAATTGTGCACAGGACACTGTCTACAGCAGTATCCCTAAAGGAGAAGGATAGGCAATGTCATTTCACACATTTGGGGTATGATAGGGATAGAGAATCCTCCAGCGACACATGAGATCAGTGCTTGCTTATAGTTTTAAGAACCCTGGGCCCAGGTCACTCATACACTGTCCCTTCTCAGATTCCTCAAATTAAAAGAAGGTTCTGAATAAATAAATAAATAAATAAATAAATAAATAAATAAATAATAATAATAAAAAAAGAAGGTTCTGAGCAGACTACAGCATCAAAATCAATAAGTCCAAGTTCCAAACTCAGTACAAATCTAAGGATATCAGGGAGGTCTTCCTCAGCTTCATCTGAGTAGACCTCAAATTCATCAAGCTGTCTGTCTTCTTCAGATCATCAATGGGTCAAATGTGCATGTATTACCAAGGTCCACATGGTAAAGGGGGTTTCTGTTGAGTGGCACACAAGATTTTTTTTTTTCTCCATGGGAAAAATATTCCAGTATTTCAGGCTGAGCTCTCCAAGGAGAGCACCACAGAATTTGCCCCCAAGGGTAACCAATGTCAAGTTTAGTCTACTCCTTGGATACCTTCCAGGCGTTGCTGAAGCATGTATCCTTGAACCCACTGTCTAGGTGAATGAGGAAGAGAAACCCTGTACAGTGTCTGTGAACTGGTTGGACACCAGGGAGCAAGGCTTCCACTCTGTGACCTGCCATGTGTTCTCTTCCTTTGAGGCCATTCTGGAACACACAGTGTGGCAGGAAGGAAGGATTAAGCTGCCACATCTTCTATGAGAATAAGCTAAATAGGTAGAAGCCACTTTTAGCCCTAGACAAATCCAAATAGTGGCACCAGCAGTTGCAGCAGAGGTTGATGGTGACCATGAAGAAGGAAACAAAAGAAAAGGAGTAAATCTGTCGACACCTGCACTATAAGTTGGAAGAGCAGAAAAAGGAACTGAACAGGCTGAGGTAAGAACTGGTGAAGCTGCTGAGGCAGGAGAGCTGCCAGAAGAAACTGAGTACAACACATCCTCTATCGCAGAAAGAGAAGCAATTAGTGGGCCCACCTTAAGACACCATAACTTGGAAAAAGCATAGTTTGGAGCTAGAAATGCACAGCTTTCTTTGAAAATCTCCATTCATACTACTGTAAGCCACCTCCTATTTAAGGACTTCTACCCCATCCATTGTAATGTCACAGACCCCCACCCTACTGCATGAGGTTCAACAGCCCCAGGAGGAACTGGACTGAAGAAGCCTCAGAACAGCTGAGACCAGATCAGGCTAAAAGGCTGTCTCAGCCCAGTAGGAGATAGAAGAGGCCTCATCTAGAAGTTGAGTTCTATGGGACCCTGAAAATGAGCCACACTGTAAGCTGGAAACAGAGAAATGGAATTTCATTGGAACATGGGAGACTGGGAAAGGGTCTCAGCATAGGCAGCTCTATGGGAATTGAGTTTCTAAAGGAGAATGTACCTGAGATTTTAAAAATATAGACCATATTTAATTAGTGTGAAGGCACAACTTAATTTTATTGAAGAAGCTTTAGATTAAATAAATATTACATAAAAATATAGGGATTCCCATGTACATCACCCCCTCTTCCTGTCACATTTTTACCCATTAACATCTTTCATTAGGGTGGTGAATTTGTTACAATTAATGAGCACATATTGAAGCATTGATACTAACCATGGTCTGTAGTTTACATTATGGTTTACACTTTGCACTGCACAATTTTATAGGTTTTGACAGAATGTATAATAGTCTGTATCCATCATTGCAATGTGCAAAACAATTCCAATGTCCCCAAAATGCCCCATGTTACACCTTGTCTTCCCTCTCCCTCCCATCAGAACCTCTGTGACTACTGCCTTTATATCAATGTTACAATTTCTTCCATTACTAGAATAATAATAAGTCTACTTTGAACCATAAGTGCATTTCCCCCTTAGGTTTGTTCATTCCACAATCTTGAGGATTATGGAATGGTGATGCCCACTCTTATTCTTATTGAAAGGGGTCTTAGATACCATGAGGCAGATGTGTGGGACTGTCTTGCTTGCAATTGAAGATATTCCCTGTTTTTTGGGGAATGGGCACTTTAAATTGTCATCCTTTTGTTAGTATCTGGTTGAGTATGATGAATTGGAGGGTTTGAATTGGGTGTACCTCTGCCGAGATTCAGGGCTCAACCAGCATATGAACAGCCTGAAGATTTAAGTCTCTGGGACACATATTTAATGGGTATAATGTTAGTTATAGGTTGAAATAAAAGGATCATAGGAATCATGTGTAGGAAAAGTATAAATGAGTCCAACTCCAATACATTGGGGGGATAAGTTATTATATATTCCAAGGGAAGGCCCACTGGCAAGGTGCCAAATTCTGCAGTCATCTGCCCTGCCTATAGTGTACAGATGGTTCTAGAACTCTCAGCCCCACCGCCCACCCCCCACCCCCCACTTGAGCTACTGTTTACTGTAGCAGTCAGTGAGATCCTCCTAAGGTATGCATAAATGTAACATCTGGAATGGCCTTCTGGCTCACTTTGAAATCTCTTAGCCATAAAAATTAATTTGTATTTAATATTTCCCCTTTTTGGTCAAAATCTTTTTCCAAATGAATCACTAGTTGGTCTTGTTAATAATCCCTCAGTGCCAGGGATGCTTATCCCTGAGAGTCATATTCCAGCCTGGGGGAAAGTAGTGAGTTTATATGCTGAGTTTGGCTTAGAGAGAGGTCACATTAGAGCAACAAGGAGGTTTTTAGGAGTTAGCTCTTAGGCAACATATAATTCTAGGCTAAATTTCAATTTCACAAGAACAATGATCATAAGTACAAGTTTCAATATCAAGGGCCTGAAATATTGGTCTATACTTCTTCACTAGACACTGCTCATGTACTCTACAGATTCTTGCCACGGTACTAGAGAATGTAGTAAGACTCCTCAAGATGGGAATTTAATATTATTTTGGTTATTGCATGGTTCTGCATTCACTGAGACCACACCTCCTGGCCACTTGAACACATCCATATTCCGTAAAGACATGCCCCAGTTACACCCTTCCCCACACATCCCCCACCACTAACACTCTGCACCAGTGACACTCCCCTGCCATAATTGTGACTTCTGTAATCCAAAACTTCCCAAAAAACAAAGCATAGACATAAATAAATAAATAAAATAAGATAAAAATATAAAAAAGTTTAAATATTTTTGCCTTGTGTCCTTCATTCCCATAAGATCTGTTATCTTTTATATACAGTGATTTCTTCTGTGTGTTCCCCAAGTGTCTTATTTTTTTCACTTTATTTTCAAAGAAGTTTTAGGTAACAGAAAAGTCATGTAGAAAATATAGGGGATTCCCATATACCCATCACCTTTCTCTCCTCCTCTTTCATTGTCCCCTGTTAAGAACATCTTACATGAGTATGACACATTTGTTACAACTGATGAACAAATATTGAAGCATTGCTACTCACCATGATCAATGGTTTACATTATGGTTCATATTCTGTACTGTACACTGCTTTAAGTTCTAACAAAATGAATAATGGCATGTATCTTTCCTTGCAAAAATATGCAGAACAATTCCAATACCCTAAGAATGTCCCATGCTCCATCCATTCTTCCCTACCCCGCCCCCCGAACCCATGCTAAACACTAGGTTGCAATTTTTGAAGGATAAAGTTCATAGTTACATGTATTAATATTGTGGGCTTGACATATTGGCCCACCTTATTTTATTAGTCACTGCCTATGTTCTTGAGAGATTTTTGCTCCTCTATTTGAGAATCTGGCTGGACACCTCAGGATGGGGGTTTAATATTTTCTTGTTTATTGTGTGGGTCTCCACATACTAATAAAACACATTATGACAAGATGAACTCTTTCATACTCCATAGATGTATTCCCCGGGTGTACCCTTTCCCACATATCCCCCACCCCCAATAACCTGTGCCAATATCCCTCCCCTGATGTACTTGCTGAAAGAACATTCCCACCATTGTAGTTTTAACCTCGAGCTACAAGTCTCCAGAGTTCACCTGTTCCTTCCTCCTGTCCTCCACCCAGTTCCATGGATGGTCCAAACCACACTCCACCCTGTTCACCCTCACATTCCAGCACCTTTGACCCCACTCACATCCCTGCACCACTATCACCCCCATCCACTGCCAAATCATGCCTTCCACTTTATCATATATTTTGAAGGCACAACTTTAACATAGTTAAAAAGCAAATGCATTTTATTTAGTTATGTTGTATTATTTTCAGTACCAGCTCATAAAAATATATATTTGTAAGAATGCCATCAGAGATTCTTCAGATTGTCAATATAAAGTTGAATTTTATCTATCCTTCTGCCAATACTATGATGTTTTGACAACCTTAGCTTTATAATAAGTTTTAAAGACAGGGAGTGGGGGTCCTCCAACATCATTTTTATTTTTCAAAATGTTTTTGGCTGTTCAGCATCCCTTATCTACCAAATAAATTCAATGATTGGCTTTTCCATTTCTGCAAAGAAGGCTGTTGAAATTCTGATTGGGATGGCATTGAATCTGGAACTATTTGGGGTAGAATTGGCAGCTTGGCAATATTTAGTCATCCAATCCATAAGCTTGGAATCTCTTTCCATTTATTTAGATCTTCTTTGATTTCTTTTAGCAAAGTTTTATAGTTTTTTATGTTTTAGTCCTTTACATCCTTGTTTAAATTTATCCTTAGATATTTGGTTTTTAGTTGCAATTGTAAATGGAATTTTTTTCTTGATTTTTTTCCTCATTTTTCTTACTAGTGTATAGTATCACTACTAATTTTTTCATATTGATCTTGTACCCATCATTTTGCTGAATTCATTCATTAGCTCCAGTAGCCTCCTTGTAGATTTTTTTGGACTTTCTATACATAGGGTCAAGTCATCTTCAAATAGTGAAAGTTTTACTTTTTCCTTTCCAAATTAGATGCCTTTTATTTCTTTTGATTGCCTAATTGCTCTTATTATTGTTATTATTGTTATTCACAATATTGAATAACAGTGGTGACAGTGAGCATCATTGTCTTGTACCTGATCTTAGAGGATGGCTTTCAACCTCTCCCCATTGAGTATGATGTTAGCTGTGAATTTTTCATATATGCAATTCATCCTGTTGAGAAAGTTTCCTTCTATTCCTATCTTTCATAGTCTTTTTATCAAGAAAGGATCACATTAATCGATTTTCTTGTGTTGAACCACTATTGTATACTGGGGATAAAAGCCTCTTGATCATGTTTATAATACTTTTAATGTGCTTTTGGATTTAATTTGCAGGTATTTTATGTGGAGTTTTGCATCTATGCCAATTGATTTTTTATTAGGAAGTACTGGGTATTGAACTCAGAACCTTGTACATGAGAATCAGGTGCTCAACTACTGAGCTACATCTGCTCCCCTATGCCAATTCCTTTTGTTTTTTTGTTTTTACTTTTTAGTTGTTTATTATTTTTTTTTTTTAGTAGGTACTGAGGATTGGACCAGGGGCCTCATATATGCAAGGCAGGCACTCAAACACTGAGCCACACCTGTTTTCCAGCCAATTACTTTTTTTAAATTTTTTTTTATTTTTAATTTTTATTGTGAGTAAAAATCAAAATTCTCACAATACATACAAACATTTGCAAAATGATATATAAATATATATGCATATATGTGTATTTGCTTACAAAAATGTTATTTATATATATATATACATATATTTTAAGAAGTGCTTAGATTACCCAAAATATTACACAGAACCCACTGGGATTGCCATGTTGCCCACCTCCCACACCTCCCACCACATCCCCCACAGACATCTCCCACAAGTGTGGCCCACCACCCTCAATGAACTTACACATCCTGGAGCCAGCCAATTACTTTTTGACAAGCCTGCCAAGTCCACTCAATTGAGAAAGAACAGTCTCCTCAACATATGTTGGTGGGATAACTGGATATCCATACCCAAAGGAATAATGGGGGACCCCTCACACTATATACAGAAAGAAACTTAAAATGCTACAAAACATAAATATAAGAACCAGCATTATTAAACCAATCACCTTGAATACATAGGGAAGCATGTTCAGGACACAGTGTCAGGCAATGATGTCTTAGAACTACACACTAAACATAAGAAAGAAAAGAAATAATAGATAAATGGAACCTTATGAAAATTTTAAAAATTCTTTTGTGCATTAAAAGACATTATCATGAAAGTCATAAAAGAAAACCTACTTAATTGGAAAATATATTTGTAAATCACATATCTGATAAGAGTTTAATATGCAAATATATGAAGAAATACTACAATTTAACAATAAAAAGAAAAGCAACCCATTTGAAAATGGGCAAAAGAATTGATTAGACATTTCTCCAAAGAAGATATAAAAATGGTCAATAAAGCACATGAAAATACCTTCAACATCATTAAGTATTAGGGAAATGCAAACCAAAACCATGAGATACCATTTCATACCCACTAAAATAACAACAGTTTTTAAAATGGAAAATTACAAGTGTTGGGAAGAGGATGTGGAGAAATAGGGGCACTCATTCATTGTTGATGGGAATGTAAAATGGTGCAGTCACTATGGAAGATAGTTTTGCAGTTCCTCAGAAATTTAAGCATAGAATTGCCATAAGACCCTGCAACCCCACTTCTAGGTATATATGCAAACAATTTGAAAGCAGGAACTCGAACAGATATTTGCAAACCAATGTTCATAGCATCATTATTCACAACTGCCAAAATATGGAAGCAACCTAAGTGTCCATCAACTGATGAATGGATAAGTAAGATGTAGTTTACACATTAAATGGAATATTATTCAGCTATAAAGAGGAATGGAGTTCTGATACATGCAGCAACATGGATAAATCTTGAAGACATCATGTTGGGCAAAATAAGTAACACGCAAAAGGACAAACATTGTATGATCTCAGTGATATGATACAATTAGAATAAGCAAAATTGTAGAGTCAGAATCTAGAATATAGATTACCAGAGGCCAGGGTGGGGATAGGTAATGGGGAGTTAATGTTTAAATTGTACAGTTTCTATTAAGGATGATGGTAAAATTTTGTTAATGGATCATGGTGATGGTAGCAGAACATTGTGTAACTGATAGCACCAAACTATATATATGCATATGGGTAACAGGATAAATTTTAATTGTTTTACAGTTGATAGAACAAAAAAAATAGGACTATATAACATAAGGAGGGAAACCTACTCTAAGTGATGGAATATAGTTAATAGAACAATTTTAAAAATGTTCTTTCATGAATTGTAAAAAAATGAATCACACAAATGCAAGGTGTTAATAATGGTGTGGAAATTATTTTATGCATGATTTTTCTGTAAAACTCCAACTTTTCTAATTTAAAAAATCAATTTATGAGAGATGTGTGGGTCCATTTACTGACTTTCAATTCTGTTCAAAAGCCTATTTTATTTCATATCTTTATGCCAGTATCACAACTCTTTTGGTTACTGTATCTTTGCAGTACAATTTTAAGTTGAGAAGTGTGAGTTCTTCAACTTTTTCTATTTTTTCAAAAATTTTTTGTGTATTTGGGAAGGCTTGAAATTCCACATGTATTTGAGGATTGCATTTTCCATTTCTGCAAAATTCATTGCTGGAATTTTAATAAGGATTGCATTGAAGCTGTAGATGATTTTTTTGTAATACATCTTGGCAATATTAACTCTTCTAGTCCATTAACATGCAATATTTTGCTATTTAATAGGTCTTATTTAATTTCTTTCATCAATGTTTTTTTCCAGTTTTCAATGTAAAAGTCTTTTATATCCTTGGTGAAATTTATCCCTGTGTATTTTATTCCTTTGATACCATTGTAAATGGAATTGTTTTCTTAATTTCTCCCCCTGTTATTTGAGCTTTTACACAGCTACTTTGTTGAACTCATTTATTAGCTCTAATAATTTCCCTGTATATTTATTTGGATTTTCTATGCTATAATCATGTAATCTGTAAATAAATATAGTTTTACTTCTTACTTTACAATTTGCATGCCTTTCTGTTCTTTGTCTTGCTTAAGTGCCCTGGCTAGTACTTATAGTACAATATTGAACAGCAGTGGAGAAAGGTTGCATCCTCCTAGCCATAGGAGGAAAGCTTTCAGTATTTTACCATTGAGAATCATATTGCAGTAGGTTTTTTATAAATTGCCCTTAACATGTTGAGAAATTTCTCCTCCAGTCCTAGAGATTTGAGTGTTCTTAACAATAAATGGTCCTGGACTTTGCCAAATGCCTTTTCTGCATCTATGGAGATAATCGTGGTTTTAAAAATTCCTTTTTCTATTTCTGTAGTTTATTTCTTTGATTGGTTCTCATATGTTGAACCATAAATACCGCTTGGAAATGGTGTTTAATATTTTCAATATGTTATGAATTCAGTTTGCTACTATTTTGTTAAGGATGTTTCCTCTATATTCATAATGAAAATTGTTCCATGGCTTTCATTTCTTGTGATATATTTATTAGGTTTTGGTATCTGTAATACTGGACTCATAGAATGAATAAAAAAGTGTCCTATTCTCTTAAATTCTTTGGAATAGTTTGAGAAGAATTGGTGTTATTTCTTTAAATATTTAGTAGATTTCACCATTGAAGTCATTTGGTCCTGAATTTTTCTTTGGTGGAAGGTTTTGACTTCACTTTTTTTTTTTTTTAATGACAAATTTAATTTATTTGCAGTACTCTAAGTTAAGCAATGCCACATGTATATCTTCATGCTGCTTTGTTTCGTTTTGTTTTTACATTTAATTTTATTTATTTTATTTTACTTTTTTTTATTGTGGGTAAAAATAAAATTTTTCACAATACAAACCAATATTTGTAAAATGATATATAAATATATATGCATATATGTGCATTTGCTTGCATAAAAGTTATATATATATATATATTACATATTTTAAAAGATGCTTAGATTACATAAATGTTACACAAAAATTACAGGGATTCCCACGTTCCCCACCTCCCACACCTCCCATAACATCCCACATAAACATCTTTCATTAGTGTGGCTCATCACCTACAATAGCTATACACATCCTGGGGCTTTGCCACTAAGCATGGACCATAGTTCACATTGTAGACCACACTCTCTCCCACACAGTTCTGCATGGGATATGTCTTCACTTTTTTTGGGGGGGGGAGGGAGTCATTTATTTGCATTGCTTCCATTTTTCTATTGTAGTGTTAGGATTTAGCATAAACATCTCTCTTCTACTTCCTATTTACAGTTCATTCTGAGTATTACTACAATACATTATATAACTTTTAAAAACTTATGGGGAAATGCAGTTTATGTTTTTCTTTCTTTACAGGTTTCTCAAAATCACTCAAATGAAAATTTATATGGACATTTTCTGTACATATCTGAAAGGGCAGACAGATATACTGATAAAACCAAAAGAATTCTTCACAAATAAAATAAAATACAGAAAACAGAAGGTATAAATGATGTTACTTGGGGTAAAAATATAATCAATACAGTACCATTTGAGTAATTTAGCAACATAATACCCATATTTTATAGAAATAAAACTACAAACCTGGAGAGTGCTCTGACAAATATTAAACATTATATACACAATGAGGTAAATGTACCTTGGTCTCTTGAGAGGTAATTTTAGTTTAAAGCAATTGACATTTTGAAGCATCTCCTTGACATATAAATAAATATCAAAACACCTCTGCAACCATTCAATTGGCACAATGTGAAAAAGGGATATCAAAAGTTTGCAAGCTCCTCAAGGTAATATACCAGAAAAAAGTTGGGTTTTATAATGGTGATTTATTAACTTATAATCTTACAATTCTGAGACCGTGAAAATATGTTCAGATCCAGACTTCATCAGGCTTTTCTCTCTGAAGACTGGCTGTCAGTAATTCAGGATTCCTCTTCACATGGCAAAGCACATGGTGTTGTCTGCAGGGGATCTCCTTCTTTCTCTGGCCTTCCTTGCCTTCAGCTTGCTACTTTGTGGCTTTCTCTCTCCTTTTGTGTTCTGCTGATTTCAGCTTCTGGATTCCAAGTCTTTCTTTCTCACCTTCTGAGGGTTTCCTTCTGTATCTTTCTCTGTATTCATACAATTTATAAATGACTCCAGTAAGAAGATTAAGATCCACCTTGGGTCATGCCTTGCCGAAATAATCTAATCAAAAGGCCCTTAACTGAAAAGGCCAAATCAAAGGGTCCCATCTACAATGGTTCACACCCACAGGAATGAAAATGACCTAAGGACATGATTTTCTCTGGTCCATTCAGCATCATTCACACAGGGTTTTTTTATTGTTATTAAAGATTTTTTATTTTATTTTATTTATCTCTCCCCACCCTTGTTGTTTACAATTGCTGTGTCTATTTTTGCCTCTTGTGTCTCCTGTCAGCTCCCTGCACCTGCTCATAGTGCCAGCTTGCCATCTACTTTAGGAGGCAATTGGAATCCAAACCAATGACCTCCCATGTGGTAGGTAGAAGCCCAGTTGCCTGAGACACATCTGCTTCACCCTACACAGGTATTTTGAGGTCTTTCTATTTCTTCTTGAGTCAATTTTGATAATAGGTGCATTTCCAGGATATTTTCCATTTCTTATAATTTGTTGGCATACAATTGTTTATAGTACTCCTTTTTTTATTTTAAAGGTAAGTTATTGAAGCATACCATTCATACATGAACATACATAAACAATCATTGTATAGTAAAAGTTGTGAACTTACAAAACAAGCATGTATAACATCACAAAGACCTCCCATACATCACCCCACCACCAATACCTTGCATTTTTGTGAAACATTTGTAAAAAATTATGAAAGAGCATCAAAAAAGTACCACTAATTATAGTCCATATCTTACATTTGGTGTATTTTCCCCCAACCCACCCTATTAATTTTTTGTTCATAAACCATTCAGTTATCTGTAGTGTACAATAAATGGCATTTGGTAAAACCACCGAGTTATGCATTTATCACTTCAGTCAATATTAGAGCATTTTCATTACTCCAAAATAAGTCAACAAATACCAAACCAATATCATACCCATATATTAATGCTATTAATTACAAATCCTGTGATATGCTTTCACATTTTAATTCATTTACAAACATTCAAAAACAAATTTTTACCAATTCTACACAGATTAAACTTCAATTTTCCATTCTCTAACCACATTATTTTATCTGGTCTTATAATCTAGCTATTAACTCCATGAGTTTGCTCATTATATTTGGTACATAATAGCAAAGTTATATAATATTTGTCCTTTTGTGCCTGGCTTGCTTCACTCAACATAATGTCGACCAGGTTCATCCATGTTGACATATGCTTCATGAATTCATTTCTTCTTACAGCTGCATAATATTCCATTGTGTGTATATACTAGAGTTTGTTTATCCATTCATAAATTGATGGACACTTGGGTTGTTTCCTTCTTTTGGCAATTGTGAATAATGTTGCTATTAACATAAGTGTGCAGATGTCTGTTTGTATCACTGTTCTCAGATCTTCTGGGTATTTACCTAGTAGCAATATTGCCAGGTTACATGGGAGATCTTTAACTTTCTTAGGAACTACCAAGCAGACTCCCACAGTGGCTGTACCATTCTACATTCCTCCCAGCAGTAAATAAGCATTTTTATCTCTCCACATCCTCTCCAGCACTTGTAGTTTTCTGTGTTGTTAACGCTGGTCATTCTACTATGTGTGAAATGATCTCATTGTAGCTTTGATTTGTGTTTCCCTAATAGCCAGTGATGTTGAATTTTTTCATGTGCTTTTTCTCCACTTGTATTTCTTCTTCACAAAATTGTGTCTTCTGGTATTTTGCCCATTTTTTAATTGGATTATTTGTCTTTTGATTGCTGACTTGCAGGGTCTCTTTGTATAACATGGACTTTAGACCCTTGTCAGATATGTGAGTTCCAAATATTTTCTCCCATTGAGTAGGCTGCCTCTTTTAACTTCTTCACAAAGTCTTTTTAGGTGCAGAAGTGTTTAATTTTGAGGAGGTCCCACTTATCTCTTCCTTCTTTTGTTGCTTGTGCTTTGTGTGTAAGGTTTAAGAGACCCTCACCTAATACAAGTTCTTGTAAATGTTTCCCTAAGTTTCTTCTAGGAGTTTTATGGTCCTTATGTCCTTATATTTGTGTTTACATCATTGATCCATTTTTTTGTTGATTCTTCTTTAGGGTGTGAGATAGGGGTTCTCTTTCATTCTTTGGGTTATGTATATCCTGTTCTCCCAGCACCATTTATTTTCTGTTCCAGAAAAGTGGACTTGGTAGGCTTATCAAAAATCAGTTGACCATAGAGGTGAGGGTCTATTTCTGAACTCTCAATCTAATACCATTGATCATTGTGTCTATTTTTATACCAATAATATGCTTTTTTGACCATTGTAACGTTATAATAGATTCCAAAGTCACAGAGCAAGAGTCCTACAATTCATTCTTCTTATTGAGGATGTTTTTGGCTATTTGGAACATTTTTCCTTCCAAATAAATGTGACAATTGAATTCTCTATTTCTGTAAATTAGGATGTTGGAATTTTGATTTGTATTGCACTGAATCCATAAATAAGTTTGGGTAAGATTGACACTTTCACAATATTTAGTCTTCCAAACTATGAATACAAAATGTCCTTCCATTTGTTTATGTCTTCTTTGATTTCTTTTAGCAGTGTTTTGTACTTGTCTGAATACAGATCCTTTAGATTCCTGGTTAAATTAATTCCTGGATATTTGAATCTTTTTTTTTTTTTTTTTTGCTATTGTAAATGGGTTTGTTCCTTTGTTTCCTCCTCAGCAAACTCATTGATTGTGTATACAAATGCTACTGCATTTTGCATGTTGATCTACTATTCTGTCACATTCTGAACTCATTTGTTAGCTCAAGTAGCTTTGTTGTAGATGTTTCAGGATTTTCTAAATATAGGATCATGTCAGCAATAAATAGTGAGAGCTTTATTTCCTCTTTTCCAATTTGGATGACTTCTTTCTTTTCCTTGCCTAATTGCTCTAGATAGAACTTCTAGCATAGTGTTGAATCACAGTGGTGACAGTGGGCATCCTTGTCTTTTTCTCAATTTTAGAGGGCAAGCTTTCAACCTCTCCCAATTGAGTACTATGTTGGTTGTGGGATTTTCATATATGCCCTTTATTATATTGAGGAACTTTCCTTCACTAATTATCTTTTGAAATGTTTTTATAAGGAAAGGATACTGGGTTTGTCAAATGCCTTTTCTGCATCAATTGAGATGATCATTTGTTTTTTTCCTTTCAATTTTTAATGTGGTATAGTATGTTAATTAATGTTCTTATGTTGAAACATCCTTGCACACCAAGGAATAAAATCCATTTGATTGTGGTGTATAATTGTTTTTATATGCTGTTTGACTTGATTTGCAAGTATTTTGTTTGAGAACTTTTACATCTATATTCATTAGAGGTATTGTTCTGTAATTTTCTTTTATTGTAGTCTCTTTATCTAGCTTTGGTATTAGAGCAATGTTGATCTTCAAAAAATGCATTTGGTAATTTTCCCTCCCTTTTAAATTTTTAGAGGAGTTTAACAGTTTTGGTATTAATTCTTCTTGGAATGTTTGGTGGAATTCACCTGTGAAGTTATCTGGTCCTGGACTTATTTTGTTGGAAGATTTTATTAACCGATTCAATCTTTTTGCTTGTGATTGGTTTGTTGAGTCCCTCTATTTCTTGTAGGGTCAATATAAGTTGTTTGTGTATTTTTAGGAATTTGTCCATTTCATCTAGGTTTTCTAATGTTTTAGCATGAAATTTCTCATACTATCCTCTTATGATCCTTTTTATTTCTGTAGGGTCAGTCAAAAAGTCCCCCTTTTAAATCTGATTTTATTTATTTGCATTTTATCCCTTTTTTTCTTTGTTAATCTTGCTAATGCTTTGTTGATTTTATTGATCTCCTAAAAAAAACACTTTTGGTTTTGTTGATTTTCTCTATTTCTTTTGTTCTTAATTTCATTTATTTCTGCTCTAAGCTTTTATATTTCTTTCTGCTTGCTTTGGGATTAGTTTGCTGTTCTTTTTCTAGTTTGTTCAGTTGTTCAACTACTTCTTTAATTTTAGCTTCTTCTTCTTTTTAAATATAGGCACTTACAGCTCTTAATTTCACTCTCAGCACTATCTTTGTTGTATCTAATAAGCTTTGATAGGATGTGTTCTCCTTTTAATTCATCTCGATATATCTACTAATTTCTCTTGCAATTTCTTCTTTGACCCACTGATTGTTTAAGAGTGTTGTTTAGCCTGCATATATTTGCAAATTTCTCCCCATTCCCACCTATTATTGATTTCCAGCTTCATTGCATTATGCTCAGAGCAGGTGCTTCATATAATTTCAATCTTCACAGAGAGCTGTGTTGTGACCCAACATGTGGTCTATCTTGGAGAAACATCCATGAGCATTGGAGGAGAATGTATAGTCTATTGGTTTGGGGTGAAATGTTCTGTATATGTCTGTCAGATCTGGTTCATTTATAATATAGTTCAAGTTCTCTGTTCCGTTGTTGATCTTCTGTCTAGTTCTATCTTTTGATGTGAGTTGTGTTTGAAGTTTCTATTATTGTAGACATGTCTACTTCTCCATTCAGTTTTGCAGAGTTTGCCTCATGTATTTTGGGACACCCTAGTTAGCTACATAGATATTTATGGCTGTTAATTCTTTATTGTGGATTGTCCCTTTTATTAAAATATAATGGCATTTTGTATCTCATTACTTTTCGCATTAAAAGTCTGTGTTTTCTGACACTGGCATAGCTAACCCTGCTTAACTTTGGTTAATATTTGCATGAAATATCTTTTTCCAACCTTTCACTTTCAGTCGTTTTCCATCATAGTGGCTAAGTTGAGTCTCCTGCAGACAGCATATGGGTGGCTCATATTTTCTTATCCATTCTTTCAGCTTATGTATTTTGATTGGGGAGCTTAATCCATTGATGTTCAATTATTACTGTAAAGACATTCATTACTTCAGTCATTTTATCCTTTGGCTTTCATCTTTCATATGTTATTTTTGTCCATCCTTTAACCTTTTTGCTTACCCTTTATAATAGTCTTCACTTCTACACTCTCCTCCAAACCTTTCCCTCTTGTCTTGTCTTTTCTGGCTGCAGAATTCTCTTTAGTGTTTTCTGAGGAGCTGAATACTTGTGTACAAACTCTCTTAGTTTTTGTTTACTTGTGAATATTTTAAGCACACTGTTTTGCCAGATAAAGAATTCTTGGCTGGCTGTATTTCTTTCAGTACTGTAACTATATCATACCAATGCCTTCTTGCTTCCATGGTTTCTGAAGAGAAATCTCCTTATTGGACCTCACTTGTATGTGATGTTCACTTTTCCGTTGCTGCTTTCAGAATTTTCACTTTATCGTTGGCATCTGGCATTCTGCATATTATGTGTCTTTTGGTAGGTCTATTTGGATTTATTCTAATTGGAGTATACTGTACTTCCTGGACATGTATATTTATGATTTCATGGTATTTGGGAAATGTTCAGCCATTATCTCCTCAAATACTCTTTCTACCTCTTTTCCATTCTCATCTCCTACTGGAATTCCTATAAAACACATGTAGCTGCACAGCATGTTATCATTCAAATCCCTGAGGCCCTGCTTAATTTTTTCTACTCTTTTCTCTCTGTTTTTCTTTCTCTTCAATTCCAGTTCTTTCTTCTACATCATAATTTCTTTCTTCCATGATTGCAAATCTGTTGTTGTGTGCCTCTATTGTATTTTTAATCTCAATTTCTGTGTCTTTAGTTCACATTAGCTCTGTGATTTTTCTGTCCAAGATTTAAGATTTTTCTTTGTGTCCACTAAGTATCTTTTAAAAGTCTTTTATTCCTTTAGCCATTTTGTCCTTCAACTCCATGATTTGATTTAGGAGATTTGTATGAACCTCATTGACTACCTGTTTCAAGTCCTGTGTCTTTGATTTGTTCCTTTGCCTGAGTCATATCTTCCTTTTTCTTTGTATGGCTTATAATTTTTTTTTTTTTGCTGCTGTCTAGGCATTTGATTATTATGCTGAATTTACTCTGATGTTCAGTGTCTCTGTCTTGCCTGAGAATTTACTGCTACGTGGTTGTGTGCTATCATTGTTATTTAACCCTTGGTTTGGCTTGTTCTAGATATTTAGGACTGCCCATATTTAACTGCTCATTATTGGCTAAGGACCCAATAATGGAGTGCAGGCCAGTTTCCAAGTGTCTTGGAGAGGTTGGCAGTAAAGGCATCTATTTGCTGCTTTTATTTATTTATTATTTTTCTTTTTTTAAATGCACTTTTCTGGTCTGGCCAGCAGATTGTGCTCTTTGGCAGATATCTCAGCTAAAACCTCAGATATTAGGGGCAGTGCATTCAATGTAACTCCTCCTGTGGGTCACTGGTGTAGAAACAATATACTCAGTGGTGGCCAAGCCTCACAAAATTTCTCAGAGGATGATCTCTTTACTTGGCTGGCTACATCCTCCTTCCCTCTGCCTCTTCAGCAATCAGTCTGGGGCAATAGGTAGGGTGTTTGATAAGGCAAATTAATTTTAACTCCCTGTGGGCTGTCAGGGCAAACAATATCATGGCCCCATCTGGCCTGAAAGTGTCCAACCCCTCTAATGAAGCAAACCAAGTTCACTGGTCAAAATTTGATTTTGCTGTAGGTGATGTTCTTACTTCTTCCCTTTCTTGGGGAAGAGCACCCCTGAAACCCTTCAGTCTGCAGCCACTACAGTCCACAGAGTGCTGTTTCCTCCATAGATGGGGGGACAAGTGTCAACTGCTGCTTTTGCAGCTCTCACAGGGCTTTTCAGCCAACTAACACTGCTTTCTTTCATCCCTCTCTCCTCTGGGTGGAGTCTCACCTTCCCCTGGTGTCCTGAGCTCAATACCAGCCATCCAGACAGTCTGTGCTTGTTCTCAAAGCATTTTTTCTGGGAGAGAACTGATTCCCCCACCTATCTAATCCTCCATCTTCCTGGAAGTCCTATACTATTGTCTTATAAACATTTTTATTTCTGTAAGGTTAGTATTGACATCTCCATTTACCATTCTGATTTTAGTTGTTTCTTTTCTACTTTTTCCTTGTCTGTTCAGATAATGGATTGTTGATTTTCTTCAAAGAACCAAGTTTTCATTTTGTTTGTTCTCTCAATTATTTTCTATTCTTTATTTCACTTATCTCCACTCTAATCCTCATCATTTCCTTCCTTCTGCTGATTTTGGATTTAATTTGCTCTTCTTTTCCTAGTTCCTCAGGAAGTAACTTTAGGTTATTAATTTGAGTTCTTTCTTCTTTTTTAGTATATATGTTCAAATCTCTAAATTTCTTTCTGATCACTGCTTTCACTACATCTCATAGGTTTAGGTATGTTGAGTCTTCATTTATATTTAGCTATAAGTATTTTCTAATTCCCCATGTAATTTATTCTTTATCCCATTGCTTGCTTAATAGTGTGTTGCTTAATTTCCACATATTTTTGAATTTTCCAGTTTTCCATCTGTTATCAATTTCTAGCTTCATTCTATTTCAGACAGAGCAATTACTTTTATGATTTAAATAATAATAAAAAGGAAGACAATAATGAGAAAAGAAATGACCAAAAAAGTATAAGACATATAAAACAATTAACAAAGTTGTAGAAGTATGATTTTCCTTGTCTTTATTACCTTAAATGTAAATGGATTCAACTCTGCTTTAGTATGCCAGGCTTCTATAATGAATATCACATAATAAGTTGGTTTAACAATGCAAATTTATTGTTTCACAGTTTCAGAGGATAGAAGACTTGTTTTGTCCTGGGTTCTGTAGCTTTCTGGAGCTGGTTTGCCACAATCTTTAGTGTTTCTTGACCTGTATCCCAGCTTTCTGGAGCTGGTTTGCCACAATCCTTAGGGTTTCTTGACCTGTATCCCAGCTTTCTGGAGCTGGTTTGCCACAATCCTTAGGGTTTCTTGACCTGTATCCCAGTCTCATTCACATTCACATGACAATGTTCTCTCCATTTTCCTCTGGGTTCTTGCTAACTTCCTGCTACTTCTCTCCATGGCATTCTTCATATGAGTCCTCCAGTAATCTGAATTAAGACCCACCCTCATTTATGTGGCCATTCTTTAACAATGCACAATATCTTCATCAGGTCTCATTTGCAACGGGTTCACACTTACAGGGATATAGAGCAAGATTTTAAAAATGTCTAAATTGGGGTAGATAATTCAACTAACCACACTCTCCAATCAAAAGGCAGAGATTGGCAGAATGGATAAAAAGAACATGCCCCCATAAAATCAGCTCCTCATCTGCTAAAGCTTTATCATCAGATTGCAGCAATCTAGTCACTTCTTGAGGTTTGACTTCTTATTCCGGTTCTCTTGATATTTCTACCAAATCTGCAGTTATTTTCTCCACTGAAGTCTTGAAGCACCCAAAGCCATTCATGAGGATTAGAATCAACTTCTTCTAAACTGCTGTTAATGTTTATATTTTTATGTCCTCCCATGAATCACAAATGTTCTTAATGGAATCTAAAATTGTGAGTCATTCCAGAAGGTTTTTAACTTAGTTTGCCCAGGTCCACCAGAGGAAGCACTGTCTATGGCAGCTATAGCCTTATGAAATGCATTTCATAAATAATAAGACTTGAAAGTCAAAATTAGTCTTTAATGCATGGGCTTCATAATTAAAGTAGTTTTAGTAAGATTGAAAACAACATTAATCTCATTGTACACCTTCATCAGAGCTCTTAGATGACCAGGATTATTGTCAATGAGCAGTAATACAGTATAAAGGATTCTGGAAATGGACCAGTCCTGCAACCAGGTTCCTTGCTAATTTTCATAACCTGTACCACTTCCTGAGCATATAAGATGCTCATTAGCTGGACTCTTTGTTCCTCTTACTCTCCAAACAGTGTTATAGTCTTGCAAGGCAGATGTTCAAGGTCTGTCCAAGTGCCTTTTCTTCTGGTACTCCAGTAAAAGGGGTGCTAATAAACAGAGGTCCCCTACACCACATTTCCTTGTCTCTACATCTCCACTCCCTTTTTACATGTCCAACCTTATCCTCACATTTCCCCTAACAATAAAAAATGGATTTGCGCTCATATTAACCTGTCCTCTAGGTAGCTTATGTGAACACAGCTTGAACCATGATTGGCCCTGGATCCTCTGGAATCTCTGGACAGTCCTACCAGGCAGTAGCTCGAGGCCTCTGGGGTTGTAGCCACACAAAAGGCCCAGTTGTCTCATTCTGGATGAATGGCTAAAGGCCAGTATTGAAGGGTAGAGCTTATCTTTGTTCCAGTGGTATATAATTTATTGTGTATCCACCAACATATAGACACTTTCCAGATAATTCTGTCATTTAATCACATGACAAAACTATGAATTTGATAAGAGCATTATAAACTTTTTATCAAAGAGGTTGTAAATTAAATCCTTTTATTACAGTCACACATTCAGTTCTTGGAGGGGCAGAATGGCTCTCTACATCTGGGACCCCGGATCTCATGTTCTTCCCCAGCAGGACCTGAGAGTGTGTACAGTGTAGCTTTGGACATGTCAAAGAAACTTTGGGGCATAGTGTCAGTTGATGCAGTGGGAGCAAGAAAGGAAGGTTTCTGGTAATCCAGGTCTCCTTACCCTTATGGAGGACTGCTTGGCTTCCACATAGACCTCGGGCCTACCCAGTTGTTTGTAATAGAGTCCTGCAAGACCAGGGCTGTCTAGAAGCAAAGGGCCACAATACCCTACCTATCTGATTAACCTGAAGGAAGCAGACACACATATCCCTGAATATTACTCTTGGCACATCTCTGAAAATGATGGTTCTTTCTTCCATTTTCTTGACTACAAATATATTCCACAATGAATAATGTATTTTTATAATACATTATAATACGTTGACTAGATCAGGGTATTTATTTTTAGAAGTCTTTTTTAAAAAATCTCTCAATATTGCATGTGAGAATCATAATTTTTGACAAATACCACTAAAAAAACACAAAAAAGTAATGTATTTGGGCAACGGCATGTGGGTTGCGTGTGGACCCTTTTGGAAGAATGACAGAAATATGAGACAGAATCTTTTTTCTCTAAGTGCAGCTACATGATGTACCCAATTAGAGAAGAAAATCATGTTAAAGGTATATAAATACATGTTAGTTTGTATCCAAATTTATCAGAGTGTGTGTTTTGGATTATATGATTGATGAGGTTATGGACTTTATAGAAAGATAAAAAATCATCAATGTCCTGAGTTCCTAAGTGTGGTAAATGTACTAGTAAAAACATCAATATATTAGCTTTAATGTATATTTGGATGGTGGAGGAACACACGTCCTTAACCTGGTAAGTTAGTTACTATTCTGAAAGTAATTGCTTGATCTAACTGCAGAGAAGTTCAGGTTATTGTGCATATGGAACTTCTCTGGGTGTATATTCCATAAGTAATGTTCAAGAGAATGATTGTTTTATATTATTATCACAAGGTTTTATTTTTCTGAAATTAATTAGTGAGGTAGAAAGGCAATAAAGAAACACATGAATAAACTGATAAATGTACACTGACAAATTAAATGAGTGGCCTGTAGAACAGTAAAGTCATAATTAAGCCAATTCGGGAGGAAAAAAGGAAGGCTAACTAAGGGTGAAATTCAGAGAAAGGATCTTTGAGGAATTGTCATTAAAATGAGAATGTAGGAAAATGAGTGTGTGGTAATAATGTGAGTGTAGAGATTAGAGTAGGAATGAAAGTTGACAATAGTGCTCAACGTAGAGATAACATCCATGCTCCTTTGTGTTTGTGTCGTTTTGAGATGGTGTATAAAAAATTAATCTCAGGATTTTGAAGGAGCTTCTAGTTACTATTGGAGACTTGAGGAAGATTATTTTTTACTTGTGGAGTGAAAATTAATTGCTACAGTTTAAGATATATTTCAGTTTAGAGGTTTGTAACACACACAAACAAAATTTAAAACTTAGAAATAAAATCCAGGCAACAGTTTGAACACAGCACAGAACAGGTCTGGCAAAAACAGAAGCAATTAAAGAAATGTATGATATTTCCAAAACATTATGTAGCATTTAGTTTTGAGATGCTTCAATAGTATTGATTTAGAATTTCTTGACAAGGACATTGGGAAAGAATGATTAGAGCAGTTTGAAGACAGTCAAGAGCCTCAGATATCAAAATAATCCTAAGAAAACAAAGGTCCCTCGAAGAAGTCATGGTCCAATTCTAGTTTCATTATAAGTAAAAGGAAGAGAGACTCATTGGTTTTAAATTTTAGGAGAACACTGGTAATCTTAATGATCTTTATTTATGGTGAAATAATAAATTATATTAGAAATCCACAGGGTGAGGGCATGTAAGAAAATGGTAACTGGATGTAGTTGCCTCTATTAGTTTGATTATAAAGAGGGTAAAAATGGGGCAGGAGCTGGGAGAACATAGTTTCACATGTGGTTTTGGTTTCAACCTGGAAGACAGCGTGTTTAAATCATGAAAGGATGGGAGGAAAATATATGGAGAGGTTGCTGGTAAAGGAAATTTAGCGTATATCCAATAATTAAACTTTACTGAGAAAGTAGAAAAGAAAGGGGTCCATTTAGAGAAATTGAATGGCCAGGCGTAGAGATGATTCTTTAATTTTACTTTTCACAGAAGAGGAGTAAATGAAGGTTATGACTATATGAGTATTTGTAGATTCCATCACAATGTGTTGCTGTAGTTTGTCAAAATAATTTACTCCTCTCTGTAGTAGGAGGCAAAATCATCTGTTAAAAGTGAACAGAAGCAGTGCCGACCTTCGCTTTGCCGAGGTCCCTGGGCGGAGGGCGGAGGGCCGAGGGCGGAGGTTGTGGGCGGCTGCAGGGGCTTGCGTTCACTGCCCCTAGAGCAGATTCACGCTCCCACCGTGGGGCTGAGGTGGTGGTGGAGATGGCTAAGGTGGCGCAGGAGGAGGGTGGGAGCGGGTGGTTGGGGAGATGGACCGCCTGCGTTGGTTGCAGGAGCGGGAGCCGGCTCTTGATCCAAGTGATGCTCTGGCGAGACACCACCTGTTCATCTCCTCCCAGCCGCTTCTCCTACCAGGATCTCTGTACATCTCAGAAATACTTGAGCACCAGTGACGAAGATGGGCATGAAGCCTTCGTCTTACAGATGCATGTGTAGTCACTGTTGAAGTGAAGCAAATGCTTACCTAATTTGGACAGTCTTGGTGTGTTTAAAATTTTTTTGTTTGCAAATAAGCATATTATGTCTCTACTGATGAAGCCTTCCAGCAGTGAACAGTTATAGGAGGACCCAGATCCGGGAGGCAAACCCCAAGATGCAGAGGACGGAAAACAAAATCAGAACAAAATGACTCGTGATGCTTTGGAGAACATGAATGAGATTGTCCAAGGCCTGAAGCATCTCTTCCAGCACCAGCACAAGACAGCATCAGTGTATGAATATGATGTGCTGCAAATCCAGGCAGAGCCAAAATCTGAAATGGATCTGAAAAGCCAGAACACTTGTGCTGAGATTGACAGTGTCTCCACACACCACACAGCTTTGAATGGAGTCCTGCATCAGAACAGAGTGTTACCCAAGATGAAGAGAGAGATGAGCTTCCATAGTAGATGGGGCAAGCCAGAGGCCCCAAAGGGAAGCCCTCAAATCAGCAGGAGATCTGGCCAGGAGATAGCAGCTGTGATGCAGTCAGGCCAGCCCAGGTCTTCATCCAGGACAGATGTTCCTACCAGCTCAGCTGTGACAGAAATAGCTTGTGCTGCTGCTGCTGCTGCATGTCTACCAAGAAAGGAGGCAAACGCAGAGCAGACTGAGTGGTTGAATAAGTAAGCAGCCTTGCTGAGACTTTCAGTGCCATGGCTTTATGCACTAGTGGCAGCATCCACATGGACTCCATGGATGGAATGCGCCGGACCGTCAGCAAACAAAGGCTACTATTTTTCACCTGCAGCAGAAGATCCTGAAGCTCACAGAGTGTATCAAGTTTGCACTGACAGCCCAGGATGACAACATTGCTGAGTATTTGAAGCTTGCCAACAGTGCAGACAAGCAGCAGGCAGGCCACATCAAGCAAGCCTTTGAGAAGAAGAATAAGAAATCCACCCAAACCCTCCTCCAGCTATAAAAGAAATTTGGACATTTCAAACAGAAGCTCCAGGGGGTAGAACAGCCAACGGATGCCTTCAGGGACATGCAGCAAGGTCTGAAGGATGTGGGAGAAAGGTGACTGGCTTCAGTGAGGGTGTGGTGGACAGTGTCGAGGGTGCAGTCTCCAGTTTCTCCCAGGCCACCCATTCAGCAGCAGGGGCTGTGGTCTCAAAGCCCAGAGAGATTGCCTCATTGATTCAGAATAAATTAGGCAGTGCAGACGATCTCTAATCTGAAGGACTCTTTAGAGGAAGGGCCAGTGGAGGATGAGGGGTAGATTTTTTAGGTGATTTTAAACTTTCAATAAAGCCCAAAATCTGGTAGTGAGGAAAATTGTTCTAGTGTCACATCAGGCTCAGTGGGAGCCAACAGCACCACTGGGGGCACCACTGTAGGAGCATTGAACTCTAAAACACCCTGGATATGCAGAGCTCAAGATTTGATGCACTACTACAAGAGATCCAAGAGATCTGGGAATCCCAGACCAAATTAGAGCAATCATTTGAGACCCTCAAGGAACAATATTAAAGAAACTATTCCTTAATTATGCAGACCTTACAGGAGGAGTGATATAGGTGTGAATGATTAGAAGAACAACTAAATGACTTAACAGAGCTCCACAAGAATGAAATCTTGAGCTTGAAGGAAGAATTGGCCAGAATGGAAGAGAAAATCAGCTATCGGCCCTATGAACATGCCTGGGAAATCCAGGAGACCCTGGAGGCATGCCAGACCAACATGTCCAAGATGGAGCTACAGAAGCAACAGCAGCAGGTGGTGCAGCTGGAAGGGCTGGAGAATGGCACTGCCCAGAACTTTATGGGCAAACTCATCCATATTCTTCTGGCCATGATGGTGGTCCTTTTGGTCTTTGTCTTCACAATAGCCAACTGTGTGGTACCCCATATGAAGACTTGCAACAGGATGTTCAGCACTTTATTCCTCATGGTTTTCATTGCCTGCCTCTGGAAGCACTGGGATGCCCTATTTAGCTCTGTGGAACATTTTTTTTTCATCCCCCAAATGATGTTGGCACAAGTTGGTGGCTGCTCCCCTACCCTCTGGTGAGTGTATGCAGTGAAGAATTAGACAGCAACCTATCTACACTGAAGTTTTCTACAACAACAAAAGAGTTGAGTGAATCTCTTTACATTAAGAATGTTTTTTTTTTTTTTCTTTAAGAGACAATTGTGATAGTATTTTTAGATTTTATCCAAGAAGTATTTTGGGCAAAAATCTTGGATCATTTGTAGGTAGCATGATTTTCCTTAGATGCAAATCTTAAAACAGTCCTTTAATATGAACTAACAGTCTGGGGGACACTGAAGGGCATTCTAAATTGTGGGTTGAATGACTGCACTAACCCACTGAAAATATGAGAAAACCTGATTTGGGAAAACCAGTTCAACCACCATATATCTAGTTTCTCCTTCCACCACCCACAAAGGAACCTTTAGTATATTGACCCCACTTTGAATAAATTATCTCAATTTTTACTGCCCAGTTTAACCCCCTGTTATTCATTTCAACATATATTTTCTAAGACCAAAATAATCATGTCTTTTGACCCTTTCAACACATCTGCTGATCAAGTCCCTAATCTCCAGTGACTCTAAATACCTTCCTATTCCATGGCTTCATTTGACACAGGGCATGACTAGGATATTGATCCTGGTCTCAATACAGTCACAAATACCCAATGGCTTTTGTATACATTGGAAATAGTACTGTGCCTTGATAAGTAAACCATTCTTTGATATTCCATATATATGCCAAACCTTCATGCCTTTTGAACCTCTTTTGCTCCCATCCCTTCACGTTTTTTTCCATTTAAAACCATCACTTCTTTATTTCAAAGGAAAAATAAAAGACCCTCCCAATCCTGTCCAAAACAAAAACAAAAACAAAAAAACCCAATAACAATAATAATATTATAAACCATAAAGTAGCATTAAGAGTTTGAGTAGTACATTCTTCAAGTATCCTGTTTGGATTTTTTGTTTTAAAATTGGTGACTGTAAATATATTTTAAAAACCTTAAAAGTACAGCCAAATAATTTTTTAAAAAATTAAGTGTTTAGAGGGCTACTTCAAAATACTGTAATAGCCCTGTGTAGTGATCCCATGGGGCATGTTGCTCTCACTTCTGTATCCTAGCATAAGTTCAGGGACAAGGTTCAAAAGTGATCATACTTCCAGGGTCAGCATGAGTGACCAACTTGGGTGAGAAAGTCTGGGAAATCCATGACTTTTTCTATGCACAAGGAAAATCCACCTGAATCCAAAACTTTAGACCTGGGATGTGGTAGGACTTCACATAAAAGTTAGTTTGGGATAAGGAAAGGTGGTGAGCCCAGACAAGGCAGAGGGCTAAGTACAAATTCTTGCTATAACATTTTCTAGCTATGGAAATTTGTCATGTTAGTAAAGCTTTCTGAATCTCTTTTCACCTGTCACTTTAAATGAAACATAAACAGCAATGTGATAAATAAGAAAATATGTTGAGTGAAAAAAGCCAGACACAAGAGGACAAATACTGTATGAATGCATTACTATGAATCAAATATATTATATAACATATTGTTTGATTTAAAAAAATTATATGTATCTATTACATTTAATTGAGAAATGTATATATTTATTCATTTATGTTTACTTTTTAGTTTTAAATTGTTTATATTTTCAATTATTAAATGTACCAAATAAAAAAAAAAAAAAGAAAATATATGTAAACTACCAAGCACAGAGTCATATGTGTTACAACCTTTATTTTTTCATTTTGCTGGGTGTCAAATTCAAAGAGCTGACTTAATTCTGCCTCTGTTGTATTCAAACCTTTGTCATTTTTCCATGAAAATATTTAGTTAACAACAACACTTAGATGAGATTTATATTTTACAAGTGTTTTCACATATATAAATTATGAAATGTATGAATATTGCTGCTGCTGGTAATTACTATAAAACAGGCACTCAGCTATAACTTCAGGAAGATATTAGAGGGAAAAACTATATTTTACCCCCAAATCTCTTCATTATGTATTTTACAGGCCCTATGGCACTCCTGAGGCATAACAATAGCTGTAATATAGTCAAGGTTTTCCAGAGAATCAGCTCATGTGACCATGTGCATTGGAAAATTCAAACTTTGGAGGTCCAGCCACAGCCTAGAAGCTCCAATAGTTACTATTGTAGTCCTTATTACCAGTTCCTTAGGGGAAGTTGCCTGCTGGAAATTCCAGCAAGAAACAATGTTGATGATTAGGAAGACATTCTGCTGACTGCAGAAAATCTCATTCTTGCTTTTAAGACTTCCAAATGATTGGATGAGATTACCACATTACAGAGAACAATTTGTTTGTTGTTGATAGATGCGATCAACTGTAGACACAAATCTCATTTACAAAATACCTTCACAATAACAAGTAGGCTACTCTTTGACCAAACAATTGGACTTTATAATGTAGCCAATGTAATTAACTGGCATATGTAATTAACTGGCATTTTTCACCGCTTGTCAATTTGACACTCATACACATCTCCTTAAACCAAACCTAATCTCTAAAGAAATAAAATAATATAGTCATAATTCCACTGAACATGATACATATGTTCTGTATGCAATTGAAAACACACTAATCCTTTCCTCAAAAGAGGATGCAAGTTCTTGGATGATGTTCACACTTATTCTAGATATCCTGTATCTTATGTACTATGACAAAGTTAATTCAACTTGTATGATAAGGGATAGAGAAGAAAGAAAAAAAGATATGAATAGTTAGATTCACAAAAACGCATTTATAATAAAACAAGGAATAATTACTAATTGCTATTAGAGTCCTGATTTCTGCAACTGGTCATATGGTCATAGCTTACATTTATAAATATCTTCTTCCACAATCCACTCTATCTTCAGCAAGCAACTTAAGTGGTCATGGTTCTTTGCATGGTGGGTTGACCAAAACCCTCAATCCTGAAAGGTCTGTCCCATCAATAGTCTTACCTGGATTGGGTCATGGCAGTTTATAATTTACTTTTAATCACAAAACACGGTAATAGTAAGAGACACCCTCAGTGATCTTCTGTATCTGCAGACATACTCTTTCTTACCTCCATTGTAAAGTACCAATCCAATTTCCCCTTGGATATCAGGATCAATCACCATAACCATGACAATAATTCCCTTCTTTGTCTGTTGATTCATAGGTATGAGGAGCCCAAAGTGACCATGTGGCCATCTTAAGTTCCAGTTAAACAGACTTATTATTGTGTTTCCTGGTGAAAGTGCTCCTCTCTTTGTAACCAAAACATCTAGCCTAGGAGAGCTAATGGTCATAGTGATAGGAAGTACTTTTTTTTCTAGTGGGTCATTAGTAGATCATTTGTGAGTGGTGCCACAAACTTTCCATCCCTTGATTCCTGGACCCATGAACCGTGGGTATGGAAGAAAGAGCAACATAGATTGGATGCTGTTTTAGAATCATATACAGCCTCTAAATCCAAGAAGGTCAAATGTGTTGTGCCTCTTTTTGGTTGTAAGAGGGGCCAGCTGGTAAACCTCCCTTTACTTTAGAAAGGATACCTCAACATGCTTCACACCAATTAATGACTGACAATTTCACTGTTGGGGAAGGCCCCTGACATTTTTTTTGGATTTATTTCCCAAACTTGGATACAACAAATGTCATATAAATAAATCTAAAATAGTTTCAAATTATTGTTCACTATATTCAATTAGCATTATATCAATGGATTGAACAAGTGTTCAATCATCTTGTGGAAGGGAATGCCAATTGAGGTCCCTGAGGACTAGATTAGTACATAGGAATGAAGAGTTGATATACCCATAAGTTAGGATGGCAAAGATGTATTGCTGGCCTTGACAGCTGGAAAGAAACTTTCCAGTGGTCTTTAACAACAGGCATCAAGGAAAAAAAGCAACTACCAGATCAATAGCTGCCTACCAGTTACCTGAAGAGGTATTAATTTACTCTAGCAATGATATTACCTTTGTAATAGTGAGCTGCACTAGAGCTCATTACCTGGCTAAGTTTACAATAATCCTTATCCTCCAAGATCTATTTGCTTTCTGTGCAGGCTAAATAGGAGTGTTAAATGGGGATGTGGTGAGAATTTTTTCCCCTGCAAATTTCAAGTCCTCAATGGTGGTACTAATCTCTGTAATCCTTCCAGTGATAACAGTATTGCTTTTGTTTTACTATATTCTTACTTAAAGGCAGTTTCATTAGCTTTCAGTTGGCCTTCCATAATACAGCCCTCACTCCACATGTCAGGGAACTATTGTGGGGTTTCTGCTTGTTGCTGGCAGATCAGTTAAGGGAACCAATTGATCCACTATGACACAGACATGAGCTAAAACACCATTGATCACCTGACCTCCATAAAGACTTACCCTGACTGGTGGACAACAGTGATGATTTGGGTCTCCTGGAATTAGTGTCAGTTCAGAGCTAGTTTAAAGGACTAAGTAATTTTAAGTAATTTTATTTAAAAAACTTCTTCCTACCCCCCATCCTATGTTCTTCTCCCACGGGACACAATTTTCAGAGTCTGACATTTCTTTTTTTTTGTGCTTAGTCCCTTCATTTCAGTTCCATCTCTTTCTTGCCTGTACCTGCCTGAGCCCTGGGATCTCTACTTTTATGTCCTGTTTGTAGAGGTGAAGATGTCATCGATTTCAGTACTTTAGGGTCAAATTTTGGTGATAGATTTCAATTTTTCTGTTGCAGGTTTTTCTCAAAAGTGTTCTTAGGAAATTATTGTTATTTTCCTTTTCCTTTTCTTCTTTTCTACCTTCTTTTCTACCCAGTTTCTTTGTATAGCTCTTGTGCTGTTTCCTTTTTAATAATTTTTCTTTCTACTAAATGAGCCCTTCTGAAACAATTTCTTTCCCAAGATGGTTATAATTTCCATTTAAAAATGATATATCAGATACATTAGAGCTGGTCTTTGCAATATGGTGGCCACTAGTTATTATATTTTGAAGATTACAATTTCAATTAAACTAAGCAAAATTCCTTTCTCAATTACACTAGCCACATGTCAAGGGAATATATAAAATATATATCTAAAATATGTAACATAATTATAAAACAAAAAACAGTTTATGCATCAGCTCATGAGTGTAGAAAAATATCAGTAACTTTGACATATTCTGCATGCAATGCACTCATATCCCATTCCCTCACATCCAGACATAATTTCCTTATTTTTGTGATTATCAATCATTTGCTCTTTTTTAAAAGTTCACCACAGTTTAAGAATCCCCCCAAAATATACTGAATTTTTGGTGTATCTTCTACTTGTTGCCTTCCACTGAACCAGCAGCAGGAATCACCCCAAAAGAAAAAGTAGGGGAAGGCCCAGCCAGGACTGTTAGGATGGCAAAGATGTATTGCTGGCCTTGACAGCTGGAAAGAAACTTTCCAGTGGTCTTTAACAACAGGCATCAAGGAAAAAAAGCAACTACCAGATCAATAGCTGCCTACCAGTTATAAGCCCCAATGAGGCTTATTGTGATTCTGAAGAAAAACACTGAACATCAAGGTGATCAGCCCTTAAGTATTTATTAGGAGAACTTACAAAAAACTGCAGTTACCTTATGATAGACAGTAAGATGACTTGAAGTTCACATGAGGATATCTGTACCTTTTTCAAGAGTACTTTAGATTTTATAGGGCTGAGGGGAAAATGTACTTGAATGCCGTACATTTGCAGGCAAGTTTTGTGAAAACATCTAGGTATGTGCTCTTTTCTTAAAACAAGATGAGTTCTGGCCAGGCTGTGTTTAATGTTATACCAGCAAAAGCTGGATGTGCTACCAAGGATATATGGGGAGGGTTCCCTGAAGTGGGGGTGGGGGCAGGGGCAAAGTCAGTCCCTCAGCTAGGTAGGAGATGCTGTATGTATCAAACACTATTTTACCCATAAATGACTTCATGCTTTATGGCTTTCTGGGATGAGTTTACATTGTACAAGATCAGATTTGTAAGATTTTTTTCATGTTAGTGTACATAACTGTTTTTTCTTCATTCTTTAATGAACATTGTTTGTTTTTTCCCCTCAGGGGCAAAATCCAGAAAATCTCCACCTCCAGTCTGTGCAACTTGTTGCCATTCTTTTAAGTGGTTATGACTCTGCAATTCAGGATGTTGTTCTCTTCTTGGAAGTGTGAATTTGCAGTTTGTTCTGAGGTCTGCTTCCTCCTGCATCTTCTTCCACACTCATCTGTGTTCAGTTTTTACTACTAATTTATGCATCACCACCTCAGATTTCTCTTAATTTATGTAAGGATGGGGTTTACACTTATTTCAAAATTTCCTTCTTGTTTTCACTGATTCTTTCGGCCATAATATCCTGGGTAAACATTTTAAAAATGAACATTTAAAAAATAATGCTGCCCATGTGTAGGGTATATAGAAGTAATGCCCTTTCCAGGACCTAAAGGCTGAAGGTCTGGGAAGGGGAAGTCCATACCAGCCAGTGGCCCACTCCTCCTCAGCAAGAGGAAGCTTGATGCCAAGAGAACAATCAGTCTGCTTCAAAGGAATAAGTGCTCAAACCCATGATTTACTGTTCTGGGAACCCATAGGATTCTCCTCATGGATACGATTCCCTTCTGTAGGTATGCACTCACTGTTAATTATTTACTAGGCTATGTGCACCCTCAATCTGCTCTATGCATTAGCTAAAACCCTCTTTGTGATGTTGAGCCCTATATAACCTTTGTTTCCCTGCTGAGCAGTGCGGCTGCTGCCGGACCTGCCATGATGAGGACTTGTGAGTAATAAATGGCATGGCTGCTTCTGGCCTTCCATGTGGCTTCTTTGGAATAGCAAAAGTATTCAGTCAAACTTCTGGGGCTTGATCTCCTGCATTATGATTGGCATAGTTGGCAGGATATTCCAGAGAATCCCATTGGAGATAAGGTTGGTGAAATCACATCAGTCACTCCATATACTGTAGGGGAGAACCTACAGTACATGGGGCATTCTATGAGGACAATCTTGAGGTGGTCAAGCACATCAATGTGGTATAAGCTTGCTAAGCTGCTAGACCCTTGGGGACCCATGAGGGAGTTGGGGGATGCCCCATACACTCCTGCTAGAAGAGTGCAGTTAAAGAAGAGAGTAGTGGGAACTTTTATTAAGAAGGAAGAGCAATGTGTGGTGGCTTCAGGCATTGCATGGCAATTTCCTCCTTGCCTTGTGTGATAGTACTAATAAGCAGTTAGCAGCCAAAACCAGGGCAAGATGACTTGGGGAGGAAGTAAGTTTGGAAAGGGATCTCTGACTAGTACAAGTAGATCAGAAGAAAGATTTAACTAATAAATTTGAAGAAGCACAAGAACAGGTGCAGAAAATGGTCTGCTGATATGCTTGGGTTGGAGGAAAGAAGTATTACAACTAGAAAGGAATTTGAAGACTTCCATCTCTGCTTTAGTGACAGGTCTCTCTGAACAAGTAGATAAGAATGAGATAGTGATTCAGATGTAGAAACTGTAGAAGAATCTTTAAATCATGTTAAACCTCTTGTGCAAAGGAAGGCTAAATCATAGATACAACATCCCACACAAGCAGAAGTGTTAAATAATGCACTTGTCATTGACACCATGCTTGTAAGGAAACATTCTGCTAAAGAGTTAACTAAGAAAAGG
This sequence comes from Tolypeutes matacus, assembly GCA_026826555.1. NCBI lineage: Eukaryota > Metazoa > Chordata > Mammalia > Cingulata > Chlamyphoridae > Tolypeutes > Tolypeutes matacus. The sequence continues at coordinate 282,655 of JAKSZT010054206.1, forward strand.
AAAACATTCCAGCAGCAACCCTGCAAACCCCTTGCTGCCTGTAGACTATGGGCTAGTGAGGGCTGATAGAATTAAACTGCTGGAAAAGTAGAAAAACTTAACAGAATTAATGTTCTCTCTTTTGTTTCAATGCTAATTCTAATTGGGCCTGGATAGCCACATTGATAAAATTACTGCTGTTAAATTTTAGTAACTTTTGAATTGTACAACTCTATGAGAATAAAAGAAAAAAAAGAAAAAGAAAAAGAAAATGCTACCAGTTTTTGTAAGTCTGCAATTAAAAATATAGTACAAAACTGAAACCTCAAAATATTTGTGTAACCTGTAAAAAAGTTTAAATGGGATGTTACTTTGACAATGATTTCAGTTTTAGTCACATTTTATTTATTTAATTTTATTTTTGTATTTTAATTTTTATTATGAGCATATATTACTTCTTAAAAATTTAGTGATTTAACAAAATAGAAAAAAAAAACAGTGATTCAATTTTAGGTAAAAATGTAGGGTATAAAATTAACTACAAAATACAAAAACACCAACAAAACGTGGTGCATAGCTTTACAAAATGGAGGAAATAAACCAGAATTCTCGTAGTAGTTTACCTGCATAGCTCCAGCTCCTAGGAAAGTATGCAGTAAATAGTTGTTCTTGAACAAGTGTTGTGAATAGGGCTCAACTAATCAATTTTCGAAAGTTGCTGTAACAAAATTACATGACCTTCATAATGAAAACAAATTTATGTTAAATTTAAGTTTAAGAGAAATTTTATACCCCGAAACAATAAAAAGGTAAGAGGCTTTAATGTAGAAAGACATCAAAAATCAAATCTAGGGGAGTGGGTGTGTGCAGTGGTTGAGCTCCTGCTTCCCATGTATGAGGTCTTAGGTTCAATCCTCAGTACTTCCTTAAAAAAAAAAAAAAAAAAAGTCAAATCTACAATAGGATTTGTAATTAGCACTAAAATATGGGATTTGGTTTATTTTTTTTTTTTGGAGTAATGAAAATGTTCTAATATTGATTGAAGTGATGAATGCACAACTCTATGATTATACCAAATGTCACTGATTGCACACTGCAGATAAACTATATAGTTTATGAACAACAACAAAAAAAAATAATTGAGAGAGTTGAGGGAAAAAGACACCAAATGTAAGATATGGACTATAATCAGTAGCAATACCTTAAAGATGCTCTTTCATAATTTGTAACAAATGTTTCACAAAAATTCAAGGCATTGGTGGTGGGGTGATATATGGGAGCCCTCTAAGATGCTATTTATGTTTTTTTTTCTATGTTCACAACTTTTACTATACATTTATTGTTTATATATGTTCATGTAGGAATGATATACTTCGAAAAATATTTGCAATAAAAAAAAATCAAATCTATAATTAATTATGGCTACAAACAGAAAACCCATGCCTTCTGGACTAAAGGAATTTGAAGTGACTAAGAAAAAAAAAAAAACAAAAAACAGAATTCTTGTCCACGTGGAATGAATGACAAACTCATCTTTAATATTTCAATGTTTTCAACGACTCTGAAACTTGGAAATAGCTGGATAGTTCACTGTCTCTTTCTTCACCTTCACTTTCTAAGTTTTATCCAGGGAAACTTGCATGTTTGAATTTTCTGTGCAATATCAAACAATTCCTTCTTTCATTCAGTCCATTGTGCCAGGCAGTTATATTGCTTTTGCATTTCTTCAGGTACCCTGTTCAATTTACTCTGATGGGGAGCTCCTTTCACTTTTTCCTTCCACAAGGTTTCTGCTGTAGGTCTATTAAAGACTCTGTCGACTAGTTCCAGGGCTGTTCACAGGTGAGTTGCAATATCAAACTGTTGAACTTCTTTTTTGCTATCAGCACACACCACTCAGAACTGTGTGGGAGAGAGGGTGGTCTATGATGTGAAATGTGGTCTATGGTTGGTGGCAAGGCCCCAGGATGTGTAAGTCCATTGAGGGTGGTGGGCCACACTTGTGGGAGATGTCTGTGTGGGATGTGGTGGGAGATGTGGGAGGTGGGCAACATGGGAATCCCAGTGGGTTCCGTGTAATATTTTGGGTAATCTAAGCACCTCTTAAAATATATTTATATATAAATATAAAAATAACATTTTTGTAATCAAATGCACATATATGCATATATATTTATATATCATTTTACAAATATTGGTATGTATTGCGAATATTTTGATTTTTACCCACAATAAAAAATAAATTAATTTAAAAATAAATAAATAAATAAAAGGGAAAAAAAAAAAAAAAGAACACATGCTTGTTCTGTTTTTTCTCCTGGAAATCCAGCAGATGGAGCTCTGATTTTACTCTTTCTATTTTCTTACCATCTGCAACACTTTTCATTTCTATATATTTGACACCCTGAATTTTCATCAGTTTCAACTGTTCAAGAGTTACTTCTTCCTTAGTTTCCTTAAAAACATGAGCTCCATCGTGGAGCTGAACCCAAGTCATTTTATAGTAGAATTCATCTGGATTTTTCTCAAGGGCTTTCTTCTGGGAAGCTTTGAGATATTCTTGTTTTTTTATGGTAGTCATCTGCATGAAGTTTGTAATCTTTCTTTTTCTCCTTCAAGCCCAGATGGTTTTGAAATCCAGGCTGGCTTCATTCTCAGTGTTCTGCCTGCTGGGACTTAGCTGCCATACAAAAGGCCAGCACCATGGCTGGTTCCACTGAGAAACTCTGCATGGATGATGTCAGTTCCACACTGCCTCAGCAGCTGAGACCTCACATTTTATTTTGATCAGAATTTTTATCAATGTTAAAAGAAACTTTCTGTTTTGAATCAATAGCTTACTCCTGAACTTCAAGCCTGAGAAGTGTACTCCTGAAGTGTAATCCAGAATATATGTATTAAACTACATTACCTAAACTGCTAAATTAGAACTTAACTGCATCTGTACTACTCAAATATTCCTGACTAGTTGCTGTTTACTAATAAAAATGTGTCCATGAGCAAGCTTGCATACTATAGGCAACAGGAATTCCAGAAGAGATCTTAAAAGAAGTAAAAATCAGAGATATGAAATGATGGAGAGCTTGGAGAGAGATATATCAAAAGAGTAAGAATTATGAGTCAAATTAGTGAGCTTTTAGTTTCTGTTGTTGTATCTTAAATCTTTTTTTGTTTCTCTGTTCAGTGTATATTTTGACACCTCCGGGTGGTAATATTAAATTGACAAATGAAAATCCTTAAAAGTGCTTTATTCAAAGGGCCAAAAAATTAAATAAGCACTTATATTGGTAAATGTGCATGAATACTAATAACAAATTATAATTATGTGTGCTAAATCTTTAAAATGATAAAAATTGTAAGTTTTGACTATTGAAATTATTACAATCCTCTTTCTAGAAAATCATTGTTTTTGCATAATTGAAATGAATTTATTTTTTCTCCACAGAACAGAATGAAGGATATGAGACTTACATGGATATAGAAAGAAATAAAAGGTTTGTGGAAATGCTGACTAAAATTTTTATAAGTTTGATTAAGGGAAAGTGTTTTGTCCTAAGATAAGATGGCTGGTTTTCATAAAAATCAGAATGGAAGTATGCAGGACAAAACTTGAATGCATATGGCAAGTTGTAGAAGGTATTGTAGGAGGTATCATTATGTAAAGGAATGTGTTCTGTGAAGGTGAAATTCCTCTTGTGATGAAGTAAGTATAGTCTATGTGGTTATGGATAGTTATAAGAAGTTAGTAAAATCATTATTTAAACTGAAACATGTAAGTGGCTAATTCCTGAAAGCCATTATTAAATAGAAACTGAATTGGTGTTGATAACAAAATGTAACTTCATCACAGGGAAACCTGTCAGAGGCCACCTCAACCATGTATTGAAGTGATGGTAGAGATAAGATAATCTTGATTCCATTGGGAATCTTAGATTTTCATAAAATAATGGAGAAAGTATTTTTCTCTGTACTGATAATTTAAACTACCTGTTAATTAATGTAATCATGGAAAAGATTTAAAAATAAAAAGTAAAGTTATTAGATGGTTGAATTTATTTTATATGTTATAAGTTGAATGGAAGGTGTTTAAAAGTGTTATAAAATTAAATGGGATTCTTTAACCTTCTGTAAATCAAAGTTATATGGGTAAAATGTTCATGTGAATATTTAATTGTATAAAATTCCCCCAAATTTAACAATGTTTCTGCATAATATTAGATAAACATATAATGTTGTTAATCATGGTTTTAATTATTTTTTAAAATTGATATGTATTCTAGAAACAACTTCTCCTCCTGGGAATCAAAAGGTGTATGCTTTAGCTTGCAATTGTCTGATTTGCCCCATCTCCACTAAAGAAGCAGCTCTATGGCTGTAGAAAGAGATTGGCCATTGGGGACTGCCAGAAGTGGCAAATAATATTAGATTATAGTAAGTAAAAGTAACACCCCTGCTGTATACAGCAGTCCCAAATATTGCTGGTTTGTTGCAAGAAATTAGTACACAGTTATGTCACTACCACTTTGTTTAAGATCTTGCTAAGGCTTTCTTTAGTATCTCCTTAGGCAAGTCAAGCCAGCCTGTATTCACCTTAATGTGCGGAGGCCAATGGTAGATTTTTCAGTGCTTCCCAAGGCTGGGATTTGGCTGTGTGGAAGAAACCTGTAGCTGTAACCCTATTTCATTATATTGATGATATTATGTTAACCAGTAATTCTCTTTCAGAATTAAAAGAAACACCAGGGACAAAGGTATCTTAAGAACCTGGGATGAGCAAACATTTAGGATAATCTGCAAGGTCCCTGCTGCTCTGTCAAACTCTTAAGTGTTGTTAAAGTACAATGTTATGGCAGGATATATAATAGCTTGTACCTATAGAATTGAGTGGGAGACAGTGTAAACTACAATGTAAACTATAATCCATCCTTAGTGGCAATGCTCCAATGTACTACACTAATGAAAGAAGTTGTTAATTTGGGGAAAAGTGGCATATGGGAACCCTTTATATTTTTTATGTAACCTTTTATGTAATCTAAGTATCTTTTAAAAATAAATAAATATATATATATATTTTTAAAAAGCATAATGTTTTCACACCAAAAAATCCAAAACAATTAATGGCCTTTCTGGGGTTCTTGGGTACTTAAAACCCTTCATCCCTCATTTAGATCAGATATTAAAATCATTGTATTTGTTAATCAGGAAAGGTTGTCCATGGAAATGAAAAGACCTCCCTAGCAGGCTGCTTTTGTAAAAGTAAAAAGGACAATAACACAAGCTCAAACAGTAAGAGGGGTGGACCTTGACTTACCCTGTGAATTGGATGTGGCCAGCACCAATATTGGCTTTGGTGGGGGGGGATCATCATCACTACTTGTGAGTAATAAATGGCATCACTACTGCTGGCCTTCCATGTGATATTCAGGCAATCTTCCAGGGCTCGACCTCCCACATTACACCATTATTGCAGAACTTCAAATAAGGCCCCCAAGCCTCTATATTTTTTTCACATTCTCCACCAGATTCTGCTGTGCATCCATGTTCAACAGCAACTGATCTACAATGCGTATTTTCTACTTAACTCTAATTATCCCCTTTATTTTAGTTCAGAAATTATCCTTAAATAATTAGAAAGCACTCTTCTATTCTCAAGTATTTTAATAAGTTACAAAATTTATTTATATTCTGAAAATGTACTCCAATCTTTTCCTATATATGTGAATCTTTCTATATTTGCAATAATGACCTTGAGGATATTCCTATTCTGCACTTGAACTTTCTGATTTGTAATTTATTTTCTAATACTCCAATAACTGTTCCCTTATATTGTTATAACTTTATAGAATTAATTTTTCTTTTGTTATATATTCAGTGACATCTGGAGTGTTTTTCCACTAGTTTCCATTAGGCTTTTTGGTCACCGGGGCAGGGAACACTAATAACGCACATCCCTTACAGTTATTCTAGTCAATTTCCCTGCCATCAATTTTGATAAAATTCTGGCTTCCCAAAAATGAATGGGTGAAAACGTAATGATTGTCTTGTGAAATAGGAGCATTTGCATCATGTAAGTTTAATTTGCTTAATGAAATGTTTTTCATATGCCAGGTACAGTGTTAGGTGCTTAACTTGAAGCATTTCATTTATTTTATCTAATAGCTCCCCCCAAAAAAAAAATCTCTTTCAGGTATGCAATAGTTGAGCACAAAGTCAAAAAGTTTTCAGGAACTATATCCAGTACAAGACTTTAACAACTGCTAGATATCTGATGAGAGTTACTCCAGAGCCTTTCCCTCACAGAACAACATGGAGACTCTGTGTTTGGCACCTTTACCCCAAATCTCATCCTTCAGGCTACCTTGAATGCCAAACCTGCTGCTAAAGCCCCTTTTCCAAGCCCCACTCTGCCTGTGCCCCTCCCAGGCTCAAGCAAATTTCATCGCCCATTGACACCAATCTAACTCTAAAATAAATTAAACTCTTGATTCCTACACTTGGTTTTCAGGATCACTGTCTTCCCTTCCCAGCATCACCTCCATTGCTTCCCAGCACTTTACTTGTGCCCTAGTCACACTGTTATCCATGTACCTCTATCAACCCTCTCTATCCTGGGCTTCTAGGCTGAATTGAAGTCCTGCCTTCCTTGAACATTGGGATTCCCACAATCCATCATTCAAATCCTCATAATGGGAGTGTGACCTGAATGGAACTTCTTTGAGCCAGTGATTATACTGTGAAATCACAGATATGACACCCAAAATGCTAACATGATGGGCAAGTTTTAGTACCACCCTCCAATAGCACTGTTTGCATTTCATCACAAGGACAGGCCAAGCTCAGGGATACAGTAGCATTGTGTTGTGTGGAAAGGACACTGTATTGTCAGTCAGGGTATAGAGCCCTGGTTTGTTTCCTCCTTATGCTGCCTAGTTGGAAGTGAAGTCCCATGAAGAGGGATTGAGATGAGGGACCATCACATTAATCCCAAACAAGAAGTTGATAGAGTACCTGGCTCTGCCTCCCAGCTCTATGCCCATGTTTTTGTGAACAAAAGATTTTTTAAAGTAAACTTTCTTTTCACCTAAAAAAAATAACAGAAAAAAAGACGGCTTAATAAATTATGGAAGCATTACTTTTAAAAATTCTGTCCAGACACATTTATCTTATTTAAACCTAAAAACAAACTCAATTATTTTTCCAGTGTTCATAAAAACGAATAAATGAGCACAGATTTGTTAAAGGACATGACCAAGGTCTCCTTGTTAATGAAGAAAATGAAAAAAATGCCTGATCATATTCACATCCTATAAAACTTAATTCCATATTCTTTTTTGGACCTTTAACGTTGATATAATAACTGCTTTATTTTTGCTATAATATTACAATATTACTGTTAATCATAATCTATAAGTTATTTTAGTTAATTTTTTCCCATATATCACCATATTCTTAACATCTTGTAATAAAGGAACATTCTCGTATTTGTATTATTAACCACAATCCTCATATACCACCTATATCACTATATTATGTATTCCCTAGATTATCCTCTAGTGTCTTTCTTTGTGTTATTATTTATTTATTTGTTTATTTTATATATATATATATATATATATTTTTTAAAGGTGCTTAGATTACCTAAATATTACACAGAAATTATAGGGATTCCCATGTTCCACACCTCCCACACCTCCCACAACATCCCACACAAACATCCTTCATCAGTGTGACTCATCACTCTCACTGGATATACACATCCAGGGGCCTTGTCACCAAGCATAGACCACACACAGTTCACATCGTAGACCACACATTCTTCTACACAGTTCTGAATGGTGTGTGCTGAATTAAAATGGCCTACATCTGTCGCCACAACGGCACTCAGGACAACTCCAAGTCCCAAAAAAGCCCTTGTATTTCAACTACTCTTCCCCTCCCTGCCCTGAAAGTGTCCTGTGGCCACCGGATCCACCTGTTATAATTTCTTCCATTGCTAGAATCACCATATGTGTACAACAGAATACCATTAAGTCCACTCTAGTCCATAGTTCTTCCCCCAATCCTGAGGGGACTAGGATGGTGATGTCCACTCCATCTTCAAGTGAGAGAGGGTATATATCCCATGGGTATGGTGGGTGGGATTATCATGCCTGCAGCTCTAGGCCCTCTCCATTCCCTGGGATGGCTGTTAGCCATCATTGTCTCCTCACCAGGTGCCTTGGATGAGTCCATTGAGGTGTAGGGTAGGAGTTGCAGCTTCCCAGAGATTCCAGGCACAGCTGGCACATATAGGCCAGAGGCTCCAGTCTCTGGAAGTATACCTAAAAACCACCTCACATATAGGTTGAATAGAAGGGACTGATGAACCATGTGTAGGGAGGACTTATTTGAGTCCAACTCAGTCACTCTCAGGAGCACAGATTCCAAAATAGAGCCCACTGATAAGGTGTCTGGGACTATCCCCCCTTATATAGGACCTGGGTGTCTCCAGAGCCCTCAGGAGCCCCTCTGTGTGGGGTGATATACACTTTGGTGTTCTATGAGATCCTACTGATGTGTGCTTAAGCCTTACATCTGGGATGCTCTCCTGACTCTCTTTGAAGTCTCTTAGCCACTTGAACTCATGTCTTTACCTTTTCCTCCTTTTATTAAATGTCTTTTTCCAGTCATGTTGCCAGCTGGCATTTGGTATTAATCCCTCATTGCCAGGGAGGCTTATCCCCGGGAGTCATGTCCCACATTGGGGGGAAGGTAATGCATTCCTATGCTGAGTTTGGCTTAGAGAGAGGCCACATTTGAGCAACAAGGAGGCTCTCAGGTGGCAACCCTTAGGCTACCTATAACAGTAGGCTAAGTTTCAATTACAAGAGCAAAGACTCATAAGGCTAGTCATCAATAACAAGAACTCATCAGTGGGCCATCCTATTTTGACAGACACTGTCCCTGCACTCAGGGGACTGTTGCTGCTCCCTTGGAGAATGTGGCAGAGCTCTCCAGGCTGGGAATTCAGATTCCCTCATTTATTGAGTGATTGTCCACCCACCGTGACTGTGCTCTATCCTTTGATCATTTGAACAATTTTATATAAATTTCATGTATATTCAGATGAACTTACTCCCATGAATCCCCCCCCCAAGACACCCACCACCAGTAATCCTCTGCAGCCCCTATTGTAACCCTTCTGTGATCTAAAACTTCCGCAAACATGTAGCCCATATAATAACCAAATATACTTAATAAGAAAAAGAAATAACAATTATAAGCTCAAATGCAAGAAATAAACACAAGGAAACAGGAAAAAAACAAAAACAACAACAAACAATCAAACAAAAAATATAATTAGCAGATTGGGACATTCAAAAAATGGAAAAAAAAAAAACAAAAGAAATTCTCTTTTTTAAAAAAAATTATTCTTTTTTCCTTTTATCACTGTATTATTGGATGTCCAGTGTACTGTGACACCTTCCCCCTCTCATTCCCCAGTGTCTCCCAAATTTTCATTTAATTTTCAAAAAAGTTTTTGGTCACAGCAAAGTCACACACTGAATACTAGAGATTACCACATACCCAACCACCCTCCCCCTTCCCCACCCCATATTAAAACCTTTTTTTTTTTTTTTTTGGATGTTAGCATTGTTATAACTGTTATACAGATAGTAAAATATAGCAACTAAACATTGTCAATGGTTTACAGGAGATTTTACAATTTAGATGATACAGTTTAATAAGTATCGATATTTACCATGTCCTGTGTCCATTACTGTAAGGTAATGAAAAACCTTTCCCATGACCACTAAATACTCCCTGTTTGTTCTTTTCTGTTCCTTCCTCCCCCTCCCCCTGGGGCATATGACACTCCCCTGCCATGACTCGTGGAATGACGAGATTCATAGTTACATACCTTGGGTATTCCAATCTACCCTTCCTAATCTACCCACCTGTCAACCCAGCACCACCAAACCCAGTAATATCACCACCCATCTGTCCTATCCTTCAATATGCAACTATACTCTATCCCTTTACCATAGATTATGTCGATATGGGTGATGGCTCACAGCCTACTCTTCTCTTTCCCTTTTTAACCTATCTTTCAGACAATGGTTCTCAGAGACTGCTCACTTTCCTTAGATCAAATCAGTGAGCTCATATACTGTTCATCCTTCAATGCCTGGCTTGCTTCACTCAACATAAGGTCTTCAAGATTCATCCACGTTATTCCATGTGTTAGCACTTTATTCCTTCTTACAGCTGAGTAATATTCCATTGTATGTATGTACCACATTTTGCTTATCCATTCATCTGTTGAAGGGCACCAGGGCTGATTCCAACTTTTGGCAATGGTGAACAATGCCTCTATGAACATTGGTGTGCATATATCTGTTTGTGTCTTTGCTTTCAGTTCTTCTGGGTATATAGCCAGGAATGGAATTGCTAGATCATATGGAAGATCTATTGTTAGTTTTCTGAGGAACCGCCAATCTGTCCTCCACAGTACCCCCAGCAGTGGAAGTGGGTTCCTATTCTTCCACATCTTCTCCAACATTTAGTGTCTGCTGTTTTGTTAATAACTGCCATTCTGATGGGTGTAAGATGGTATCTCATTGTAGTTTTGATTTGCATTTCCCTGATAGCAAGCGATGTTGAGCATTTTTTCATGTGCTTTTTAGCCATTTGTATTTCTTACTTGGAGAAGTGTCTTTTCAGGTCACTTGCCCATTTTTTAAATGGGTTGTTTGTCTTTTTATTTTCAAGGTGTAGGATTTCTTTAAATATGCAGGATATTAGGCTCCTGTCAGATATATGGTTGCCAAATATTTTCTCCCATTGTGTAGGCTGCCTTTTAATTTTCTTAATAACATCCTTTGAGGTGCAGAAGTTTTTAATTTTGATGAGATCACATTTATCTATTTTTCTCTTGTTGCTCGTGCTTTGGCTGTGAATTTCATGAAACCATTTCCTATTACAATGTCCGGTAGATGCTTCCCTACATTATCTTCCAAGTTCTTTATGGTTTTGGCTCTTATATTTAGATCTTTGATCCATCTTGAGTTGATTTTTGTATAAGGTGTGAAATGGTATTCTTCTCTCATTCTTTTGGATATGGATATCCAGTTCTACAAGCACTACTTGTTAAAGAGGCCGTTCTCTCCCAACTGAGTGGGCTTCATGGCCTTGTCAAATATCAGATGACTGTATATGCAAGGATCTATATCAGAACTCTCAATTCAGTTCCACTGGTAAGTAGGTCTATCCTTGTGCCAATACCATGCAGTTTTGATCACTGTAGCTTTGTAGTATGTTTTAAAGTCAGGAAGTGTGATACCTCCAACTTCGTTTTTCATTTTCAATATGTCTTTGGCAATTCGGGCCTTCTTACCTCTCCAAATATATTTTGTGGTTAGTTTTTCCATTTTCTTAAAAAATACAGTGTTGATTTTTATTGGGATTGCATTAAATCTGTAGAATAGTTTGGGGAGGATAGATATCTTGATGATGTTTAATCTTTCTATCCATGAACAACGAATATTTTTCCATTTATTTAAGTCTTCTTTGATTTCCTTTAACAGTGTTGTGTAGTTTTCTGTATATAAGTCCTTTACATCTTTAGGTAAATTTATTCCTAGGTTTTGATTCATTTAGTTACTATTGTAAATGGTATTTTTTTTTCCTGATTTCCTCCTCAGTTTGCTTGTTATTGGTGTACAGAAATGCTACTGATTTTTGAGCATTGTTCTTATCGCCTGAAACGTTACTGAACTCCTTTATAAGTTCTAGAAGGCTTGTTGTAGATTTCTCAGGGCTTTCTATGTATAGGATCATGTCATCTGCAAATAATGAATTTTTTTCCTTCTTCTCTTCTAATCTAGATGCCTTTTATGTCCTTTTCACGCCTCAGTGCTTGTGCATGTACTTTAAGACAATGTTAAATAGGAGTGGTGATAGTGGACATCCTTGTCTTTTTCCTGATCTCAGAGAGAAGGCTTTTAGGATTTCACCATTGAAAATGGTGTTAGCTTTGGGTTTTTCATATATACCCTTTATCATATTCAGAAAGTTTCCATCTATTCTTATCTTTTGTTGTGTTTTTATGAGGAAAGAGTGCTGTATTTTGTCCAATGCTTTTCCTGCATCTACAGAGATGATCATGTGATTTTTTCCTTTCAATCTGTTAATGTGGTATATTACATTGATTGATTTTCTTATATTGAACCATCCTTGCATACCCGGGATGAAACCCACTTGGTCATGGTGTATAATCCTTTTGATATGTTGTTGAATGCGATTAGCAAGTATTTTGTTGAGGATTTTAGCATCTAGGTTCATTAGAGAAATTGGTCTGTAATTTTCCTTTCTTGTGGTATCTTTATTCGGTTTCGGTATTAGGGTAATATTGGCATCATAGAATGAATTAGGTAATATTCCTTCTACTTCGATTTTTTGGAAGAGCTTAAGGAGAATTGGTGTTAGCTCTTTCCAGAATGTTTGCTAGAATTCAGCTGTGAAGCCATCTGGTCCTGGACTCCTCTTAGTTGGGAGGTTTTTGATGACTGATTCTATCTCTTTACTTGTAATTGGACAGTTGAATTCATCTATTTCTTATTTCATCAAGGTAGGCTGTTTGGGAATTACTAGAAAGTTGTCCATTTCCTCTAAATTATCATTCTTGTTGGCATATAATTTTTCAAAGTATCCTGTTATGATACTCTTTATTTCTGTGGGGTCAGTATTGATATCCCCTTGTTTATTCCTTATTTTATGTATTTGCATCTGTTCTCTTTTTTTCTTTGTTAGTCTGGCTAAGGGTTTGTCAATTTTATTGATATTCTAGAAGAAACAACTTTTGTTTTTTTTTTTATTGTTTCCAGTGCTTTCTTATTCTCTATTTCATTTAGTTCTGCTCTAATCTTTGTTATTTCCTTCTTTTTACTTCCTTTTGGTTTAGTTTGTTGTTGTTTTTCCAATTCCTCCTAGTGTGCAGTTAGGTCTTCAATATTAGTTCTTTCTTCTTTTTTAATATATGTATTTATGGCTATGAACGTCCCTCTCAGGACTGCTTTCACTGCATCCCATAGGTTTTGATATGTTGTGTTGTCATTTTTATTAGTTTCAAGGTAGTTACTGATTTCTTTTGAGATTTCTTCTTTGACCCACTGTTTGTCTAAAAGTGTGCTGTTTAACTTCCATATCCTTGTGCCTAACCTGTTTCTCTGGCCCTTAGTGATTTCCAATTTCTTTCCGTTGTGGTCAGAGAAATTACTTTGTATAATTTCAATCTTTCTGAATTCATTGAGAGTTGCTCTGTGACCTAGCATGTGGTCTATTTTGGAGTATGATCCATGTGCACTCGAGAAGAATGTAAATTCTGCTGTATTTGGGTGTAGTGTCCTGTATATATCTATTAAGTCCAGGTCCTCTAATGTATTGTTGAGAGCCTTTGTTTCTTAATTAATTCTCTGTCTAGATGTTCTGTCTAATAATAATATTGGTGTATTGAAGACCCCTGCTATAATTGTTGATGCATTTATTTCTCCTCTTAGTTTTTCCATAGTTTGCCTGATGTATTTTGAGGCACCCCGATTAGAAGCGTAAATGTTTATGATTGTTCTTTCTTCTTGAGAGATTACCCCTTTTTACTAATATATAGTGTCCATCTTTGTCTCTTACAATAGGTTTGCATTTAAAGTCTATTTTGTCTGATATTAGAATAGCAACTCCTGCCCATTTTTGGCTATTGTTAGCTTGTAAAATGCTTTTTCAGCCATTCACATTCAGCCTCCTTGAATCCCTGGGTCGATGGTGGGTTTCTTGTAAACAGCATAAAAATGGATCATATTTCCTTATCCATTCTGCCAATTTGTGTCTTTTGATTGGTTAATTTAAGCCATTAATATTCAGTGTTATTACTTGCAATGAATTTCTTATTTCAGCCATTTTTTCTTTGGGTTAATGTATGTCATATGTTGTTTTGTTTCTGTTTTGTCTTTTCAGTTGTTTTTAAACTCTCCTCAACTCTCTCTCCCTTGTTTTTTCCTTTCAACTTGTAGAAATTCCTTTAGTATTTCTTGAAGTGCAGGTTTCTTATTGACATACTCTCTTAATTTCTGTTTATCTGTGAATATTTTGAACTCTCCATCATTTTTGAATGCCAATTTTGCTGGATAGAGAATTCCTGGTTGGAAGGTTTTTTTTTTTTTGTTTTTTTTGTTTTTTTTTTAGTATTTTGACTATGTCCTACAACTGTCTTCTTGCCTCCATGGTTTCAGCTGAGAAATCAGCAGTTAATCTTATTGTCCTTCCCTTGTATGTGATGGTTCTCTTTTCTCTTGCTGCCTTGAGTATTTTCTCTTTGTCTTGAGCATTGGACATTTTGACAAGTATATGTCTTGGAGTTGGCCTTTTGGGATTTATACTTTTTGGGGTATGCTGTGCTTCCTGGATCTGCACATCCATCTCTCTCAATACGGTTGGAAATTTTTCAGCCCTTATTTCCTTCCAAACTCCTTCTGTTCCCTTTCCCTTCTCTTCTCCTTCTGAGATGCCCATAATGCATATGTTTGTGTGATTTGTGTTGTTGGTTAATTCCCTAAGTCCTTGCTCGATTTTTTTCTATCTTTTTGTCTATCTGTTCTACTATCAGCTGTATTGTCTTCCACATCACTAATTCTTTCTTCTGCCTGTTCAAATCTGCTGTTATGTGAATCCAGCGTCCTTTTGATTTCTTGGATTGTGCCATTGTTCACCATCATATCCATTATCTTTTTAGGCATGTTTACAATTTCTTCAGTATGTTCTCCCATTGTTTTCTTTATATCCTTAATCTCTTACTTCACTTTTGTAAGTTCGCCCATGATATTTGTTTGGATAGCTTTGATTAGTTGTTCAATGTTCTGCATCACTTCCTGGTTTTTAGTTTGTTCATTGGACTGGTCCATGTTTTCCTGTTTCTTCAGTGTCATTTGTAATTTTTTGTTGCCCTCTAGTCATCATTTTATCTTGATTGGTTTATTTAGTCAATTAGCTTCTCTCTCTGCTCTATAGTTTTATTTAGCTGGTGGTACTGTGTGTGTGTTAAGTTTTCTCTTTGACAATTTTTCTTCCTATTTTATTTCCTTGCTTCTTTCAATGTTCCTTTGAAGGCAAAATATTAGGGCCAGAGGAATCAAAAGATGTGAGGAAGGATGAAGTATAATTGTAATATTGATAAAAGTTAGAAGAGGGGCCCAATGAGACTTAATGAAATGAATATTTAACTCATGTAGGCAGTGTAGAGCAATAGGAAAAAAAGTGGAGTTCCTACAATGGACTGGGAAACCAAATAGAGGAATATATATATAGTTCTTTAGATGGCTAGAATTTTGAGGAGGGAGAGAAATAGTGAAGAAAGGGCTGAAAAGGAAAGAGTTAATCGGTTCCGTGTAATATTTTGGGTAATCTAAGCACCTCTTAAAATATATGTATATATATACATATATCAAATATATGTATATATATAACATTTTTGTAAGCAAATACACATATATGCATATATATTTATATATCATTTTGCAAATGTTTGTATGTATTGTGAGAATTTTGATTTTTACCCATAAAAAATATATATATATTAATAAAAAAAGAAGAAAACAAAATAGATGGAATATAAATTGACACCCTTAAGTTGTGGGCATATGAAGAAATGTGGTATATAAGAGCCATAACAGAAAGCAGAAGGCAGAAGGATGAAGGAAGGATAAGTGATAGTTTGGAATACAAAATCAATATAAACAGAGAATGGGAAATTACTGAAGAAGAAGCACAGCAAAGAAGCGACAAGCTAGCAGCACCTAATTTTAAAAAAATGAAAGAAAAAAGAAAGGGAGGAGGAAAGAGGAAAGAAAAGGAAGAGACAACCAATAAACAGGGAAAAAACCAAACAACCACACAGGCAAGCAATCAAACAGAGCTAAGGAGGGTCAATGATTCCCCAAGGGTCCACGTGGATCCTCTCTGCCTGCTTGTGTTTATCAATCAATTTCCCCACAGGGTTCTATATGCAGGTCCTGAAACAGCTTTTAGCTATTAAACTAAATTAAAAATAATTTATTTTTCATTTATTGAAGTGACCATCTCTTTTTTAAAAATTTTTGGCGAAATACAGGACCCAAAATAACTCCTCCTCGAGACTACTCCCTTCACAGAGGGGACCCTAACTGGGTTCGTGGAAATTAATCAAGCACTTCCCGCTTCCTGGACACCCCAGGCGGGCTGGAGCTATGATGTTAGTCAGTGCAGAGTGCTAAAGACGGCCGACTCTGCCCTTTCTGGAACCGAGCCCCAGCATCACTGGGTTGCTGGGTAAATCAGGTTTCCTCAGCAGATTCGTCTCTCCTCTCAGCCTGCTGCTGCTTCAAGCCAGCTTTTCTGCTCCCCAAAGCTATGAGGAGGTCCACGCAGCCAAATCGATGGCAAAAAAAATCCCCTCCCTGTCCTACACCAGAACCCTCCCTCTTTTGGCAAGTGCGGGGCCTGGGGCTAATCCCTGAGCAGCTAGGCAAATCAACTACCTCTCTGAACAGATTCACCCCTCCCCTCCACCAGGTACCATTTCACTCCAGCTGTTCTGTTCACCCAAGGTGCAAGGGGCTCCAGGCAGCCAAATTTCCAGAAAATAAAACACTCCCTGCCCCTTTACCATAGACCCCCTCCGAGAACACCCCGTTTCACTGGGCCCTGTCACCCGGTTGCCGAGCCCTGGGGCTTGCGGCTCCAACCTGCTCCCCCTTTTTTTTTTACCTAAGCGCAGGGCTCCGCTGTCGGTGCCAACCACCACAGGCAGGCTTAAAACTCATGAATCTCTACCATTCTGTCTACGCTGTTGTTCTGCGCTGATAGATGTCCCAAGCTTCTCACTCCACGCACCCACAGCACAGACCTCCGGGCAGGAACCCATCCACAATCTGCCTTGCTCTGGGAGCTTGCAGTGCGTGCCTACCTAAACTAACGCCATCTTGGAACCTCTCTCCTCTAGCTGTCTTTCAATTAACATTAACCTCCCTAGACTACAACCACATTTATAAATCAGCAGTGTTAGTTATACTTATAATGTGTTGCCATCAACTGTATCCATTTCCATATATTTACAAACCACCTTATTAAACATTCTACATGTATTTAGCATAATCTTCCCCTTCTCAACACACATTATGTCGCCTAATAACCTATATACTCTTTAGTTTAGCTTCATAAGTTTACTCACTGTATTTAGTTTATACTGTGAGACCATATACTATTCCTCCTTTTGTCTGGCTTATTTTACTTGACATAATATCCTCAAGTTTCATCAGTGTTGTCATATTTATCTCAAGATCATTTCTTCTTACATCTGAATAGTATTCCATTGTATGTTTAACCACATTTTGTTTATCCCTTCATTGGTTGATGCACACAAGTTGTTTCCATATTTCAGCAATTGTGAATAATGCCATAATGAACATTGGTGTGCAAATATCAGTCCACACTCTTTCTTTCAGATCCTCTGAAAATATTCCTAGAGTGGGATTGCTGGACCATATGGTAGTCTATATTTACTTTCTTGATGAACTGCCAAACAGAAGCTGCACCATTTTACATTCCCACCAATTGTGAAGAAGTGTTCCTATTTCTCCTCATCTCCAGTACAGATAGGTATCAATTTTTTTTCCTTTTTTTAATAATGGCCATTCTGTAAGGCATGAAATGATATTGTAGTTTTTTTTTTTTTTTTAGAATTAAAAAAATATTTATTGATAATGTCTCCTTTAAAAATGTCTGGTAAACCCAACTAATCATCCAAAATGCAAACTGTAAACACAACAAAGCAGAAGAGTAACAACTGAGTATGAGTTAGCAGAGTATGAACGAGTGACAGACTGCGCAAGAGTGCAGGAGGGGGCAACAGAGAATAGAAGACAGGTGCACAATGTGGTACAGAGAGTGACAATTCGAGTGAATAAGTAATCACATTTGGACCACAGTGATTTCAATGCAACTATTTAGGAAACCTCTGGGCCAAATACTAAAACTCAGGAGGAATGGACAAGCCTTCTTTGTGAGCATGCTCAGCATGTTGGCATGGAAACAAGGAAGCACAGAAGCTCTGTAGTCATCTCACAATGGATGGCTGC